>OZ023265.1:148831768-149419268 GCA_964006375.1 Tillus elongatus
TGTTGCCTGAGAGACCCGATTACCCATATCAAATTATTGATGCACCTTTTAATGCTTAAGTCATCATAAAAATGTAATGATATATGCGCTTATCTCTATACACAGCTTCAAAACTAATGCCTCATTATATAAATGAGTAATATTACAAGTAAGCTATACATTTTTGTATTTGTTGTATTTTTTGGCAATCTTCCTATAATTATATGTTCCACTTTTTCATAATGATCCAAATAATAAGTCGTCTCTCTTTTGGTAATAACCTCTTTATTTGATAAGAATTGTTTTCCACCAGTCATTCCTCTGGAAGTAGAAACAAAAATAAACCGCAAGGGGCAAAATCTGGTGAATGTGGTGGATGACTCAACAATTGGTAGCATAATTTGACCAAATCTTTTGGGGTAATTGCAATGAAATGAGCTGTCGTGTTATCATGGAGAGCATTTTTTTTAAACAATTGTATCTGTTTTTCTTTAATGCAGCCTCAAATTGGTCCAACAAACAGCATAGTACCGTCATGTTTTTTTTCCTCCGGGCTCGTCCGCGGCCTCGCCGCCCCGACAGCACCGCAACCTTTGGTTTATTGTGCATGCCCTTAGTCTTACTCCACCTATTCCAAAATCACTGTGCCTTGAACTAGTCTGCACAGCGATTGGTAGGGTGAAGTTTTATATTCATGTTACTTTCCTTTATGTATCAAACTAATCAATAAAAAATCTTGATTGCAAAAAAAAAAAATAACGGACCATTACCTTTTCAGTCAGCGACATTGTGACACTATTCCATATTAAATACAGAAGAGGTGCTTTCTTTCTGGCTTTACAATAGCTTATCTCCTGCTTGATGTCGTAGCGGCGTAATTTGTTGCAGAGAAGATAGCCTATTATTGTAAAGCCAGGAGGAAAGCCGCTACGTCTGTATTTTTGTGTGTCTATTTACTTGGGAAATAGAATGATAACAATCTCTCACCTGGTGGTTTGCTGATACAATATTATAGATTTTTTTGACTGTATCCTTCACAGTTACTTCTTTCTAATGGCTTTGCTGCTTCTCTGTAAAGACGAATTTTTGGCCAGGTCTGAATTTCTTGAACCAGTATCTGATGCTAGTCAACAAAAGTGTAGGCCACAGTTAACTTCTCATTGGTTATCTCACATGTTTCCTATTAATAAAAAGGAATCAATTTACTGGCTGAAGTTTTTTCTTGATTACATACTCCAACTTATCTACCCTCC
This sequence comes from Tillus elongatus, assembly GCA_964006375.1. Taxonomy (NCBI): domain Eukaryota; kingdom Metazoa; phylum Arthropoda; class Insecta; order Coleoptera; family Cleridae; genus Tillus; species Tillus elongatus. The sequence continues at coordinate 148,833,001 of OZ023265.1, forward strand.
TTACAGAAAGGAAAAGTGTTAAGTTATTATTTGTTAGTTTATTTATAGAGCGGGATGTAAATAAAAGACACATTCATTATCCACATCTAACTCAACTGGTTTCTCAGGTAATTTTTCTCTTAAACTGTCGTCTTTTATACCAATTATCAGCATAGTTTTAACAAATTCATTATGAAGGTCTCGTAATTCACTTTGTGCTACCTTGTTTTTTAATTATGTTATAAACTGATCCGTTGATTTATTGGCTTCTCTATATGTTAAAAAATTGTACCATTCGAACAGTGCTCTGTGGAATAATGTATTATTGAAGTCTTTGCATCAGTGGTTTTAATTCGTCCTTTTTGTCTTCAGGTATTTTAAAAGTCGTGAAATCGGAAATTGCATTTTCACAAATGTAGTAATTGGGCACACAGCATACCTTCACTTTTCTTTTCTAAATCAGCAGCTTTTAAATAGATATGAAATTTTAGTAACCCTACTTTTCAATTTTTAAGCATGTTGCCTGAGACCCGATTCTCCATGTCAAATTAGTATTTATTAGTTTCATTTTAGAACGGGATGTCCATTACCCAGATCTGACTAAACTGTCGTTTATTCTTTCCTCACTTGGACTACATCAAATATGGTGTGAAAGCTTATGCATACAATCATCATGACACTGCTCTGCATGTCATCCACTGTACCAAAAAGAGGTGTGTCAAAATTTTCAGAGTGGTCTTGAATGCATTTTTATTTTGATATCATATATATTATATGAATTTCGTAAATAGTGTTCTTATACCTAGGAAAATATATCTGATAACAATGAGGCTTGCCTTTGGTACCTATATCAATTAAATCTGAAAATGAATACAGTGTATGTTACATCACGCCCCGATGTAAATAGCGTCTTCTTTATCTATCTCAAACCTGGCTGATATGTACATCTCACTTGAAATGTTCTTCCTTTAATGCATAAAATGCAAAATTCATTTTAGGTATTGCTCAGGTAGAGCTGTGCTGTGAATGTGCTTATTCTATTTTAACCTTTATGATCATGTTGAAAATTGCAAAATATTGGGCATTTGTATATGGTGCTTGTAAACAGTATCTTCGTTTTATTTTTTTCAGCGAATTTTCATACATAAAATTTTGCTTTTAGAGAGGTAACGACTTTTGAATTTTCAAAAAAGATATTAATGGGCGCGAATCTGGGCTTTTGGAACCCATTTCCGAGGTTCATTCAAATTTATATATATGAGCAACATGGTTTGCGAAGCTTCGACGTCACCTAAAGACTTCTGGTTTCTTCCATCACACTGGAAAATTCTTTCCGGAGGCTAAGTGCGTCGGCCTGTGATGAAAATAAAGTTTTTCCATGAAAAAATTGCAAATTTTCTTTTCGGAAATGCTATTTATGTATTATAAATTTAACGGAGTTAAGCATACTTATGTTTTTGATTATGTAATTTTTTTGTTCGTAATTTTTATTCATAAAAAGGTATTCATGTGTGTTTTTTATTTTGTCTATGATGAAATATGTACTAGAGAGGCCTGGAAATGTCAGGCAATTTGATTTTTGATTTCTGCTGGGCACCCTGATCTAGTAGTGACTAAGAAGTTATAATCTTGGTTATCGGTTGTATTTTTTAGATTGCAAAAAAATATTGTAAAATAGATTACATAATATGGAGAAAATGATCCTTTTGATATTTTTGTGCGAGTTTTAAACATGACATTTTCTAGGTTTTATTATACAGAATTTAGCAGAAATGTATGACTTTATTAATAATAGTAATAATATATATTTCGTTCCATAAATACATATGAATGTGTGGAGCAAATATAAGTTTGTACAAATAAATAACCCTAATTTAAATGTAAAAATGAATTCACATATATAAAATACTACAGAGCAGCAAGGACAATTTCAAAAAGCAAAGGGTTAAACATTATTTTCGGTAGGCAATCGATAACATAGCGTAATATTGCCCTGGTTAAATTCTCTAATTTTATACATTTCCATATCCACCAATAGATTATGGTAATATTCAAAAACGATCAGTTATATGCTTTTTCAAAATGTATGACAATAATTACAGATTACCTTCCAGAAATACTAGGTTGAACATGTTTATTTCACAATGAGCCAAAACAAAATTAAATATTCTCAATTAGAGGTGTGCGAACCCATGTTTTGTTCGAACCGAACTATGAACGAACCCAAGCAAATATGTTGCCTCGAACTTCGAACCTCTCAAATAGTATGTCTAACGTTCACAATCGAACTTCGAACATCTTAGAAATTCAAAATCGAACATCGAACTACCCAAAATTTTTCAATGTTCGTATATCATTTCCTTAAATACAAAATTTTGGAATATTGTAACATACAATATTTGATATGTAAAAGATTCCCCCTCTTTTTGCAAAAAGGAAAGATCGACAAATTTGCAGGTTGATTGGGTGAAAATGCCTTTCGGTGCTGATCATTGTGGAGATGGGTCAACGTTAAATCAAAAACACAAAATATTTTTAACTTTTTTAGATTTTTAGACCTATAGATAAGCTCAATTATAAATATGTTATTGTTTCGTATTTGCTAGGCAGTTTTAGCAAACAGATTGAGAGGGTTCTAAGTGAGCATAATAAGTATAAAATAAGCACTTACAAGTTTGAACTGTAAACTGTCTTCTGATTGTGAAGATTGAACTGTTTTGGCTCACTATATATATATATATATATATATATATATATATATATATATATATATATATATATATATATATATATATATATATATATATATATATATATAATAAAGCATGTTGAAACCAGTGTTTTCCAAAGGCAATCTGCAATTATCCTCAAGTTCTGAAAATGTACGTTACCGATCGCCTTCGAACACCGCCTTTATAATGTTGTTACTGAAATAGGTGTTGGGAGGCTAGGATATACAAGAAAAATAATTCTGTGATTGCTAAATGGTCCGTCATGTCTCAATGTGTCCCATCTACTGTCAAAAATATGCATGAGTGAAATCTCCTGAAATGACGTTATCCACTCAATGAGACTGATAACGCGCCGCTACCGAGTTAGCGGTGCCGCAACTTCGCTACCTTTGGCAGCATTCAATGCCTGTAAAGTTAAATTTCGAAGTATTTTTGAGCAACGAACTCCGAACTATTTTGAAGAATTACATATTTCGAACTTCGAACTATTTCAACATCACTAGTGCGAACATATTTTCGAACCGAAGGTTCGGTTCGAGTTCGGGTTCGGTTCGGAATTTCGAAGCTTCGCACACCTCTATTCTCAATCAATACACGGTTAAAATTTCAAGTGGTTATTATAGATAACTATCGTGCTCACCTTTATCCCACTCAATCTAAAAGATTGTTAAAACTGCCTAGGTTACAACAACAAAAAGTATATTATATAATTAAGCTTAGCTATAGATGTACAAATTTAAAAAGTGTTCAATATATCTTTCTGTACATATAGACTTGGAGACTACTTCTCTGGCTTCACAGTAGGGATGGGCACATTTCTTAAAACATCGATGTTAACATCGAAACCTACTATCGATGGTAGGAAAAACATCGTCTGGAAAACATTGATGTTGGGAAACATCGATGTTTTCAAAATTTGAGAATTTACCAATTCTATAATTCTATGTTCTTTCGAGAAAAAAAAATAGTTTGTAGTTTTGTAGGCATTAGAAAATGGAAACATATTCCAATGCAGATTACGGCAGGTGCAAGTAATACAAAAAATATGTGGTAACAAAAATAAATAAATGTTTATTCTACTGCAATAAAATAAGAAAGAATGTGTAAAACAAAAATAGAAAAACTTAACTTCTAATGACTTTAATAATAAAAAGTAAACTTCAAACTTAATTCTAAACTGTTAATAACCCTGTATATACTCCAGTAATCTCTGTCAATGGACTGAAGGAATCATATTTTGTCCAAGTGTTCTCCAGTTAAACTGTTTCTTTCTTGCGTGGCTGTCTGTCCAGCTTTGGAAAAAAAATTCTGCCGGTGCAGAAGTCGCCATTATGGACAAGAATTTTTTCGCGACAGGGTATAAATGGGGACATACATTTTTATTATCTGACCACCATTTCAGTGGATTCTCGGTAAGATTAATTAGAGGATTCTTTAAATACAAACACATTTCGCTTAATTGTTCTTTCTCTTGTGAAGCACTCTTTTGAACTAACTGAGAATGATGCGCCCATATATTGCCCTTTGGAGTAACTATAATTATGTTAAAATTTTTACCAAACATCATTGTGACAATCTAGCCTACTTACCCGTGTCCTGTTTATTATTTGTCGTTTCACTTTCTATTATTTCACGATTGTGGTCATCATCTGCTAACAGTGATAACTGTTGTATTAGATTAACTGCTGCTGCAACATTATGAGGACTCTTAAAATAAATCTTTTTGAACCTCGGATCCAGCAGGATTGCCACGGCTAATTGTTGGACTTGTTCAACAGCAGAAAATCGTTTCCTACATTCTTGGAGAAGTGCTTCTTTTAGTGAAATACCTAAGGTGTCGTTTACATCACATTCAATGTGTGAAACTTCTTTTTCCAAATTATACGTGAGAGGGATTACAAGACTCGAACTAATATACTTTTGACCACAAATTTATGTTGTTACTGCTTCTAACGTCTTTAGAAGTTCAATGATTTTATTCAGTTCAAAAACTTCCTTGGCTGTAACCATTGTGGGGCAGAAGGATGTCTGTTCACTATGGTATTTATGTATTCCCGCAGTTCAAGAAAACGATTAATCATGTAGTATGTGGAATTCCAGCGAGTGGACACCTCTTGTATAAATTTTTTTCAGGTTTATGGTCGCTTGTTTGTGCCTTCCGTAATTCATCAGCAGCTACTACTGAATGCCTAAACCACGTTACAATTGTTTTAATTTAGACATAACTGATCACAATTCCGAAATAGATTTTATAGCTCTGTCAGCAACTAAATTTATTTGATGAGAGAAGCAATGAATGTGTCTTTTTTTTGGAAAACGTTTCCTCAATAGCTTTTGTCATATTGGCCGCTCCATCCGTAACAACAGTAGTAACTTTAGTTTCTAGGATACCCCATTCCTCACATATACGTTTTAACACTCCTGAAATGTATTCGGCTGTATGCCGTTCATCTAAAAGATATACACCTAAGTCAACAGAATTTATGGAATTGTTATCTTCAAAGTGCACAGTAACATCAACAAAACTTCTACATTGCATATCTGTCCATATATCTGTCGTCAAACAATAGCAAGACAATTTTTTTAATTTGCAAACGATATGCATTTGCAACATGATTTGTGGGATACGTAACGATGTTTCGATGATTACAAGTAACATCGATGTTAAAAATATAACATCGAAATGACAACATCGATGTTTTAAACATCGATGTTCAATGGAAAACATCGATATTCCAAAAACATCGATGTTAGGTGCCCATCCCTACTTCACAGTGAAGCCAGAGAAGTAGTCTCCACGTCTGTATGTAGTATGGACAAGTTTCACCAAGTAAGGGCAACAACAATCAATGAACATCTTTCTGTGGTTTTGATTCAATGTTAACCCATCCATAACAAATAACAACAGCACCCGAAGGCATTTTCACCCAATCAACTTGCAAATTTTGTCGAATCTTTGCTTTTTGCAAACATGATAGATATCTCCTTGCATACCAAATATTGTATACTACAATATACGTAGTTTGTATTTAAGGAAATGATATATGAACATTGAAGAACTTTGGTTAGTTCGACATTGAATTTTTAAGAAGTTCGAGTGTGAACCTTAGACATACTATTTTAGAGGTTGGAAGCAGCATATTTGCTTGGGTTGGTGCTTAGTTTGGTTCGAGAAAAACATGGTTTAGCACACCTCTTGGGTTACCCATAATTAAACTGTTAATATTTAGGTATGTTTTATTGTTAAGAGTGAAATAATTTTATTCCAAACCAGCTTCCAAATGGTTTAAGAGATCTGATTGATGTATGGGATTTATATGTGTAGATTGTAGAAAATGTTTTCCTAACTCTATTGTATCTTCCGGAGCAATACTGGGAAATAAGTTTTTGACATCGGATGAAATTAATCTCACATTATCTGACAGATTTATTTTTCAAACATTGTATTACAGTAGAAGTTCGATAATATGAACAGAAAAAAACGAGTGTTCAACCTAACTAATGTGTTCACACTAATGGGGGGTCTGATTTTTATTGCAAATTTGTTTGCTTAAGGCACATAAAAGTGAAATTTTTCTTTCAAATGAAAGTAAAACAAAATTTGTTTCTAGTTGTTAAGGGAGCGGAGGATAATTAGGGGTAACTTTTAGAACTAGGATAATTTTGACATGGTAACGATGTAGTAAAATTTAATAAATAAAATAAACTTCAACAATTCTTACAACTAATTTAACCAAATGAATTTAAATCCGAAATCTTTACATAATGAAATCTTAATTAAAAGTCTCTACTTATCTCTACATAATTAAAATCAAAAAGTCTCTGATATTAGTCTCTACATTTTCGAAGCAAAAGTCTCTACATTTTCAAATCAAAAGTCTCGCTAATGTTTACCAACACCAGTACTTATAACCTTGCTTGGTCTACATAATTCACAAAAATTGCAAACCTCATCAGTCAGCATTCCTTATACTGTACTCTGCAATTCCAACTTGTTTATTATTTATCTAAACATGTAATATGAGCAATTCCAGTTCAATAATTATAATTTCTATGCAACCTACTTAATTATAAAAGATATTATTTGGATTTATGCTAGCGAATTTTCCTATAACTATTATAATATAAAAATAATAATAAATATATTTTCACGATTATGAATGCCCTCTTGGATAGTTTTCTGTTCTATGAACACTAGTGAACATAAATCTTATACAGTAAGTTAACAAAAACTTAAATATGTAATTTCAAAAACAAAGAGAAATACTTTCCCAGGTATTATGTATGTAATATGTGTACATATTATGTGTAAGTATGTATGTATACATATTATGTACATAAGTACTATGTTTATCTATACTCAAAAGCACAGTTTGGCAGTATAAACATGAACATATTGTGTTTTAGTGGTTATTTTGTTGAAAGTATGGTATGATGCTTCTTTGTACCATCTCTGCAGACATGCTTGCTAACAAAGCTTTCTCTTCAACACGTTTCAGATTTAAAATGTGAGAAATAGCTATCTGATTTTATTCGGCCCATTTTATGGAAATGTTTAAAGCTTCGGCTGCGTCCTGATGTGTAATTTTTTTTTTGATTGCTCTTCAACGGTTTCAAGATGACTTGCGCCTGATACTTCATTGTCATCAGCATCACTTATTGTTTAGGACAGACTTTTATTTTCACTTGTAGGATTAGCATCTTCATTCCATCATTCGATATAATGTGCGGTAAATGTACCCTAAATAACATAAAAGAATACATACAATCAATCAGTTTTATGTGTATCCATTATTTACGCTTACAAGATCAGTTGCTTTTAGCACGGCAACAGTATCTGCTATTACTGTCTTGGGCTGATCTTGGTTCCACATTTGTTTCAAAACAGCCAAAGGAAGTTCGTCTTCATTATCATCTTTCCTATTCAATAAATTTCTCGAACATTTTGCTATCATTGCTGGTTCTAGATGGTCGCATGCTGCCTTTAGATTTAAAACTGCATCTCTTAGCAGCAAACTTTTTAGAGCAACTTCCAATTTTTATGTTCTGGCAACAAGTGAACTAAGGAAACTCCTCCGGTAATAGAGCTTAGTCAATCTTAAAACGTTTTGATCAAGCGGTTGAATTAGGGGAGTTACATTCGGCGTCATAAACATTGTGAATATTGCCCCATTTGTAGTTTTTAATTCTTCCTTTGGCGAGTGTGATGGAGCCACGTCTATGATAAGGATGGCCTTTTCAGGAAGATTTTAACTTCTCAGAAAATATTTCAACTGGAATAGTGAAATGATTGCACATGCACATGTACTGCAGGTTTACAAACCTCAGGAACAAACTGCTGGAATTTTTTTTTTTTTTGTAATTTCCTAAGTCATCCATGTTTTGCGTTTTTGTATACCACTGGACAATTAATGTTTTTAAAACACCTCGGATTTCTAGCCATCCCTATTACAAATGGTTTTAATTTGTGAGATGCTAAGGCATTTGTACAGCCGACAAATGCGATTCGTTGCTTTGCTGTTTCCATGAAGGGGCAGTTTTCTCGGATATGGAAACGTAACTTTTATCTGGTAAAAGTTGTCAATATAACCCCGTTACTACCATGCATGGTAGATTTGATGATCGCGTAAGTGGAATTCGTCAATAACTCTTTTCAGTTCTATTTGGAATGGATCTACAAGTTCAGACTGAGAAGACAACTTCTCTCCAGTAATTTTCAAAAATCGTATACCAAATCTAGACTTAAATCGCTGCAAAAAAAAAAGTCACTGTCGGCAAAGTATCCTCTGTTCTCGTATAGTTCTGCATATACACTTAGGATCTTTGGTTTTAACATGTCTCCACTTACTAGCGTGTTGTTTCGGCGTTGGGTAAGGAACAACTTGCGACTGCGCTTTCAACTGCTGGCTTTTTTGTAGGGCGTAAGGTTTTGCTGGCCACTTTTAGGATTGCATCTCTTTTAGTTGTTATTAAACAAATGGTAGATTTAGCTACTCCATATTTTCGAACCAAAGCACTGACACTTAAACCATCGTTATGTTCTTCTAATATGGTAGCCTTTTCGTGCAATCACAAGCACTTTACGTGTAGCAATTAATTAGCTTTCTTATTTTTGCACTCTTTTATGAAGCTGCACTTGAAGCACCACAGTTAAAAAATATGTATGTAAATTTTTCCTACAATCAAATCTGCAGAAAAGAACGAATGAACTAATGATGCTATGTGTAGTATAACCACAGAACAGGTTGGGACAGGTCCGTGTGACTTACACGGCTCATACTTTGAAGTAGTGTTGTTCGTTATTCACGTTAACGAGAGTGCATGCTGTTCATGTTACAGAGATGTCGATGTAAATAATTTGATGTTCACATTACTGCCTGTTAACATTTACGCGTGTTCACGTTATCGAGTTTCTACTGTATTTTGGTTTGCTTAAAGTCATCAAATAAAGTGTAGATAACTTGTAAATTTGCAAAGTTCCCGTCTGTTTTGAAGGCAGGAATCTTTCCACAAATGTTTTTAGGGCTGTCGCATGTCAGGTATTTAGTGCAACTTATTTATATTTACTATAAATCCCCATTTCCTCCATAGACAAGCTCCGGAAAGTGTTGGCCTATCCAGTAATTGAAAGGACTTCTTGTTTTATACACTCATAGCAACATACTGTCTTAAAGTTGCCTAAAAGTAGGGTATACATTGAAGTTATTGGCTTTTTTGGCAATGTGCAGCTATGAAATATATTATACTTTCTGCTTGATTCTACCAGACAGTTCTTTTTATTTTAAACTTAAATTGTTCCAGCTTTAAATTACATAGTAAAATAAATGAATGTAATATGTTTTATTGTCCATAATCTGAAAATGTTTTTTATTCTTTATTTACTGTCTTACATGTATGACAAAAGATTGATACAAAATATACTCATTGATCTCTTTGTTGTTTGTATATATTTGTTTGATAAATTTCATTGATTATTTATTAAGAAACTTCATGTGAGAACGTAAGGTTTTATGTAAAACTTATCTAATATCTGTGTTACTGTTCTTGATGTAAATAAATTTAGCACAGAAAAAAGTGTAAGTATTTTTATCAGTTTTGTAACCGTCCCTCTAAGTACTCCTTGTTTTGGCCTTGACCTAATAAAAAATAAGTACAATTTGGAGAATCCAATTCATCACAATATTAGTTTTTAGACCTGATAATCGTTTCGCTAACAAAGTTAGCATCACCAGAGGGATTTTTTTTGGCTCAGCGCTCGTCCGCGGCCTTGCCGCCCCGATAGCACTGCAACCTTTGGTTAATTGTGCATACCCTTAGTCTTACTCCACCCATTCCAAAGACACTGTGCCTTTAACTAGTCTGCACAGCGATTGGTAGGGTGAAGTTTTATATTGCTCTGTCTCCGGTCTAGACTGACCGTAGATCAGTTGTCTTTTGCGGTCCAGAGCTTTACACTCACACAAGATGTGCTGGGCTGATTCCTCCTCATCGCCGCAGAGTCTGCATGCGAGGTCCCCTTCGAACCGCCCCATTTTATGCAGGTGTTTCTTGACGGCCATGTGTCCCGTCAAGAGACCTGTTGTGTTTCTGAGCTGTCCTCTGCTAAGATTTAGCAGCTCCACAGCTCTCTTTGAACTGGGTCCGTCAATTATTGACTTCCCATGTCTGATCCCTGGACAGTTTGCCCAGTACACCTTGTGATGCTTTCTGACCCAGGACTTAATGGCTCCCCTGGCAGTGCTCTTTGTCAGGCCCAGAGCCGGTTCTGGTCCCATAAATGGTTCTGCTGACCCTCTCTTCGTGAGACTGTCAGCTTCTTCATTGCCTTTGGCCCCAGAGTGACCCGGCACCCAGATGAAGGTCACCACATTCTGCCCAGCCAGGTCGCTCGTCTCGTCTCGGCACTCACCAGCCAGGAATTTACCCGTGGGATACTTAGTGCCTTAAGGGCTGTCTGTGGCTATGAAGATCTGCTTGTTGGTGTAGCCCCTCCTCTTGTTCTCCCGCACACAGTGCAGGATGGCGAACATTTGGGCCTGAAACACCGTTGCATGGGCTCCGAGGGAAATACTATGACTTACCCTCGGTCCTTCCGAGTAAACACCTGCCCACGCTTCCCGACGGATCCGTCCGTGAACCAGACGAGCACGTCCCGTGGTATGCCCGGCGTCTCCTCCCGCCATGCCGCGCGGTCGGGGATTTCCACTGTAAAGTTGTTTTCCCTGCACATTCGCGGGCTCGCGAAGTCTGACCTCATTTCAAGCATGGGCTCCTTCACGATCTCCTGAATTTTGCAGTGGCCACTGAAGCCTGGGTTGATCTTCAGTCTACCATTGCAGGCTAGTCTGTATAGTCCTAGCCTGGCCTCCCCCATAATAACTAAGTGTAAATCCAGCAACACCTCTATGGCGGCTGTTGGGGTTGAAGACATGACCCCTGTGATGCCTAGGCAAGCCATCCTTTGGATCTTGCCTCGTTTTTGTTTGGCACTGGATTGTGTCACATTAGGCCACCAGACCAGTGCCGCATATGTTAATGATGGTCTGACCACGCTTGTGTACAGCCAGTGGGCCATACTAGGTCTTAGTCCCCACGTTTTTCCATATAGCCGCCTAGTCACGGCTAAAGTCATGACTGCCTTACGCAGTATTTTTCCAATGTGACCATTCCAGGTTAGCTTAGAGTCCAATACGATCCCAAGATATTTTACCTCCCTGACCAATGGAATGCTCCTACCATATAGAGAGTTCTGTGGCTGTCGCACTTCCTCCTCCTTGTAAACGGCACGACGGTTGCTTTCTTGGGGTTCACCCCGAGCCCTCAATCAACCGTCCACCCTTCCACCACTTTCAGTGCAGTCTGCATGCGCACCCACACTGCCTGACCTTTCTTTGGACTATGATGATAATGTCGTCCGCATAGCCCTGTACCTCATACCCCCCTCCCGAGAGCCTCCCCAGCAGACCGTCTAGGCACCAGAGCAAGGGAGACAGAACGCTCCCCTGCGGACACCCCGCCAGCAGAGTCCCTCCCGCGAGTGAAGTGAACACCGCCCTGTCCCTCAGCATGGAACCGATCGACCTGCAGCAGGTCTCCTCTATTCCACACTCCCGGATAGCTACCAGAGCCGATCCGAACGAGATGTTGCTAAAGGCCCCCTCTATGTCTAGGAAGGCCCCCAGCGCCACATCACTGTTCTCCAGTTTCAGCACCAGTTGATGCAGTGCTGTTTCTGTTGAGAATCCTGCTCTGTTTGCATATTGTCCGCAGTATAGGGGATATGCTTCCAGTACACCGCCCCTAATGTGCCGGTCGAGCAGTTTTTCCACTGTTTTTAGCAAGAAGGACATGAGACTTATTGGCCTCAGGGATTTTGCCTGGTCTCTTGGACACCCAGGCTTAGAAATCAATACAACCCTGGCCAGTCTCCATGGCCTCGGAATGTACCCCAGAGTCAGGCTGGCCCTCCTAATGAGGGTAAGGACTGGCGCCAGTATATCTATCCCCTGTTGGAGCATGATGGGCATTATTCCATCAAATCCCGCCGATTTGTATGGCTTTCACCAGAGGGATGAATAAACAAAATAATAAAATGACGATTTAAAAGATGTACATACTATTGCAGAGCCCATATCATTCATTTTTAACTTATGTCGCTCAATTGGATGTTTCCCGGAAAAATTAAAAAATGTTTATATCAGAGCAATACATAAGAAATGTGAAATGGTTGGTGAAAAAAAATTGCAGACCTATCTCACTGCTCCCTAACATAAGCAAAGTTTTTGAAAATATTCTTTATAGTATACTTATGACCTTCTTGAAAAAGAACTCTGTAATATCGAAGAGTCAAAAGGGCTTTAGAAGGGGCAAGTCGACCGTACGTGCCATATATCAAGCTATGATTAAAATTTTAGACTCGCTAAACAACAAAAAACAAACATTGGGCATGTGCTTGGACCTTTCTAAGGCCTTTGACAGTGTAGATTATAAGAACATGCTTGGTTCCCTCAAAAATAAGTTTAAAAAGGGGTGTACCTCAGGGGTCTATTCTCGGCCCTTTGCTTTATACTTTGTGTACGAACGAGCTGCGAGGTGTCACTGGGGAGACGACAGTGCTGTATGCTGATGACACCACGATCATTTTCAGCGAGGATATCTCACTGATATATTTAAACCCAGATGAGACAATAAACTACCAAAGTCAAAATGATGTTGCAATGAATCATTTGTGAAAGAATTAGTGGTGTTTATTTTAGTTAGAGTGTTTTCACATGGGAATAAAAATAAAGGAGTTAAGCTAGTTGACATAAGACAATATCCCAAAGCAGAACAAAATTAGAAAGTCAAAGGGCAGGAAATAAACCGTATACACGAGTACTCGTGAAAAGGACAGAATCGTGAACATAGAAGCAGGAAAGCTAACAAAAACAACGACAAATGTGAAGAAAAATGTCTTCAGTAAAAATACTGGAAAAGAATCTCAAAAGAAATTCCGTCAGAAAAGAAAGAGGAAAACACAAGAAGATGTCACTTATTCTAATTCAGAAGATTCTATTATTGGTAAAATGTTTTGTAAGAAGGCCAAAACATTTTATACTGCTGACTCCGATATCGACATTCAAGAAAACGATGAAGATAATATATTGCTTGATGATGAAAAATAAACGGAAATTTTTTGCTGATCAAGTTTCCAACCAAAAGAACGATTAGATATTATATAGGGGAAGTTTTGAGCCTGGTGGAGGACAAAACGTACGAATTGAAGTTTTTAAGAAAAAAGGAAACTTTGGTTTCATTTTTCCTCAGGTTCATTTCAACCATAATCCATTCTGATCTGGTTTTTAGATTGCCAAGCCTTGTCAAAGTAGAAGAAACTTCAAGGTTAAATGCATGTTTCAGATTCGATGTGCATTTGGATGGGTATCCAACTGAATAATGAGCAACATTATTCTCCTGTTTATTATCATGTATTCCATTTTATATTTTAGTATGTATTACTTTTCGTTGAAGAGTGCATAATAAAGTTAAACTGGATGTATTGTTGTTATTTTTAAATATATCATAAACTTGTCTAGTTGTGCCCCGACAGTGTCCAAAACTACCCCATACCGGCGCAGAATTGGAGAAGAAACGAAAGAAAAAAAATAGAGCAAATAGTTTCAGAGGCAATATACAGCCAATAATAAAATAAACATTTTGTTAGAAATGTGTCTAAAGGTTACTGTAATCCCAAAAATAAGTTGAAATGTCAGTATATACAAAATATATGGTGACATTACAAAAATCGTCCAAACATGCCCCGGTAGAGCCTCGGTGGTTCAGAGGTAAGAACGTGTGCCTCTGAACCGAAGGGTACTGGGTTCGATCCCAGGGTTCTCCTTCAACTTTTTGAGAACAAACTGTAACATTAACATCAACCGAGGTTCTGGCATTGTATTTGAGCAAGTTGAATGTCTGCACGTTCCGCCCTTCGGAGGGGGCGTAATGCCGCCGGTCCCGTGTCCATGCGATGTTGGGCACGTTAAAGATCCCTACTCCTTACAGAAAGGCAGGGGTTCGGCAAAATTTCCAGGATGGTGAGGTGAAACTGCTCCCTGGCGTCGGTGATTGGCCATAGTCGCGGAAATAGGCCGATGTTAAAGAAACAAAACACCAACATGCCCTGGTCTCCCCTATATGTAAAAGTTTAAACAACTGGAATAGGTCATTTCTATATAACAGAAAATTTATTCCTAAGATGGGTACTGCCTTATCAGACTCAAAAGTTATAAACTGAATCAGAATTATTCATCCTCTGGTGATGCTAACTTGGTTAGTGAAACAATCTTGAGGTCTTTTAAAGGGTGTTGTGGTGATTTTGATTCACCAAGTGTGCTTATAAACTGGCAACCCACAAGAAACGATTTTAGGCCCACAGCTGTTCCGCTGCTGTATGTTAATTAGTTACCACAATATATTATCGAATATACTGGTATTCATATTAACTGATGATATGTTAATTTTAGTATTAGCCTCAAATCCTCCATCTATAGCAAAAATAATAACATTTTATAGGAATTATAACCAGCGACAAGACACAATTGCTGCATTTTTAACTAGGTTGAGTCCATATGTTGACATCAGTATTAACTTCAATAGCAGCTCTTTAACTTCTGTTTGTCTCCACATCATTTCTGGGAACAACATTGTCCAGCTCTTTAACTACCTTTCTGAAAAAACCGACCATCTGTTTTCTGAATATCCTTCCTCTGAGGTCACTATTCTTGGTGACTTCAATGTCCATAATAAGGAATGGCTCGGATCTTCAAAAACCGATCCACAAGGGAGAGCAGCGGGGCCTTCGCAGTCAGCAATTCTTTAGCCAATATGGTTCAGCAACCTACTTATTTTCCTCGCATCCCAACACACAGCTCAAATCCCTTGGATCTCCTTCTTACTACAAAACCTGAATGCTATAAGATACCAGTCACCGCCCCCCTTGGTCGTTTAGACCACGGCATGGTCACTGCTTCCTGCACAATGCAACCCGAGGTCCCACAGTCATCACACCCACGTATCGTTTGGCACTACAACTTCGCGAACTGGGACGAAATGCGGGATTTCTTTTCCTCATTTCCATGGGCGCCTGTCTGCTTCTCTCATCCTGACCCCTCTGATATCTCACAAAAGGTCACCGAAATTATCCAAGCTGGCATGTAATTATTTATTCCACGTACACAGAAGACCTCTTCAGCCACTCATAAGCCCTGGTTGTCTAAATGCTGTGACCAGGCCAGACTTGAAAAGGTCAAATCTCACAAAACGCTTCTACACAATCCCAGTCAAGAACACCGTCAAGCATTTAACGACGCAAGAAACCGCTATGTCCCCATTCTTACTGAGGCAGAAAACTCGTTTAATAACCACATCAAAAACAAAGTTTTCTTAAGCTCCAACGGCAGCAAATCCTTCTAGACTTTTTCTAAATCTGTTGGGAATAATTTCTGCAAGAGCACGTTCACACCTCTCATCTCAGGGGATGAAATTGTTTCTGCCCTCCTGGGCAAGGCTGAACTTTTTGCCTCGTTGTTCGCCGGAAATTCTACTCTCAACCCACCTCCAAATGTTCAACCACCAACAGTCCCCAATGTCACGCATAAAATGACAGATATCATTTTCGCCTGTCAGGATACAAGTTAGCATAATTTCGTCATGCAGCCATATAATTTCTATACTTCCGGATATACATATCGTGCAGATGCTCTCTTCTCTTAATACCAGGAAAGCCTCTGGCCTTGACGAGATCCCAGCAATTGTTCTCAAAAAATGCGCACCAGAACTTGCTCCTGTCCTGACTCGTCTGTTTCAGACATCTTACAATAGAGGCATATTCCCTAGTAACTGGAAAACTGCCCGAGTACAACCCGTCCCCAAGAAAGGATCCAAAGCGCTTCCCAGCAACTACAGGCCTATTTCTCTCCCTTCGGTCGTCTCTAAAGTGATGGAAAAGTATATAAACACCGAATTACTAAAATTTCTCGAAAAACACACATACAGCTCTAGACATATCCAAAGCATTCGACCATGTCTGGCACGCAGCGCTGCTTAATAAACTTTCGGCCTATGGCCTACCACCAAAACTCTGTATCTGGACAGCAAATTTCCTCTCCAACCGGAGCATTTGTGTTGTCGTGGATGGCCATTCCTCTAAACTGTATCCAGCCCCTACTTTGTTTCTTCTCCACATCAATGACCTCCTCTCTTAGCACATCCAACCCAGTTCACAGTTACGCGGATGACAGCACCCTCCACTCAAATATACAATATGCTAAGCCTGTCTCTTTAGCCCAATTAGATGAGAATCGCAGACTCATGGAGGGTTCTGTCTCCGTGGATCTCCAAAAAGTATTAGACTGGAGAAGTATAAATCTTGTACAATTCAACCCCACCAAATTTCAGTTGCTTTCTTTCTTATAAGAGATACACCAGCCCTAGACCCATCACAATGAACAACCAAGTTATTCAAAGTAATGAGTCCTTTTCACTTGTTGGGATTTCTGTGGATCGAAATCTCAATTGGCACCAACATGTCACATCAATTGCAGAAGTGGCTGCTAAGAAATTAGGTTTCCTCTTCTGGGCTCGCAAATACTTTTCACCAGCTAACCTCTATACCTTATATACTTCACAAATAAGGCCAAACCTCGAATACTGCTCCCACATCTGAGTTGCCGCTGACGCTTCTACACTCGCTATCCTGGACTCCATTCAGAAGAGAGCTATACGTTTCATCGGTGACCCTACCCTCACCCAAAGGCTGCCATCCCTTGCCCACCGACGTGCCGTTGGTGACCTCCCTCTCTCTCTCTTTCTCTCTCTCTCTCTTTTATAGATATCTGCACGGGCACTGCTCAGAGGAGCTTTCTTCCATAGTTCATCCACCTGCTGCCCCCAACAGATCTACCAGGGAAACAGAGCGAATGCACCCTTTTACTGATCAGGTCACCAGACATAGAACATCTTGTTTTGCCCGCTCTTTTGTCCCGAGGACTTCCAAGTTGTGGAATTCCTTGCCGGCACATGTTTTTCCTTCTCCTCCGAACCTCCAAACCTTCAAGTCCAGATTTAACAAGTTGCCTCTTCCCTCCTTGTCGACTCCCGCAGTACGATAGTATTTAGGCTGTAAGCCCTCGTGGTGTGTTGTTGAAATATATATTTAAAAAAATACAAGGAGAATCACACTCAGTGTGGCATATCTTAATGCATGGTCAAACACTGATAAGCCAACAGCATTAGAATCTGTGAAAGTCTGAAAGTATAACTTCAAGAAATGTTTCAGTTTAGAAATACTAACAAAAGAAACACCCGTAACACCACAAATACTTTGATACACTAACGGATCCAAGAAGCAGTTAAATCAGAGATTTACAGAATAAGGCAGTCAAAATTCCAATAGACCTGCTATACTAATGTGAAGGCTTAGTTCTTCAAATCCAAAGGCTATGTGAAAGAACTCAGGGAATAGCTGGACAGAGCGCTCTTAGGAAATCATAGGCCGATAGACTAGATATACACCACCAAAACCCCACACCCCCCGCAGATAAGATCGAACATGATGGGAAACTTCCAATACTTACTATGAAGTAGTAGATGAAAGGCAAAGCCCACATGACTAAAACGTCATGAACTTCTTTATGACACATTTAGTAGTTATGATTAAAATGCGTATATTCATCCTAGTTATCACTTTCCTGCAGCTGTTTTATGTCAGCTTTTAACGGATTATTGCTTGTTGGTTGAGGATTAAACAATTATTTTTTTAAATTAACTTTTGTTATGTAACCAATTAGTAACTACAAAATCTAAACAAATGGCCCGTATCTGTTTAAAATTCTGGCGGATGCCGACTGTGCAGCTCCAATAGAAATTAAAATAGTTTCGATAAACATTGTCAGTGGATTGAATTTTATGTTTGAGTGTAGCACGCCAATAGCCAATAATGGAATTAATGGTAGAGCTTTTTATGCACCGAGGATGGTTGTTCACTTCGAGAGGGGAAGGAAAACCCCCACGACTAAGGAGCCCCTCCTTGTTGCAAGTGCAACGCTAGGGGAAGGAAAATGCACGTTGCAATATAAGTACCCTAGTCTATACAGCTAAAAGAGAACATGTAATAGCAAATACTGTCGAACGATCAAAATTTAAGAAGGAACAGTAAATTCAGACAAACTGACCCTTTTTATATCAAGCCCCTTAGGTGTATATAACCGGTGACCTTGCATTATTCTCATTACAAAAACAATGTAGGTAACAAATATGTAACAGATTATGAACTCACGACAAATGCATGCGTTAACCATTCTAATAGGTAGAAGGTGAAGAATGCACAATTTCAGAAAGCAGACTTTGGAACACAGATATTTACAAACCCAATGTGTAGCATACAAAAAGCGATTGGCACTGGTGGTAATGTAATATAGCCCAAACTGCCGGGTCTAGAATATTCCTGAAAATCTCAGCACAATAGATTCATTGTTAAGGTTAGGTTAAAGGTCAAGGTATTGGAGGGCTGAATAACTTTACAATAAAGTGAAGTAAGACAGTGCTGCACCAAGGTGACAAAGGAAGTCTGGATTTTTCAAAAAAATTTGAATGCATGTAACTCCTCAAAAAGAAGAGAACAAGGGGTAAGAATTGTGCCAGCATGTATGTACGATATGAAACTTGATCTACCAGCAGTCGATTTATCTAAAACTGTCCAGGAGTTGAACTGCAAATTCACCTTTGTTTTCATTAACATTAAGACCTACTTATGTGCTTTTTAATATAAAATCACATCTGCTATTACTATATTAAAACAAACTTATTTTTTAATAAAATATAATAAGATTTTATAATAGTTACATTCAGATGAAAAAAATATTATAGTAAAAACATTTTGAATTGCAAAGTCACCATCCAAAAACATATTCCATTGCTTTTGTCACTAAACCAGTTGACTTCTGAGGTACATTCTGTGGAGGTAAAACACTTGAAGCACTTTGTGGTGATACAAAAGACTGTCTTAAAGATCTAGCCCGCATTGGTGATGTATATCCTATACTTTCATTCTCTTTACCTTCTTTCTTATTATGATATAAGCTTACTCCTATCATTATTGAATCGTTTATACATTTTCCATTTAGTGCCAGTGCTTTGGACACTTCATTTGCATTATTAAACTTAACATGAATCCAGTTACCATGAGCAGGCATTTTCTTCTCAATTATTGGCCCACAATTTGATAATTCAGCTAGTACCATATTCAAAGTGCTTGGAAGAAATCCAAACACTGTAATCCAATTTGTATCGATTTTAGTTTGATATTGGCTAAGATTTTGTGAGCGATTCAAGCTTTCATTTAAATTAAATCTTACTTTACTTAGGTTCAGGGTATCATCACCTATTCTAGACATACTTTCATTAAGGAAAGGTGAATCTACTTGATGGACTGCAGAACTACTTAAAGGGGAGCTTCTTGGTTTTCTTTTGTTTTCTATCGTGTCGAAGAGACTAACTTTCGGGGGTCCAGATTTTTCTGAGATTAAAGGAGAATGAGTAACTGTTGGAGTCTCTGCTAAAGACTGATTAAACAGCTTTTGACGCAAATTTCTGGGATCAGTTTGATTTGTGCCCAGTTTCATGTTTCCAGAGCCCGAATTGTTTCTCATACGGCCTGGAGATGTTGAGAGTGTTGGTGTTATTGGTGTGGCCTGTTCTCCCATTAGAAAGCTGGGTAGAAAGTTTGGATTTACACTCGGGGAAACGGGACTAGACGGGGCACTGCCTAAATGCATGGGTTCCATCATATAATCTGAAATACCACAAATAATTAGGTTTTCAAATATTTAATGAGCAGAAAATAAGAACTAGATTAAATGTAAGGTTAACTCCAAAATAGAGAACACTTTAACCATGGTGGAAATGATATGATGATTTTATTGCAAGTAGTTACCTTTCTAACGCCTTTTAGAAGCACCTTACTTAAAAATTATCTTTAAAGATCGCTGAACTTTTAAAATTATTTGTATACAAGTACAAGCTGTCATAAATGTCAGATTTAAATATTCATTTAAATTATTTTTCAGTTACGTTTTGTGTTGATTCGATCTCAGATTCGAGTTTCGAATATAATTCGAAGGCAGCAGATCAGTTAGGCTCCGATGTCATAGAAACTAATTTAAGTTTTCAAATTAATCATAATTCAAAGTAATCCTTAAAATAACATGTGATCAAAAACATTCTAGCTTTCCAGCGGTTGTATATAAAGTTAAACATATAGAAGATTGCTTTTTAATCGGCATTAATTACAGCTAATTATTATAGTGCATACCTACCTAAGTAATATCAAAGAAAAAAGTAAGATACACTTAATATCAATACATTTTTGGTTAAAGAAGGGTTTAAATTATGTTTTAAAGCTTATGTAGGTATCATCATTACAGTTTGGATGCCATATCGCGTTATCTATAATGGTCTGTCTCCAGCAGTTCGTATTGCGTTGTACGTTGTAGGTTCAACACTATAAATCGGATTAAGTTTTGAGAAGTTTACTTTTTGATCTGCCGGTACGCTTTTTGCAAGTATGTGCCTTCAGCTAAGTATTGTTGTCATAGAAAATTTTGTATGTCTAAGATCATGTCCGACATTTTTTTTCCTCTTCGTTTCAATGTCTATCAGTAAAATCTTTTTAGTTACAGTTTATTTGTCTTTCTGTAAGTGTGTCTTGCTTTGTCATTTTCATCAATGACCACATTTCCAAGGAGTCTATTATTTTCATGTCATGCTTATCCAAAGTCGAGCTTTCCGCCCCGTACATTACAATACTCCATACAATACTTAACATATTATGTATAAGTGAGAAGAGTATATTGACTAATCGGATGGGGCCTCTGTCATTGCGATCGTCCTTTTGACTTCTTTGCTATCTATGTATATAAATCATGAATTTACAGACTCTTAAGTATAGCTAGATACCGAGATTATACTATAGAATTCGTAGTGTGTTTGTAACATGCACCTTCTAATACAATAAAGATAAATCGTGTCATAGAGAGTTACGTTAAGAAAAAAATGTGTTTTTAGCATAATACGCTCAATAATATTGATATTTGCTAGGTATAAAAATTGCGAGGAGCAGCCAACATAACCTGTCATCAATTCCACGATATTTCGCCACATATTTTATAATCGTGTTTTAAAACAGGATGAGAATGTAAATTTTACCCGTACGTCTGTGAAATGAAGATTGGGGAATACGATTGTGGATCTCTGGGGAGTCTTTAAAAAATTATATTTTAACGTGATATGGCCTGCTGATTTTCATTGGAAATGAATTAACTGTACATTAACATATTATTAGTGATTTAAAACTAGGGCAAAAAGTGACTACGTTTTTTACAGAATAACGAAATCAGCTAAAAATTATACACCAGCGACGGTGGTGGAAAGAAAATAGCAGTACTATTCTCAACCGTTGCATGACAATAGCAGGCGTCAACGGTTGAGGTTAAGTGTTCATCTGTTAATAGACAATTTGCATAGATTTTCCATTAGATGAATTTAACATTTACCTAATAGTTTTTCATACATAGAACATTATTACATGCATGAAAATATCCAAAAACATATGCAATGGACAGAAAAAGACTTTTAAAATCAAAAAAATTCGAATTATTATCATGTGACCGCGAAGTCCTGTTATTCGTCGTAACGTACTTAGACAGTGAATAAATGACGTGTTACGTTTGCCCTATTGTATGATAACTACGGTCACTTGTCTCTCAATATCGTGGTGATGTAAACACAGAGATGCAAGCTCATTGCCATTGCGACATTACCACCAGTCACGTCACAGATTATGCCGGCAAAATAATGGTGTTTGAAATCAATTATGAAATTCGCATTTTCAAATATTTTTTTGCGTCGTTATTTTTGTAGTATGTGAAATGAAAAAAATATTAAAAATCATCCTTGTGGGATGTATATCAGATGTAATACGAAAAAAACATGCAAATCGTCAATTGCCAAGCGCCAACAGTTGAATAGTTGTATCATCTTATGCGTTCATCACTTCCGCTGAGTTTCCGCTGTAACTCATATGTTGCCGATTTGTCAAAGCGAAATGGCAGATAAACGTCACAACATAGTGCTTGAGCTTACCTTTACGTTCATCAGTCATCAACCCCTGGACTGTATCGGTAGTCAGCAGATGAGCGCTTAAACTCAGCGATTCGCGCCTGGTTAACTCGATCATTTTAGCGGCTGGAAATCCTATGAAAGCGTTATTTACTGCAAGAGGTATTTTGACATTTATCAGTCATTTATAATTGCTGCGCACGCTATAGTATGTAGTCGTAACCTCAAATCAGAACAAAATTTTAAATAAATGTTCAAATTGAAAATAGTTAACGTAAATAATGATCAGTTTAGAAACCTTATTCTAATGGAATTATTTGACGATCCACCTTATATATCAATCTGTTAGGACGTGCGATCGAAAATTAACCTCAGTAAGCGGATAAATTGCCGCCTGTGAGTACCAAACCAACGAGACATGAACATTATTAAGAGCATATAGTCACAAATTACGTTTTAGATGATTTTCATAACCATTTTTGAATGTCTAGAACACTTATTTAGATGACTTAACACATAGTTCACTAGCATGCTCCAGCATTATATTGAATTATTGTCAGCGAAAAAAAGCAACAGTTGAGTTCGAGCTGAAACTCAGCGATACTAGTGAACGAATAGTTTCACTGAACTACTAAACTGTTGGCGTCTGGTGAACGCATCTTTTCTCGCCGGGCGAGTAATGTTTGGAGTTCGGTTTATGAGGTCTCAGGTAATATTCAGAAAGTCAGTTTTTTTTCCACTAGAATCTAGAATCGCTGCCTACTGATGAGTTATGGGTGGTGTCCTTTGTCTATATATATATGTGTGTGTGTGTAAACTTCCCCGCACAAGACTTCAGGGTGTAGAGTTTGTTTCCTGTAAGTGTTATTAATATTGTTGTATATTATATTATTGTTTAATTATTAAGTTTACGTCTCCCAAAAATTTTAGTGTGTTCAAAATGTTGTCAAAGCTTTATGTTGCACAGTAGGTAACAATATTGTCACATTTCTCTATGAGAATTGGGTTTGTTAGTTCTATGATCAGATGTCGGTTATAAAGTGTGTTGGTAAGAGCGGACACTCTGGAATTATATTTCTAGAAGGACCAGAAGTGACAGGTGTAGAAAAGTGTGGAAGATCTAGAATATCTATGGAGAGTATAAATAGACGACCGGTACATAGAGTGAGTTAGTTCAGTATTGAGTGTGGTGTAGAGTGATCATAGAGTATTAAGCGAGTCAGCAGTAAGTGTTGGTGTATAAGAAGCGATCATAGAAGCGAATAGTGGAATATAGTTCTATGGACATTTAATAATAGAGATAAATATTTTAGTTGATACTGGTGTTGGAAAATAGTTGCTTATAATAAATTAGTAGTTTGAAAAGATGTGTATTGTTAGATAACAATTCCACAATCCCGTAGAACGTAACAACTGGTGTCAGAAGTTGGATTTTCAAGCTGCTAGCGGAAATATTTTCCAGAATATTTGTTCAACAACGTGGAAATTTCTAGAATCTCTGGAAGATCAGTGTTTAACAATTCATAACTGGGTGTGTTCTTGAAACAGAATAAACGGTGTACCAGCTTTAAGTACGTCTATGCCTAAGACACGTAGCGCAACAGCCAATATGGACGCCCAGCTATTGGAATTGATTAAAGAAAAGAAAGAATAATCCTGAAGAAGAGATGAAGAAATGAGAAAAAGAGACAGAAGCGGTAAAGCAAGAGTCAAAAAGTCATGTGAATGTTCGCAGTCTCCATGTCCAAAAAGAAAATGAAACAGATTCATCCAAGATCATGCAGCTACTAGAGAAAATAGCAGAACAAGTAAGGCCTACGCCTCATGGACACCCAATAAGAGCTCACCGTGCAAATGCTTTGCGCTGCTGGAACTGCGGCAAGGTGGGACATATAAGGGGAGAATGTTGGGCTCTAAGATCACGCGCAAGGGAGAAAGTGAAGCTAAGGCCGGTAACCATTTCTCAGGTTAGCGATTCTGGCAGCGCTCTCGTCGTAGACGGATACGTAAGCGGTAATAAGACCCAGATGGTCGTCGACACAGGCGCACCTAGGACGATTTTTCGCCGCGAGATGGTTCCAAGATGGCGAGTAAGAGAGCCAGGCAAGAGTGTACAGAGTAAATGCAGCCGGTGGCGATCGGATCCACCTATTTGGCGAAACTGACGTCGAGCTGCAAATTGGGACATGAAAGGCAAAGCAGAGAGCCATAGTCGCCGCTATATCAGACCCGATTATAATTAGCTTGAACATACTTCAGGGTCAGTGCGTTAAACTTGATCTTGGCACTAACATCCTGACAATCAGCGGTGAAGAAATAATAATGTCACCTAGCAGTAACCTGGTAGTGCGAAAAATCACCATAGAGGCAAATAGCAACATTTGCCGTGTAAGTACCATTCCAGTGAAGAGAGCTGTGAGAGAAAGAGACGACCCACTTACTCGGCCAGCAGCAAGTCGAGAAGAAATTATGAGAGAAGTACAAGATGAAGGGTGTAAAGACCATGTAAATGTGAAGACAACCCAGAAAAAGGTCAGTGAAACATTTGTTGGAACATAATCGATGTGGACAGGATGAATAGGACCCGTCGAGATATTTGTGCAAGTAGAAACATCAGAACAAGAACAACTACACGGAAGAGCCAGTACCACGTAAGAACTTCGCTTGAAGAAAGCTCCGACATATTGATGGGAAGAAAAACCATCCACTCTGCTGTCCAAATGCATATACGAGTATAAAGCGACCGCATGAAGACCCGCTATGACGTGCGAGCTAATTTAGCAGGTTTTAAGGAAGGAGATCGTGTGTGGTTCTACAATCTAGTACGACGCAAGGGACGGCCACCGAAACTACAGAAATTATGGAAAGGTCCTTATAAGGTGGTCAAAAGAATCAATGACGTTGTCTATCGCATTCGGAGGAGCCCGAAGAGCAAGATGAAGGTGGTCCAAATGTACAGACTTACGGCATTCCAAGAAATGTCAGAATTCAACCGGGGCGATCGAATATAAGAGGAAGACAGTGTCACATTTGTCTATGAGAATTAAGTTTATGGACTTTGTTACTTCTATGGTCAGATGTCGGTTATAAAGTGTGTTGGTAAGAGCAAACACTCTGGAATTATATTTCTAGGAGGACCATAAGTGACAGGTGTAGTAAAGTGTAGAAGATCTAGAATCTCTATGGAGAGTATAAATAGACGAGCGGTACTTATAGTGAGTTAGTTCAGTATTGAGTGTGGTGTAGAATAAGTGATCATAGAGTATTAAGCGAGTCAGCAGTAAGTGTTCGTGTATAAGAAGCGATCATAGAAGCGAATAGTGGAATATAGTTCTATGGACATTTAATAATAGAGATAAATATTTTAGTTGATACTGGTGTTGGAAAATAGTTGCTTATAATAAATTAGTAGTTTGAAAATATGTATTTTGTTAGATAACAAATCCACAACCCCATAGAACGTAAAAAGATGTAGGTAATTAGCCTTACGTAGTTATAGTTCGATTATAAAGGTTTTCCTGAACTTTAAGCTTTCGCGAGGTCGAACAAATATAAACAAGCCTTTTTTGTGATTTTTTTCCATTTACGAAATACAGAAAACAAGTAGATAATATTTTTCTACGTAATCTCCTGCTTTGGAAATCCCGTTTCCCAGTGAAACAGAAACTATTGGTACCTAATACCGTCATTGTGAAATAAAGAAGGTTGTTTTAGCAGCAAATCGTTCTAAAATAATACTGTTACAAAGCACTTCAATAGATGCAGGTGCGGTGTTGCCACATCTCAAGATTTCCCCAACATCTGGGAATGTTTGCACAATCTGGCAACACCACATCTCCACCCCCACCCCCACCCCCCCCCGGGGGGTACCTGGGGTGACCCTCCACAGGCGAAGTCTCAACCCTCTAGGATCAAAAATAACGAAGTTACCAACTTGTACCCCGTCGGAACGGATAACTGAGGTGTGCGCATTCCGAACACCCTGTATATACACCCTGTATACGCAGAGAACCCTTACAGCCTGTATACGCAGAGAGATCTTATAGTACGAAAAACACCTCTTGTGTAACATAGGAGTGATGACCACATTTGGATCACCTGTATATACATCCCCCTGTATACACACGGGGCCGATCTGTATTCACAAAACCTTCTAGCAAAAGAAGGTCCTGGAACATTCTGGAATAGAATGCTCGAGAACGAACTGGAAGGTGCGACGGCTATATAAAGATGGAAGTAAGCCAGCACAGGACAGTTCAGTTAGAGAATGTTGAAGTGACTTGAAGAAACAGTAATCAGTGTGAAGTGTTAGACTGTAGTAACTTGTGTGCAGATTAGTGACTGTAAGGACAGTAAATTAAGTGTTTTATGAGAGAGACATTCTAGAACTTTAATTGTATCCACATTTAGAGAGTAAATAAAGTTGTTTTGTTAAAATTTAAAGTCTCACTTATCCAGAACCCGGAGAAAACGTAACAATACGTTGTGTCAACAGTCAATTGCGCACGAAGCTCTACAGCGTCGTTGTCAGCTCGACGAACAACTTAAAAAATAACATTAACCGATTTTGACCAAACTTTGCACGTGTCTTTCTTTTTTAATAGCTTGGATGATTTCGTTGGCCGGTCTAATCGACCAGTTCTTCAAAAAAAAAATGAATTAAAAAATGTTTTGTAACAAACTTATTTTGACTAAATTTGGTACAAAATGTTGCCCCAATGGACATACTTTACTATATACGAAAACGAAGGTCTTTAGAATAATGGAAAATGCAGTTATTGTTTTGCCATATTTCATGAAAATTCTCTTCTATAACGCAGTTGCTGTGTGCGCATTTCTAAAATAATAATCTCAGTTAATAATTTCATCACTTTGGGCTCTTGCCACTGGTTCCCCAAAACAACATGTGAAAAGTATTTGATAAACAAAAGAAATTACGGAGTGCCTGTTTATGACGAATTATTAAAATTTTAGAGATATTCAAATTCCTCTTTTCAATAGCCATGTGGGAATAATTAATGATAATGATATCGTAGATAATTTTTATCTCGTTTTACAATTTATTTGTCTTGATGCTTTTCAGAAACTTTTCAGCTATCTCTGAGAAAATAAATAAGGGGTCGCTGTTTATGGGAAAATAATTAAATTTTAGAGATATTTGAATTTCCCTTTTCAGTAGTCATAAGGGTATGTATAACTAAGTAATGAAAAAAATGTTCGGGACGCAGCAAGTGCGTTAAGGTAGTCAATTTTCATAAGAGCAATATATTATAGTGATTTAGCCTTATATTAAAAGTTATAAAACATTCATTTATTTACTTAGGAACAGTAAAAATAAGGTAAAGAAAGGCAAGCAAAAACATGAGCTCCATTATAAATATTTATACAGTAATTTGGATACAAAACTCAAACAACGAAATTTACAAACAGGAAATATACTCAACAAAAAATATAGTAGAAAGCTGAACATAAAATGAAAATCCCGTGGTTCATGCATTGAGGGTGATTGTATGCATGCAGAAGGGAAAGAAGAACCCCCAGGTCGAAGAGGGTTTCTGCCTCCTCACCCAAAAACACAAGGGCTTCTTCCCCTTGTGCATGTATACAAGTACCTGCAAAGCATAAAGCACAAGAACAATTTCTTGGGAGCAGTTAAAATGTTATATATATATATATATATATATATATATATATATATATATATATATATATATATATATATATATATATATAACATTTTAACTGACCTTGGCAATACGTTCGTGCTCATTTGAGGAAATTTTCAGAACGTCTCACCGTCGATCCCTCTCTATTACTGAATTTTCTTAATGAAAATTCACTAATATCGAAGAGCATTTTTCTTTCGTTTTACAATTTATTCCTGAAGTTTTCTACTTGCACCAGCTTGTCAGTTATCTCTGAAAAAAAAATTGGTGGTCGTTGTTTACCATAAAATATTTAGATTTTAGAAATATTTAAATTCGCTTTTTCAGTAGTTATGTTAACTTCATAATTAAGACGGTGTAAAAGGTTTTTCATCTGCTTCACTATCTATTCTTGATCTTTACTACTTTTTAGTAGTTTCACAGCTTTCCCAAATGAAACAAATTAGTGGATCGCTTTTTATAGTAAATACTTTGATTTTAAAGATATGTAAAATTCCTTTTCCAGTGGTTATGCGGATAGAATATAATAATAATAAAGATAACTTTCGTTTCACCATTAACTCTTAATGTTTGCTGCTTTTCAGCGGCTTCTTAGCTATCTCCATATGTATTCCATAATGTATAATACTTTCCATAAGGTTTAAACAGATAAAAATAAATCATCTGATACCTAAATATTTCATTTTAGGTAGAACAACACTTCTTGTTTCAAATAAAGTTCAGGAACTGAGTAATTTATAGATTCTATATAGCAAGTAGGTAGATGATTATATTACATGTATTGATGCATTCATGTTATTATTTTCCAATTGTTTGTTAATGACAAGCGCTTTTCGTGTCCTTCCTGGAATATAACCTTTCCTCTATGAGTCTATGATATATTATTTCCGGTCTGGTTTATTTTTAGCGAACATAAAATAATAGAGACCTTTTTTTTTTTTTTTGTTCCCTCAGGGCTCGTCCGCGGCCTTGCCGCCCCGATAGCACCGCAACCAATAGAGACCTTACAATCGGTTTAGTGATCACATAATAAGGTATCATACGCATGTTTTTTTTAAGATTTCCATTTTTTATTTTTTTAATTAACTCCTTTTAAATACGCCAGTACAAGCTCTGTTAAACAAAGAAGTAGAGGCTGTTCTTCTGGCTCCCAATGCACAATAGTTAATTTAGAACTAGATGTACCATACGTTTCTTTTTTTAAGTTTTCCATTTTTTAGTGAATTTTCTTAAAAAAAATTCACTAATGAGGAGATCTCGACTTTTGAATTTTGAAAAAATTTCTTCAATTGAGCGCTATTTAGGACCCCTGGAACCCAAATCCGGGGTCGGTTTCAGACTTTATATGTTTATATGTTATATATATATATATATATATATATATATATATATATATATATATATATATATATATGTTTATATATTTATGTGTCACACCTATAACTAAAAAAATAATGGACCGATTTTGATAAAATTAGGTGAGTACCTTCCTTTCGCGAGTGGCTTGGATAAGTTCGTTAGCCAGGAAAATCCGCGGAGGTTTTCCCGGAAAATTTTGTGTTTTCCTTCGAAAAAAATTCATATCTCCGGAATTAACAAAGTAAGGGCAACGAAATTTAATACACGGGTTTATATCATTATATGTAAACTACCTACCAAAATTTAGTTAAAAAGTTACAGGCATTTAAAGAAAAATAAATTTGGGTTTTCCTCAAAACGTCAAAGTCACGATTTTAAACGTCAAAATTGTTAATATTTAGGCAATGAACCTGAAATTAATATGATCTATGGAAGGAAAATGTCTCAAGAATAATGTTTTACAAAGCCTGAACTCTTAGTTTCAATCGTGATTATCCTGTATTTTACTAAAATATTCCCAGAAAATTCATTTCAAATAGACCCTTTCTCTGATGCTTTAACAGTAGTGTTGACTATAGAGTTTATCGTTTAATGGTATATCATTTTTGTCGAATTTTCGTAAAAAATCATTAAAGCGCAATATATCCGTTATTATGCAAGTTACAAAAAAAAGTTGTATACATTAATTGTAGGGTGTTTTAAGCTACATCTTAAAAAATATTTCCACAATTACAGGGTGGCCCATAAGTCGTTGGTGATTCAAATTTTCTTTTTTTTAGTGACTTTTTTTAATCGAACACGCCCTATGATATTGCATTTTTGTATTTTCCATCGAAATATAATACATCTTTGTAAGAAAAAAAATTCGGGACGCAGCAAGTGCGTTATGGTAGCGAATTTTCATTAAATGCTTCAAATTTTGAATCAATTTGCTATTATTGACCAGAAAACCAGTTTTTTCGGGAACAATTTAAGTTTACTTTCGGAAATTTTTGTACATTTTCAAACAATAAAGTTATTTTGATGAAACATGGCCATTGTTTCTAATATATAGATTATACTGGTAACCAAATTTGGTGCCTGCTTTCTTAAAAAAAACATATTTGCTATTTAAAAAAACATTTTTATGAAAATTCACTACCATAACGCACTTGCTGCGTCCAGAGTTTTATTTTATTAATTAACTCCTTTTAAATACGCCAGTACAAGCTCCATGAACAAAGAAGTAGAGGCTGTTCTTCTGGCTCCCAATGCACAATAGTTAATTTAGAACTAGAGGGTTATAGTCTCTAGATTTGTATTTGTAATGGCACGGTTTCACCAAGCTAGGGCAACTACAATTAAAGAATACGCTTTGTTATTTATTTTACAAACTCCTAAATCTTTCAACTCTTTATCCAACTTCATGGCAGGGTATCTAACTATACACACTGTGAGATTCTAACCTATAATAATCTCCTTTAATCGAATACAGCTTCCCTTTTTCAAAAATGGTGGAATATGTCGATTACTATTTCAAGTTGCGGTCTTTTTAGTGAATTTTGGTAGAACCAATTTCTTCAAATGAGCGCGAACTAGGCCCCCTAGAACACATATCCGGGGTCAGTTTAAAAATTTATATGTTTATAATATATATATATATATATATATATATATATATATATATATATATATATATATATATATATATATATATATATATATATATATACGAGGGCGGGTCAATAAGTCCAGAACGTTCGGCGTCATTTGTGCTTGTACGGCCGCACGAAAACCACTTTTTCACCATGGAAATTGATGGTGCAGACTCCCCATAGTATTTATCAAGCTTAGCCTTGGTTTGAGTGATGGTTTTGTTCCGCAAAAAATAATGTTTGATGAGCACACGAAATTCACTTTTTTTTTTCATTTTCGTTATAACTCAAGAGGTTGTTTGCGTTCAATGGCTATCTATCACAAACTAAATGACGCAGCTTGTTCAAAATTTTACAGGAGTCAACTGACAGATGCTTGTTGACAGGAGCAGTGCTGCCCTTTCTGTGAAGAGGCGCGAAATTCAAAAAGCATTGATCCAATTTGGACTTTGTCGGACCAGCACCTTAAATTTTGGGGAGACACCACTCCATTATTTTTGAAAGTAGCTAAGTGAAAATTGGAACCTGTGAGGGTCACTGATAAGCAAGATGAAACCTATAATTGTTGATCCTCTGATGGCGCTAACATTGTTAGAGAGACGATTGTCAGGTCTTTAAAACCATGTGTTGTAGTGATTTCGGTTTCTCCAAGTGTACTTATCAGTGTTCATCGCAGGTTCCAATCTTTACTTAGCTACTTTCAGAAATAATGGAGTGATGTTTCCGTATTTATTAGGAACACTCTGTATAAGTAATTGTAACGCCATTACTTATGTCAGATTACATTTTAGCTCCACAAAACATTTATAATTTTGGCATAAATATACATAATAACGAAAAGGCATTTGTTGGGCAGCAATTTGGTATGGAAAGCAACATCCAGGCAGTGAAGGTATTGATTAAGGTTTAAGATGAGTGAAGAAGGAAAAATTTAGTTTCAAGAAATTTTTGTATGTCAAAATTTGAAGTGTATCATTAGGTGATAGATGTCAAACATATTTAGAACGAACTTTGCAGAATTATGTCAAAATAGTCCACAAGTCATAGGACTTATTTGTATTGGTATATTGTACAATTTTAAATACAATAAAGATTAATAAAGAATTATAATGAGATTGTGTGAATTGATACACTAGGTGACTCTTCATCCATTGACAATCTAATATTTGCAAGACACTCGGTAGCGTTTACACAGGGCACTTTCGAAAACTCGATTTTTTTATTTTTTGCACTCAAGTTGTGAACACTCGGTATAAGTTACGATATTGAAACTTGAGATTTGTGGGTTACAGATGTGCCTAAATCTATATGGATATTTGCTTTTTTCGCAAAAAAAAGCCTAATATGCTTTAGTCATTTTTGTCGTCTTATTTGTTAGCGTAGTAGGCTATGGAAAAAGCGAATCTTTAAATATTGCATACTAGAATGTAGAGCTTTTGAAGTACATTGTTTTAATTATTTTTTTAATCGGCCGACCCGTTATGAAATAATGAATTGTCGCCACTTTAAGTGAAACACACCGTATATATATATATATATATATATATATATATATATATATATATATATATATATATATATATATATATATATATATATATATAACTAAAATAATGAGCCGATTTTGATAGAATTTGGTAGGTACCTTTATTCTGTAAGTGGTTTGTAAGTTAAAAGGAAAATAGTTGTAGGATTTATAAAATTGTTAGTTGGTTGTACACACTCTTTATCTATAGCATTTTGTGTTAACTAGAGCTGTGGTGACAACATACTACCTGGCTCCTACCGAGATGGCGACCCTGTCGAACATCTCACAATGTTCTATTCTATAAGGCTCCCTATCATAGCCGTATTATTTTATAGCTGTCTTCGCGCTGTGATTAGTATAGTGCACTGACGAGCTCTAATTAACGCGAAACCGGTCTGCGTATATAATTACGGTGAGAATACATCTAGCCTTATATACATTGTCTCCGTATTACGGAATACCGCAACGAGATGGCGACCTTGTCGGACATCTCAGAATGTTCAAGTTATAGGAGTTTAGAGAAAAAAAAAATGTGCCATACGATAATGGCACAAAACCAAAATATTTTGTGTGGTTAACAACGTCTACAGAAAAATTTTGATTTTTCTTGCCGCATATATAATTTTAAAAAAAAGCGTAGACCATTTCTATCAACATTCGCTACCACAACCATAACGCACTTGCCCGGTCTACACAGTTTTTTTAAATGTTATACAGTTTCCTAAATTTGAGATATCTTTAATAAAATACACAAAATTAAAATTATTAAGTAATAAGTAACTGAATAACAAATTCAAAAAGCAAAAAAAGTTATTAACTATCCACACAGATTCGAACCCGGGGAAGTAAGGCCAAATATAGGTAGAGAAAAATTAATATTCTCTTGTCATAAATTGACAGAGATGAGTAAGTTATTTAGTGCCAATTTAAAGTCTCGCTTAGCATTTGTAAAAACTCTTCATCAATATAGGTATATTGTAAAAATGTAAACCTGGATAATCTTTATTGATATAATTTTTTCTTAGTTTTTCGGACTTCTGTTTCGTAGGACACTCAATTTAAAACTCTCAATATTTTTCTTCGAAAATTAGCTAAAAAATCATAATCTGATCTGCTATTAGAAATGAACAAAAAAATGAAAAATATATTAATTCTAAAGAGGTTTAAAGCAACAACCCAGAAAATGAAGTTGGACAAGTAACCCATGGACTATTAAACATTTCGTCTGAATTTTTTTTAATTTACGTGATATAGTTCAAATCTCATACACTCTTCTTAAATGCTCATAACTCGATTTTCCATAAAGCTATAAATTTGAAATTCGGCACGTGCTATAGCCTCTATTTACATACCAAATGTTATAAAAATAACTTTGATATTTTCGATGGTACAAAATCTCTTTGAAAGGAAATATAACATTTTCGCGGAAAAAACTGGTTGGATTTTGCTAGTTAATGAACTTGTCCCGTCCATTTACAAAAGAAAGGTACTTTGCAAATTTCAGCATAATCGGCCTATTAGTTTTTGAATATATATATATATATATATATATATATATATATATATATATATATATATATATATATATATATATATATATATATATATGCGTGCCTGTGTATGTATGTATGTGTGTGTGTGTGTGTGTGTGTTTGTTTGTAAATGAAGGACGTAGCCAGCGCGTAAGCTAACTTTACATACAGAGTGTGCTAGATGAAACAAGTGAGTTGGTTCCAATATTATACGTCAAATATAACTAGTAGGTTACTGAGCATTCTGTATGACTTTACATTATTATTATTTTATTCCATGCAACAATCCTCCTCCTAAATACTAATTTTAGTTAAATTCTTTCTATGTTGCTTAGTGTAAGAAACATTTTTGTATTTAGACTTGCATTTTCGAAAATTGCTGTATGTCTCAAAAACAGTAGATTTTAGGTATAGGGAATCCTATTGTAACTTACCTGTATTTTATCTGTAGAATACGAAAACTGAATTATATACTAGGTTTTTTAAATTTTATTTCAACACCACACCACGAAGGCTTACAGCCTAAATACTATCGTACCGTGGGTGTCGACAAGGAGGAAAGAGGCAACTTCTTAATTCTGGACTTGAAGGTTTGGAGGTTCGGGGGAGAAGGAAAAACATGTGCCGGCAAATAATTCCACAACTTGGAAGTCCTCGGGACAAGCGAGCGGGCATAACAAGATGTTCTATGTCTGGTGACCTGGACAGTGAAAGGGTGCATTCGCTCTGTTCCCCTGGTAGATCTGTTGGGGGCAGCAGGTGGAGGAACTATGGAAGAAAGCTCCTCTGAGCAGTACCCGTGCAGATATCTATAAAAGAGAGAGAGAGAGAGAGAGAGAGAGAGAGAGAGAGAGAGAAGTCACCAACGGCACGTCGATGGGCAAGGGATGGCAGCCTTTGGGTGAGGGTAGGGTTACCGATGAGATGTATAGCTCTCTTCTGAATAGAGTCCAGGACAGCGAGTGTAGAAACGGCAGCAGTACCCCACATGTGGGAGCAGTATTCGAGGTTTGGTCTTATTTGTGAAGTATATAAGGTATATAGATTAGCTGGTGAAAAGTATTTGCGAGCCCGGAAGAGAAAAACTAATTTCATAGCAGCCGCTGCAATTGATGTGACATGTTGGTGCCAATTGAGAGATTTCTATCCACAAAAATGCCAACAAGTGAAAGGGACTCATTACATTGAATAACTTGGTTGTTTGTTGTTATGGGTCTAGGGCTGGTGTATCCCCTATGAGAAGTAAAGCAAGACTGTGATTTGGTAGGGTTGAATTGTACAAGATTTCTACTTCCCCAGTCAAATATTTTTTGAACACCCACGGATACAGAACCCCCTATGAGTTTTCGATCCTCATCTAATTGGGCTAAAGAGACAGGCTTAGAATATTGTATATTTGAGTGGAGGGTGCTGTCGTCAACGTAACTGTGAATTGGGTTGAATGTGCTAGAGAGGAGGTCATTGATGTGGAGAAGAAACAAAGTAGGGGCTAAAGCTGAACTTTGAGGAACTCCTGCATTAATTGGATACAGTTGAGAGGAATGGCCAGCCACGACAACAGAAATGCTCCGGTTGGGGAGGAAATTTGCTGTCCACGTACAGAGTTTTGGTGGTAGGCCATAGGCCGGTAGTTTATTAAGCAGCGCTGCGTGGACAATCTGGGATTCACCGTGTAGTTCCATAGACTTGTCCCAAGAATGGGTGACAAAGGAAAGGAGGTCAGCAGTTGATCTGCGCTGACGGAATCCATACTGCCTGTCGTGGATTAGATTGTGTTTTTCAAGAAATTTTCGTAATTCGTTGTTTATATACTTTTCCATCACTTTAGAGACGACTGAAAGGAGAGAAATAGGCCTGTAGTTGCTAGGAAGCGCTTTGGTATTTTATTATTATTAATTTTTTTTTTGATTATAGTTTTGATTTTGAGAACTGGTTCATTCAGTTCACTGTCAATCTTCAAAATGAACAAAGATGCATCTGACCTTGCTTTTCACAATGGCACAACTTGTCTTATCAATGTTAATCTAACAAGCTCTTTTAACTTATTTCTTTATCTCCCTATTATTCTGAAAATTATAACTTTGATATGTATCTTTTTGTGCACACCCTTCATCATTGACAATATTTTCAGAAGATGCTCCTGAAGACCCTGCATATGCTAGGAAAAAACAGAATTTAGAAATTCGAACAGGGTCCATTAGAGAGACCGAAGCGTATATTATGCCCCAGTCTGTATATATATATATATATATATATATATATATATATATATAATATATATATATATATATATATATGTATATATATATATATATATATATATATATATATATATATATATATATATATATATATATATATATATATATAAAACATATAAAAATTGAAACTGAAACTTGATATGGGTTCATTGTGGCCTAGTTCGAGCTCATTTTAGGAAATTTTTTCAAAATTCCAAATATGTTATATACGGAGCGAATTTTTCTATGAAAATTCGATAAAACAGCCAAAAAAACACTCCTATATACTTCACTCATTTCACGTGCTAATTACGAATGAAATTTGGTTGAAAACAACTATTTCATATTTTTTATAGGTAAAGGTAAGTACTTATACCTTTTAAAAAAGCTCACATACAAGTAAAATGGGTAAATATATCAGATATGTCTAACAAATATACAGTGGGTCATTTACATCTGCCATATAATTATGTAAAAATCACCATTATCTCGAAAATGATGAATTTTAGGTATATGGAATAATATACTTTGCAGGGCAATCATAAATTGCATTCATTGAACAGGGAGTTGTATTTCAGATAAGTGAGTTATCACATTCTCAACTTCTCGAAATATGGAAGCAATTTTCAGAACACCCTGTATATGAAACTTAATTGGCATACATGCTATACAAACTTCATATTTCTCTGAAGTATAACGCCAAAATTTTTCATTAAAATCATCTACACGACAAATTATTACCTTGAAAACAGTTACAATTTTTTTGGAAAATTTTTCAAAAAAATTGAAATATCTGAAACTATTGAATTTAACTTAAAAATCAACGACAAATAAAAAAATGCAATAATATACGGGGTGTTTTTTTTAACGTCGGTCTATTTCCGCGACTATGGCCAAGCACCGGCGCCAAGGAGCAGTTCCACCTCATTATCTTGGAAATTTTGCTGAACCCCTGCCTTTCTGTAAGGAGGGTAGGCATGTTTAACGTGCCCAAAATCGCATGGACACACTAAATACAGATGCAGAAGACTACTTTTTCATTTAGTATGGAACAGTTTCACCAAGTAAGGGCAACAAATAATTAATTAATGAGTTACGAAATAAGTTTCTTGCAGGTTAAAGAGCTAGAGGTCCTTGGTTCGATTCTCGGGCGGGAAAGCACTGTGTTGGTCATAAAGTAAAACCTATCTATTACCTATAACATTTAGAAAAACTTATTTTTTATGGATAAACAGCGATAAAAACATTTTAACCACCCTATTTGCATTTTTCATAAATTTACGCTTCACACGCATCCATAGGTAGGTATAGGTAATAGGTAAGTAGGCGTAGGTACTTATACATAAATTCCCAAATACAAGTAAATTACAGAAGGGATAACTTTAATTCAAATTAATTAAATTGTAATTAAATTTACCGTCAATGAAACATATTTATATCCATTTGTTGAATAATAACTGATAAGATTTTAAATTGAAGTGTCATTTATCACAAACACAGAATAAACATTTTTTGTTTATTTTTAATACCAGTTATCAACATACTTATAAATGAATTTTCAATTCTTATAGATAAACTCGTCACCAAACAAATATTAATCATCTGACACGTAATAATTATTATCTAACAATGCGCTGGACGAATTTCCCAACAAAGCTCGTGAACAGGAGCACCAGCATAGAGATTCTCTGAATTCTCCGTATCGTGTTTGAAATTTGACAGTCCGGGGCAAAATGGCGATACCGCGAGTGTTGTGTCGAGCTCGTCTGTTAATAAATAACGACTTTTCAGTGATTTCCAAATACTCTTCTGTCATTAGCAGCGTGCAAATTAGTAAAGTAAGTACCAGTTGTTTGATTATCAGTTACATTAGAAGTTTTCATCGTGTATTTGTTGAGAAATCGAGTGGAAAATGTTGTCTGCACCCAGGAGAATTCCCTTTCACCTGTTCATGTTTGCTTAGGCAGGGTTAAACCCCCTTTTTATCAGTTCTTATCTGTTGTTATTTGAACAGGATTATTCATTGTTTGCATTTGTGATTATGGTGTTATTGTTACATGTGAGGTTAGGTTTCGTTTGCCCGGTAAACTGTTGTCTGCATAAATTAAATACAAATGACCTGCTGCAGTATGTTAGTAAAGTACGTGTGTTGCTATCGTCTTATAATTTATTAATTCGCTTCTCACAAACATGCATTATTTTACATCTTTTTAACAAGTTTTCAAAGTACTGGTCTTCGTGTTTAGTGACATTAAATTAATCACTATCATTAAGTGGAATCACTTGATAAATTTTAAATGTGTCGTTTCTTGAACTTGAAATAAATAAACACAGTGGAATTTTATTTTTATAGGCCCTACTCTAGAAAATGTTATTAGATAAAAATATTAATTAGGAGAGAATCTTGAGTTATCTTTAAAATTATACACAATGACCACTAATTAAGAAATTTGAATTAATTTGGTACATTGTTGCCACCTACGACTAAAAATACGTAGGTACCTAGGTATCAAACAAACGGAAGAACAGTTTGATATAAAGATATGACGGACGTCATATTTATGTGGTTTTAGTTTTGCGTTATGTATAGGTAGTAGGATGGTAGTATGATGCATGATACAAATAACGAGAGATATGATATTCAGACTACCTATTTTTAGACCTGTCACGCGCATGGTGTCAACTGGTGAGTCCAATGCAACAATAATATGCTGTCGTACAGTGGGGTTTGACGTTTCATCACAACCTCTTAACAAATTACGTATTTTACTAATATTTAAGTGCATACAGTTGGAAGTAATAAAAATAAAAAAGATTAAATTTAGTGCTGTGATCTATATTATTTGAAAAAGACAATATAGGCGTAACTTCAACCGCATTAAACTGACGTATAGAAACTTTCTGATTGCGAATGACTTTGTTTTAGTGTGTAGTTGGACATCTATAACGTTACTCACCGCGTGACGTCAGAGGAGGGGGCGGGGCATATGCGCAATATATCTCTCCTAAGTCATTATATCATGGTATGATGTACACATAAAATAAAACCGCAGAAAATTTTATCATGACTAATTGTAGGCAAAACTAAATTAGGATTTCCTTCATTTGACTTTTACTAAAGTACTTTATTGTAATGTAATGTTAAAGTGATAAAACTTTAACAAAAGCAAAATCTTAGAAGAAGCATTGTTTTGATTAGGTATCTATGAGGTCTTTAACTTTAACAAAAGCAAAATCTTAGAAGAAGCATTGTTTTGATTAGGTATCTACGAGGTCATTTTCAGTCAATGACATGTTTTTACTTACCTATTAAAAGTTATTTTTATATCTAAACGCACTGTCTGATAAAAAGATTTGTGAAGCTGGATTTCCTTAACGTTAAGCTTAAACAATTATAGTGTAGGTACTTCTCACCTGAAGCCTGAAGCTATTGAACCTGTCGTCACATTTAACTCATAATCATCGCATTCTTAAGGCGATGCCGTCGTGTCTCGTCCTTGTTTCCGGTAGCTGTTTTAATTTCATTGCAGCTTCCGGACTTCAGCAGTTGTGCCAGGTTTTCGGGAAGTTTTCCTCTTAGCCTACCTCTCATTTTTTAAGTATGTGTTACTATATATGTCTCAGAATATGCCCAATAAATTTGTCCATTCTCTTCTCAATTTTTTTCGACACGCATCTTTTCTGCTCCTAACTGTTCTATCACAGTTTTAGATAAATCAACTGCTGAGAGATAAAGTTTGGAATCTTGATGCACGTTGACATTAGTTTTACCTTTTGCTGCCTTGTCTTTGCCGATTTATTTACATTTAAAGTTCTTTGCTGGCCTGGTTCAGTAATATTTGTGACAAACTTATTTAGGTGTTTTAAACAAAAATGAGATCTTGTTCAAAACCTATGAAATCTGTGCACTATTGTTTCTCCAAATGTCAAAATAAAACATTAAAAAACATACATTCATCGAGCTGGATTCGATCGCCTAACCTTCTGCTTAGGACGCAAGCACGAAACCCCCTACGCCATCTAGGCACACGTCAACTATCGTTTTATTTGCGTGATACTTTAGATCGGCTTCATGCCCGGGATATTATATTCAAAGTATACAGAATTAATTAATGACAGAATTAGTAGAATTACCATTGAAACACATCCCACGACTGTTTCGGACCTATATGACGTCTTATGTTTAAGTTTAAAGATAAAAGAAACTATTTTAGAATCATTTTTATACAGCCTTAGCTTGTTTTGTTGTTGACATTTCTTCTATATTATGAGACAGCATAATAGATATATGCTGCGCTAAAACTGTATTTGGGGCCGTTAATAAGGCTACAAATATAGTGTATTTTAATAATCGATTGAATCCCCCAGTCACAATCACTTGGCAAATTTTTATTTTCATGTCGCCTGTCATTTTCCTTAATTGCGGCCGAGATTTCATGATTGTTGGTTCGGGCTGTACGTTTTCTGCCTGGTATATATTTAGTTTGGTTACCGTCGATGTATGGTTTATACATGTTGTATGAATCAATCTACGCGTATCAGTAAACTACTTTCTGTCAGGCATTGGACTTTAACCACTAAGTCGTCTCAACGCATGTCTTTGGAATTTTATTTGGAAAAAACTCTAAATATTGTGTACCAAATTACTTAAAATTCATATCATAGGTTTATTTTCACTATTTCTAGCCATATGTAAAGTCTCATTCCAATTACTCTGGTACTTACAAAAATATAGCGTTTTCAAAAAACTTCTCCTCGGCTTTCGCCCAAACAAGATTTTTGCCAAGTTTGATTTGGTATTTTTTGAGTTTTCGCTCGGATATATATATATATATATATATATATATATATATATATATATATATATATATATATACATATATATATATATATATATATATATATATATATATATATATATATATATATATATATATATATATATATATATAATAAAACATATAAAAATTGTAACGGACCTTGGTTTTGGGTCCTAGGGACCCAATTTCGCGCTCATGTGAAGAATATTTTTTCAAAAGCTTTTCATCGTGACCTCTCTATGAGCGAATTTTCTAATATATCTATGCTGTGGCTTTACTATTTACTGAATCTGAAAGTTTTAAAGTTTATGACAAATTAGGTTATTAAAATTTTAAAGCATTTAATGAAAATTCGCTACCATAACGCATTTGCTGCGTCCCGAATTTTATATAATTTTTTTAAGAATTTAGACCTTGTTTTCTTAACTAATAGAAACTAGTAATTTATCACTATTTATAATTAAATATTCAATGAAAAGGCTGCTTTCCAGACAATAATTTTTTTACTAGTGCCGTACGCGTTTCGGCCAACCAAGTAGCCACCTTCAGAGGTAAAACTAAAAACACAATAAAAAAGGTCTGCCAATAAACATTGTTTTCTGGTAGGCAATTGTGCTGGTTGGAGCACAATGGTATCAAAACAATTAATACAGAAAACGTCAAGGTTAACATCTAAAGTCAAACAGTGAACAAGCTACAAATGCTTTGATACCATTATGCTCCAACCAGCACAATTGCCCACCACAAACAATGTTTTCTGGCACACCTTTTTTAGTGAATTTTCTTTAAAAAAAATCACTAATGAGGAGATCCCGACTTTTGAATTAAAAAAAAAAAATTCTTCAAATGAGCGCTATTTAGGACCCCTGGAACCCAAATCCGAGGTCGGTTTCAGACTTTATATGTTTATATATATATATATATATATATATATATATATATATATATATATATATATATATATATATATATATATATATATATATATATATATATATATATATATATATATATATATATAAATATATATATATATATATATATATATATATATATATATATATATATATATATATATATATATATATATATATATATATATATATATATATATATATATATTTATATTTATGTGTCCCACCTATAACTAAAAAAAAATAATGACCGATTTTGATAAAACTTGGTGAGTACCTTCCTTTCGCAAGTGGCTTGGATAGGTTCGTTAGCCAGGAAAATCCGCCCAGGTTTTCCTGGTAAATTTTGTGTTTTCTTTGGAAAAAAATCGAAAAAAATTTATATCTCCGGAATTAACAAAGTAAGGGCAACCAAATTTCATAAGCGCGTTTACATCATTATAGGTAAGTTACCTACCATTTTAGCTCTGTAGGTTAAAGGACAAAAAAGATACAGGCATTTAAAAATAAATAAATTTGGGGTTTCCTCAAAACGTCAAAGTCGCGATTTTACACGTCAAAATTGGTAATATTTAGGCAATGAACCTGAAGCAAAATGTCTCAAGAAGAATGTTTTACAAAGCCCGAAGTCTTAGTTTCAATCGTCATTGTCCTTCATTTTACTAAAATATTCCCAGAAAATTCATTTCAAATAGACCCTTTCTCGGATTATTTGGCAGTAGTGTTGGCTATAGCG
Source organism: Tillus elongatus (assembly GCA_964006375.1). Classification (NCBI taxonomy): domain Eukaryota; kingdom Metazoa; phylum Arthropoda; class Insecta; order Coleoptera; family Cleridae; genus Tillus; species Tillus elongatus. The sequence goes on from OZ023265.1 coordinate 148,875,797, forward strand.
TTTATCGGTTAATGGTTTATCATTTTTGTCGAATTTTCGTAAAAAATCTTTAAAGTTCAATATATCCGTTATTATGCACGATACGAAAAAAATTTGTATACATTAATTATAGGGTGTCCCGAGCTACATCTTAAAAAAATATTTCTACAATTACAGGTGGCCCATAAGTCGTTGGTGATTCAAGTTTTTTTTTAGTGAATTTTCTTAAAAAAATCACTAATGGGGAGATCCGTGTTTATATATATATATATATATATATATATATATATATATATATATATATATATATATATATATATATATATATATATATATATATATATATATATATATATATCGTACCGATAACTCAAAAAATAATGGACCGATCTTGATCAAATTTGGTGAGTACTTTCCTTTTGCAAGTGGCTTGGATAAGTTCGTTGGCCAGGAACATCGGACCAGGTTTTCGTCGAAAATTTTGTGTTTTCTTTCTAAAAAAAATTATATCTCCGGAAATAACAAAGTGAGGGTAACCAAATTTGGTACGCGTATTTGTATTATAAAGAGTAAACGATGTACCAAAATTTAGGTCTCTAAGTTTAAGGACAAAAAGTTACGTGCAGCTAAAGAAACAAATTTTGGAGTTTTCCTCAAAACGTCAAACTCGCAATTTAAAACGTCAAAATTGGCAATGTTTAAGCAATGAACGTGAAACAAATACGGATTGTGAAATGAAAATGTTGCAAGAAGAGTGTTCTGCGAACCCTTAAGTTTCAGATGCAACCGTCATTGACCTTCATTTTACTGAAATATTTACAGAAAATTCATTTCAAATAGAGCCTTTCTCTGATGCTTTGGCTGTGGGTTTAGTTAAGTTGATGCTTTCGCTGTAGGTTTAGTGAAGTTTATGATTTAACGGTTTATAATTTTTAGCTAATTTTCATAGAACAAATTCCTTATTGCATTTTAGCATTTTTTATCGAAATATGATGCATGTTTGTAAGAAATAAATCTGGACGCAGTAAGTGCGTTTTGGTAACGAATTTTCATTAAATCCTTCAAATTTCAATAACTCAATTTGCTATTAACGTAAGTTTTGTTGTTTAAGAAACCAACATTTAACTTTATTTTCGAAATTTTTTTGTATAAACGCGGCAAGGGCGTTTGGGTAGCGAATTTTCATTAAATGTTTCACATTTCAATAACTCAATTTGCTATTAACCTAAGGTTCATTGGCTAGGAGACCAGTTTTCTCAGAAACATTTAAAGTTTATTTTCGGAACATTTTTGTACATTTTCAAATAATAATTTTGATAAAATATGGTACATTGTTCCTACTATATAGGTTATACCGGTAACCAAATTGATGCTTGCTCGCATTATGAAAATTCACTTCCATAACGCACTTGCTGCGCCTAGAGTTTTTTTATTGTGTTTTTAGATTTACCCCTGAAGATGGTTACTTTGTTAAAAGGCGTAGGGAATTAATAAAAAAATTATTGTCTGGAAATAAGGCTTTTCATTGACTATTTAATTATATCTATCCTAGACTCTTTGACGTTTAAAAGTGATATCATTGTAGTATAATTATATTTGATAACCTTGCATGTACTAAAAGTTTCATTATCAAATAATTAGTCAAGTATGAAATTGCCCATATAAAGAAATGCAGTTGTTTATATAGTAAGCATATAATTTAAGGTCATTAACTTTTATACTGTATGTTTAAAACACACAGTAAATAGAAATAAATTCATATGAGATGCGGGCTCGCAAGCGAAATGACTTTTACAATGCAAATTTTTAAGCAAAAATACAACACGGCAAGAATGCTCTTCGAAATATATGCCAGGTCATACTCCTGGCATAATTAAAACTGCACGAGTGTATTTCTAAGGATATCAGACACATAATTAAACAAAATATTTCATGTGTAAGTGTAGCGGCAAGTCTTTTGTTTAAATGTTTCGTCAACTTTTGTGCAAGGTTGTACTGAATATTGTTTTATAATTTGATATGCATGGTCGTTTTGTTCCAAGTAGTTATTTTAATTTTTAACGAAAACTGAATTATATACTAGGTTTTTTAAATTTTATTTCAACACCACACCACGAAGGCTTACAGCCTAAATACTATCGTACCGTGGGTGTCGACAAGGAGGAAAGAGGCAGCTTGTTAATTCTGGACTTGAAGGTTTGGAGGTTCGGGGGAGAAGGAAAAACATGTGCCGGCAAGGAATTCCACAACTTGGAAGTCCTCGGGACAAAAGAGCGGGCACAACACGATGTTCTATGTCTGATGACCTGGACAGTAAAAGGGTGCATTCTCTCTGTTCCTCTGGTAGATCTGTTGGGGGCAGCAGGTGGAGGAACTATGGATGAAAGCTCCTCTGAGCAGTGCATATATATATATATATATATATATATATATATATATATATATATATATATATATATATATATATATATATATATATATATATATATATATATATATATGAGAGAGAGAGAGAGGTCACCAACGGCACGTCGGTGGGCCAGGGATGGCAGACTTTGGGTGAGGGTAGGGTCACCGATGAGACGTATAGCTCTCTTCTAAATGGAGTCCAGGATAGCGACTGTAGAAGCGGCAGCAGCACCTCAGATGTGGGAGCAGTATTCGAGGTTTGGTCTTATTTGTGAAGTATATAAGGTATAGAGATTAGCTGGTGAAAAGTATTTGCGAGCCCGGAAGAGAAAACCTAATTTCTGACCTTCTGCATTTGATGTGACATGTTGGTGCCAATTGAGATTTCGATCCACAGAAATGCCAACAAGTGAAAAGGACTCATTACTTTGAATAACTTGGTTGTTTATTGTGATGTGTCTAGGGCTGGTGTATCTCTTATGAGAAAGAAAGCAAGACTGTGATTTGGTCGGGTTGAATTGTACAAGATTTCTACTTCCCCAGTCTAATATTTTTTGTAGAGTCACGGAGATAGAACCCTCCATGAGTCTGCGATCCTCACCTAATTGGGCTAAAGCGACAGGCTTAGAATGTTGTATATTTAAGTGGAGGGTGCTGTCGTCAGCGTAACTGTGAACTGGGTTGGATGTGCTAGAGAGGAGGTCATTGATGTGGAGAAGAAACAAAGTAGGGGCTAAAGCTGAACCTTGAAAAACTCCTGCATTAATTGGATACAGTTTAGAAGAATGGCCATCCACGACAACAGAAATGCTCCGATTGGAGCGGAAATTTGCTGTCCACGTACAGAGTTTTGGTGATAGGCCATACGCCGGTAGTTTATTAAGCAGCGCTGCGTGCCAAACCTGGTCGAATGCTTTGGATATGTCTAGAGCGACAATCTGGGATACACTGTGTAGTTCCATAGACTTGTTCCAAGAATGGGTGACAAAGGAAAGGAGGTCGGCAGTAGATCTCCGCTGACGGAATCCATACTGCCTGTCGTGGATTAGACTGTGTTTTTCAAGAAAGTTTAGTAATTCGGTGTTTATATACTTTGCCATCACTTTAGAGACGACTGAAAGAAATAGGTCTGTAGTTGCTAGGAAGCGCTTTGGATCCTTTCTTGGGGACGGGTTGTACTCGAGCTGTTTTCCAGTTACTAGGGAATATGCCTCTGTTGTAAGCTGTCTGAAAGAGACGAGTCAGGACATAAGCAAGTTCTGATGTGCATTTTTTGAGAACAATTGCTGGGATCTCGTCAAGGCCAGAGGCTTTCCTAGTATTAAGAGAAGAGAGCACCTTTAGTACCATTTTAGTTTTGAAAATGATATCCGTCATTTAATGCGCGACATTGGGGACTGTTGGTGGTTGAACATTTGGAGGTGGGTTGATAGTAGAATTGCCGGCGAACAACGAGGCAAAAAGTTCAGCCTTGCCCAGGGCGGTAGAAACAATTTCATCTCCTGAGAACGTGCTCTTGCAGAAATTATTCCCAATAGATTTAGCAAGAGTCCAGAAGAATTTGCTGCCGCTGGAGCTTAAGAGGACTTGGTTTTTGATGTGGTTATTAAACGAGTTTTTTTGCCTCAGAAAGAATGCGGACATAGCGGTTTCTTGCGTCGTTTTGACAACTCACCATGTTTTGATCGTATATACCTATAAATTTTACTATGCATTCAGTAATTCTGATGTAAGGACTATTGCTAACGGAATTGCGTAAATTGTTTGTCTTGGTATACAGGCTGCTCTAAAAATAATTGTACACAATGCATCACTATATTCTTCGCATTAAAATATTATAATTTAGCCATATTTACGTGATAAGCGCCAAAATCACTGCTATCGGTAAAAACGCCGTATCATAATTTTTGATATGTGCCAAAAATGTGAAAAATTGCAAGACAATTGAAAAACCACGAAAACGATGAACGCTGTCAAATTTTTTCCCCACAAACATGTGTTGAAATTCGAAAAAAAAATGCAAAAATGCAATAAGTGTGTTCGAAAAAAAAAGTATCACCAACGACTTATGGGCTACACTGTGATTGTCAAAATAATCTTGTAAGGTGCAGCTTAAAACACCCTATAATTAACGTATACAACTTTTTTTCGTGTCTTGTATAATAACGGATATATTGAACTTTACCCTATAAATGTGTCCGCCTTTATATATGAACAGATAAAAACTGAAACTGACCCCGGATATTGGTTCTAGGGTCCTAGTTCGCGCTCATTTTAATAAATCAATTCAAAAGTCGCGGTCTCCTCAAGAGCGCATTTTTTTATACAAAAATTCACTGCAAATTATAGACTATTAACTCTATAATTAAAACTACCGCCAAAGCATCAGAGAAAGGGTCTATTTAAAATGACTTTTCTGGAAACATTTTAGGAAAATGATGGACAACGACGGTTGAAGCTAAAACTTAAGGGTTTGTAAAATACTCTTCTTGCAACATTTTCTCTACATAATTTCAGGTTCGTTGCCTAAATGTTGCCAATTTTGACGTTTCAAATTGAGACTTTGTCGTTTTAAGAGGAAAACCCCCCTTTTTTTTGAAATGCCTATAACTTTTTAGTGAATTTGTATTTAAAAAAAACACCAATAGAGATGTGTCGATGGTGAGACTTACTTCCTTGATTTGGACCAACTTTGGGAATTACCCTTATTTTGTTAATTGCTTGGATGAGTTCGTTCATCAGATCTCAACGCCCAATTTTTCCTAACAAAAAATTAACAAATATTTTTAAAGTGCCATATCTCTCAAATTCTTTAAGTGATTAAAACGAAAATATACAATTTAAAAGAACATAGACAGACGTGGTTGTGTACCAATTTTCAAGTCTTTTGATCAAAGAAAAATAAAGTTTTTCGAAATTAATAATAAAATAATCCTCGACATTACTTCAGATTATGTAATGCAATATGTTGGACAAAGACAGATGACATTACCTGTGCCTATATGCTATTTAAATAAATGGCAAATAAAAATCTAAACAATGGAAGCTACGTTGCAAGATGTCAGAATATAAAACATTGTGAAATGTACGACAGGGACCCCATCTCGGTGCGCAACCAGGTAGTATGTCGTCACGACAGCTCTAGTTAACACAAAATGTTATAGATGGAGACTGTGTACAAACTAACAATGTAAATTGTCAGCCGCAGCCCATTTCTTTCCTAATACCGGGACAATGTCTGCCTCCAAAAGCGCTAAACTTAAGCATGCGACTGCAAGCGGCTTGATATTCTTTGTAACTATAAAAACCTGCTTACAAAATGAGACCGGTACTGATAGATAAGTTACTAGATCCATCATTTTTATTATCGATGATTTCGCAGGTTAGTTGGTCAATTTTTTTTAATTAATTGCACTTTAACGCGTATTTCTGCATTTCTCATATTGTATGTTTCAAACAGGTACAGTCCCCCGATTAAAATTACACATAACTATGGTTGTTAACTGTGCAAGACTATCGAGCTTAATTTACAAGCGGCTTGCTTGCGATCGACCGGATTTCAGTCTAGTCGTGGACAAAACTAGGTTCATATACTCGCGAATTGTGAAATCGCCGCGAAACGTATTCCCATTCGTTTATTTAAAATAATATCGTAAAACTGTTGTTTTCTATTAGATTTTATAAATGTATTTTACTATTTTTGTGTGCATACAGTTTGACACGATCTAAATATCTTTTCCACTTTTAAGTTTTTTGTTATACTCACTTGCTTATATATGTAATATGAAAATAAAAAAGAAGTGAAACAGGAAGTGAGTTTGTTTACTTTAGTGCTGTATTCAATATTATCTGAAAAAGACATTATAGACGACGAAGTGGAATGTAATTTGGTAAATTTACAGTTTACTGCACGGAGGGTTTTTAGAAATTATTTTCAGAAACATGCTAAGAACCATCCTTGGATGCACAAGCCACAAAGCAAATTTCTTGCAAACAACCTCCAAGAAAGTTAAGGGATAAGGAATGAATAGGGATGCTGGTCGGGGAGGAAATATGAGCGGAAAATGCTAAAAAACCATTTATGAAAGGATGTGCTTTTCACATTTTGCAGCAATACCTTCTTTAAACCCTGCCTACCCCGCACAACACCCATATTCGCACGCTGAGTAGCGTGCTGATGATGCACCAGGACGGTTCGAAACTGCAGGCCACGTAAACTAATAGAAAATCACAAAAAGTACAGCAAACATATATATATATATATATATATATATATATATATATATATATATATATATATATATATACATATATATATATATATATATATATATATATATATATATACATATATATATATATATATATATATATATATATATATATATATATATATATATATATATATATATAATATAGGTATCCAACAGAGAACTCAAAAAGTAATTAACCGTTTTGGATGCAACTCGGTAAGTACCTTTCTTTTATTGATAGTTGGATGAGTTCATTAGCCAGGAAAATCGGACAAGGTTTTCCGGGACAATTTTGAGTTTTCTTTCGAAAAAAAATGTTATCTCCGAAAATTACACAGCTATTTTAATACAATTCGGTGGATATGTTGCCTTGAGAAAGACGTTACTACACACCAAAATTCAACTTTCTAAGATTATAGAAAATTGAGTTATTCAAATTTGAAGCTAATGAAAATTCCCTACCATAACGCACTTGCCTCGTCCCGACCTTTTTCTCTTTAAACTTACAGGTTTAAATTTTGGTACATAGGTTACTTTTTATGATATAAACCCGAGTACCAAATTTGGTCGCCTTATCTTTGTCATTTCTGGAGAGATAGAAAATTTCCGAAAGAAAACCCAAAATTTTCCGGGGAAAAACCTGGCCGATTTTCCTGGCTGATGAACTTATCCAAGTCACTTGGAAAATTAAGGTACTCACCAAATTTGACCAAAATCGGCCTATTATTTTTGAGTTATCGGTATGATACATATACAGACATACATACATACATACATACATACATACATATATACATATATATATATATATATATATATATATATATATATATATATATATATATATATATATATATATATATATATATATATATATATATATATATATATATATATATATATATATATATACGGTGATTCATCTAACTGACTCATCAGAGGTTTATAGGGAAATAGAAGAGACATCAATCTGAAATTTTGGTTGGCTGTAGCTTCTATTTTTCGATAATATTTTCAATGCGCTGTAGCTTCCGGTTGAACCGGAAGTGACATAAACTTTTTTTCAAATGGAACTATCTAAATATTATTGTATTTTTAAATTATGCATAAAATTCCGAAGCTGATGCATTTTAAATCGTTTTCCTACTTTCAAGTGTTTTTGAGATATTTAATATATTTTTAATTTTGACAGATGGAGGGAGTAACTAAAATGTCATTATTACCAATAATTGTAACGTTGAAAAGTTTATTTTTGGTAAACACGTTAAAAAGGAGTGTCCTATCAGGAGCCCTTAATAGTATTTTAAGATGTCATACAGGGTGTCTGGTATTTCCGTTCACTTTTTTGTCACTTTAAATACCAATAACTTTTTTATTTAAAATCGAATGACCATAATATTTGTACACGTTCGACGTATAATTTTATTCTCTATTGATATCTTATAGCATATCCTATAGATAAAATGAATATTTACAGAGATATTACACAAAATGTGAAAAAACTCTTATTCGACTCGTGTGTATTATCTCAAGTGTGTTTTGTGTGGTTTTAAATTTTATATTTGACAAATACTGTAAATGTAAACTGACAGATAGTTAATTGTCTTATGATGGCTGATAATAATTTACTTACACTAATCGTGATATGCTTAATATGTGTTACACATATGGCGAGTGTGGAAAAATTAACGTTGAAAAGTTTATTATTGGTAAATACGTTAGCAAAGGAGTGTCCTATCAGGAGCCATTATTAGTATTCTAAAATGTTATACAGGGTGTTTGGTATTTCCGTTCACTTTTTCATTACGTTAAATGGCAATAACTTTGTTATATCAAATTGACTGACAATATTTTCCGACCATTCGACGTGGAATTTTATTCTCTATTGATATGTTTTAGCATAGCCTATAGCCAAAATGAATGTTTACCTTCAATTTCAGGACATTTTTACGCAAAACATCCACATTACTGTTAAAAACGTCCCCATGTTGTTCACGACACATCATAATTCTTCTTCGGACACCTTCAGTCGTTGACCTGCGGATAGCTTTAGTCGTTGACCTTCGGACACCTTCAGTCGTTGACCTTCGAATTTCATCTTGCGACAATTAGAAAATGAGTTACATGGTGTTTGGTACACTTGCTCTTTTCAACACCCCAAAGATAGAAGTCGAGAGGTGTTAGGTTAGGTGATCTTGGAGGCCATTCCCATGGTCCACCTTTCCTAATCCATCTGTCATCAAAAAGCAGGATCAATTTTTCGGTTATAATTCTAGCACAATGTGTTGGAGCATCATCCAATTGATGCCAGCAAGAAAATCTCTTATCCAGGGGCAGTTCATCCAAAAAATCGAATTTGAATTCAGCATGTCTGGATATTTTTCCGAAGACAAGTTCTCATTGTAAATACAGAATGATAATTTATTGTTCAATAATAACCAAAAAACTAACGGGACGCAGCAAGTGCGTTATGGTAGTGAATTTTTAATAAATATTTAAAATTTCAATAACAATTTTCTCTAAACTCAGAAAGTTTAATTTTGGTATGTAGTGAGGTCTTTCTTAACGCAAGATATCCACCAAATTTTATTAAAATAAGTTTGTAATTTTCGGAGAAAAAATTTTTTTTCAAAAGAAATATCAAAATTTGGATAACTCAATTTTATATAAACTTAGAAAGTTGAATTTTGGTACGTAGTAAGGTCTCTCTTGGATATATTCTTGATGATCTTGACATGACTATCAACTATGGTTATTAGGAAAATAAATGATTCGATTACTTAAATATTAAATCACAAACGTTCATAATGGCCTCCATTATACTTTAATATACGCCTGAGAAGAGATTGTGTGATTTTAAATAGTATTTATTAATTTCTAAATAAACTGAAAATTCCTAAAATTTTTTGTCATAATACTATTCTTCGCCGGTGTTTATTGTGCCACTGCAGACGACTAATTTTAGGTAATACCACAAAAAATATAAAATAGTCTGTTGTGTTAAAATCCGGGTTACGAGCCGGTCAGGGGATGGGGCTGCCATGGCTTCCATTTTTGAGGATGCTTCTCGTTTCGGTAATTTCGCACTTGAGTAGAGAAGTGTGCCGGTGCAACGTCTTGCATAAAATACATATTTATTTATTTATTTATTTATTTATCTATTTATTTATTTATTTATTTATTTATTTATTTATTTATTTATTTATTTATTTATTTATTTATTTATTTATTTATTTATTTACTTATTTATTTATTCATTTATTTATTTATGCATTTATGCATTTATTTATTTATTTATTTATTTATTTATTTATTTGTTTGTTTGTTTATTTGTGTAAATCATCAGTAATTTCACTGAACCCAGTTTGTAGAAAATTTATATAGGAGTTTCCATTCAGATTTGGTGGTAATTCATAGGGGCCTAAAATATGACTTCCGGTTATTCCACACCAAACATTAGTCTTGAATTCATATTCGAAACGACGCACAATGGGTCAGAATTGGCGTTTTTCGGAAAAAATCCTGTATCACAAAATGTTCGAATATTTCATTTATATGTTGTTGGTTTTTGCAAATGGTAATGGTAATACGTATATTTTAGCATAATATATATTTTAAATCTACCATCTAAAAATGTTAGGAAAAAAGAAATACCGAATACTAGACATCCTCAAATCAGATTTTCTTATAAAAGCTCTAAATTGACATCTAAAAACTTTACCAATTGTTTTTTTTTTCTTACAGAACAATTACTTCATCCTTCTAAGGTTATATATACAGGATAAGTCAAATTTCCATGCTTATTTTTATACAGGGTGAAATACCAAATTAATTATGTTATAACGCCCGCTGCCACAACAACAAGAAGCACTGCCAACTATGTGTTTATCCGCAGATATCCGCAGTTGATTTCCGCCTTATCACTTAGATCAAAGTACAGAGAAAATAATTTAACTGGTCAGAACATGTAGGTACATGTAGCTAGTAGTTAAAATTCTAAGGCTTTATGAGACCTAAAAAAAGTTTCGTAGTAGAACCTTGCAAAATTTAGCATGACTCTTTTATATAACTTTCTGTAATTTATTATATATATGAAGTAAAGTCCCTACTTACTCAGTAAAAATACTGAAACCCATTAAGTCATTTCTTATAAAAAATTTAAGCGTTGAACTTGAAAGCACTTTTCCAGATTTTTTTAAGTACGATTTTTAGGTAACATAAAGTTAAGTCAACTGAAAGTGAATTCGAATATAATAGCTAAAATAAATCACATTCACTCTCTAAGAACACAAAAATAAAATAATATGGCTTATATGACATATATAATAAATATTTTTTTTCCGCCTCTAACCCACTGTGCGACGTTCTGTTGCTACGTGATAATTTTCATTCTCCCACATATATGTTTATTTCTGTGGTTTAATACAGCCAGGCGAGTAAAGGTAGCTTCATCTGTAAATAATACTTTATTCACAAACAGTGGATCTGCATCCTATTTCTTTCTGAAGGAATGGTATAATTGTAATCTAGCTGGCAGATCAGCTGGTAATTAATTTGCTACGTTGTACCTTCGTCATGAAATATCCTCAGAAACGATAATTTCCTTACATTAGCAGCTGCAACTGTTCTTCTTGAACTAATTTTTGGATTGTTACAAGAACTAAAATCTCTTCGATTCTACTTTTTTAAAGTAATTGTTCATACTTAAAATCCAATTAGATACTTTTTAAGATAATTTCTGGGTTCTCTCTGTACCTGTCTATTTTTAAAGTGTGGTATCTTTCATTTGGTGGATTTTAAAAAGAATTAGATACGATAATTATTATAGGTTCTTATAATATATATACAAGGTTTTTCACGATAGCCGTGCATTAGAAGTTTATGAAGTTCCCTGATATCCTAAATTTTGAAATTTTGGCAACGGTCACAATTCGTAATTGTCTTTTATTCTAAAATATTTTCAAGGTCACATCACTTCCGGTTAGACCGGAAGTAGTCATCAACTTTGCTAATTTAAATAGAATGCCCTATTTTTATTGCATATTCGAATTCTCCATAATATTTTGTGAATACTTGTATTAGGCTTTCCTATCCCTATCTTCAACTGTTCCAAAGATATTGTGATTTCTTTGTATTTCGGTGATTTTGCAACCTTGTTTATAATAGTTTGTATTTAACATGTTTTTAAAGATAAAAGGCTCGAATTTAGAATTTCGTAACTTGTGGGAGGGAGCTTTCATATTATGTGCCTCGAGTTTACCTGTGTCATGCAGAGAGTTCTAAATTTAGTTACTAACTTAGACATATTCAACGTGGCAAAAGTATTTTTTTTTCAAATAGAACACCCTGTATATAATTGAAAATTCGGGTTCTAAATTTAATTCTACACCGGTTTGATATAAGTTTTTCTATACCTATCTTCAATATGTTGCTTGTTATTAGCATTTATAGGTAACAACCTCCTCTTCTAAAGAGTACACGTTAGACTACACAACAAATGCAGCTGTAATTGTCAGTCAGATAACTGATATAATTTCATAAAAATATTTAATGTGATAATTTAAAAAAAAATTAACAACAAATATTAACAATAAACAAAAAACTGAACAAAGACAAATAAAAATAAAGTTAATTCAAATTTAAATGCTACGATCACTATAAATGTTCTATGTGACCACCATCTTGGTCAAGGCACTGCAAAATTCTACGGTTCATCTCATTCGTAGTAGCTCTTTTGATTTTATCTGGATCCAAATCTCTAAAAGCTCTAATTACACGATTTAAAAGATCCTCTCTACTTTGCACTGTTGTGTCATACACTTGACTTTTATACGCCCCCAGAGATAAAAATTGGCAGGCGTTAAATCAGGAGAGCGGGGAGGCCACCTCCAAAGACCGTTGGGCCCAATCCATCTGTCTTCAAATAATTGCATTAAGTGCCAGTAAACTTTACCAGTGGAGTGGGCAGGCGCGCCGTCTAGCTGATACCAGCAGCTTTACCTTATATCTAATGGTAGCCTTGCCAGAAAATTACGGACAGATCCCCTTAATAGTTCCAAATACTTTTCACCGTTTAAATTTTTTCCGTAAATTTCATAAGAGACCTTATTTTTCATAATAATGCAAAGCACATTAAAACTAAAATTTGTTTGAAAACGTCCTTCTCGAAATATATTAGGGTTTTCACTTGCCCAAAAATGACTATTTCTCCTATTCACAATTCCTTCCCTTCTAAATTTCGATTCGTCGGTCCACATAATGTTAGAGAGAAAATTCTCACCTTGTTGAATATTCAGAAACATGTGTTCGCAGAATTACACTCTTTTTAAATGGTCACCAGGTTGAAGTCCTTGTAGTACTATTTCTAAATATGGGTGCATTTTATGAGATTTCAATATTCTATGCACAGATGAACTTGATATTCCCAAAGCTCGAGTAGCTGCAGGAATAGAGCTACGCGGGTAAACTTGAAAATAAGCCAAAACGTTTCTCATTATCTTCATTTTCAGTTATTGGCTTTGGATCATGTCGTGTAGTTTTGACACTTCCAGTCAATTTAAATCGTTTCTCTATCCTTGCGAATTTTCCTCTAGTCATTGCCGATAGAGTCGGATACCTCTCGTTAAACATCCTGCATGTTCTGCTTACAATCCGATTGCATTCCCCATGAATATAAAATAAATTTAAAATATCCATATTAGAATACTCTTCACTATTCTGCATTTTTATTGGCTTATTATTTCTATAACGTGAGTAATACAAACACACTCAGATTAACTTTAAAATATAAATGACGCTTTAGAATTCATGCGTTGTCAAAATCCTGTTTTCTGACAGCCACAGCTGCCTTTATTGTACAGCGGAATGTATATTCTCTAGAAAAGGAGTTTGTTACCTAAAAACTCATGTAGCAAGTTACTCGTAAGAGATAGGTATAGGAAAACTTATATGAAACCGGTGTAGAATTAAATTTGGAACTCGAATTTTTAATAATATATAGGGTGCACCGTTTGAAAAAAAAAAGACTTTTGCAGCATGGATTATGTGTAAGTTGGTCTTTAAATTTAAAACTCTGTATGATACAAGTAAACTTCAGGTAAATAGTATGAAGGCTTCATCCTAGAAGTTATAGTATTCTAAATTTCAGCCTTTTATCTTTAAGAACATGTGAAACACAAAGTGTTATAAATGAGGATAGAAGTTCCGCAAAATGTATATATATATATATATATATATATATATATATATATATATATATATATATATATATATATATATATATATAATAATAATAATATGTTTATTGTTCATTTCAACAAATACAGAATAATTCAAAAGTAGATTACATTACATAAGACTAATCTAAAAATAATTATAATCTATTGTAAAAATCTAATTTAGGCCTTATTCTAATTTCAATTTAAATTTAAATTTAATATCCTACAAAATGTTTTTAATGCGTGTACTGTAAACCCGTGCGGGTTTGTGTGTACACATTATTTATTTATGTCGCGGTAATGGAAGTTCGATATTATTTAAGGCACGTTTATAAGAGAAAAAACTATATCTATATAAAAAAAATAAAGAAAAATGTTAGTTTTAAAAAATATATAATATATAAGACGAGTTGAAGGGAATGAATGTAAAGAAGAGAAAAAATATATACCCACACAAAAATAATCATTAAATAGTTTAACAATAAAATAGTGTTTGTTAAGCTTGTGAGAGTTTTTTGCGTAATTGATCCTTGTTTGTCTCGTACCACTTTTTAAAAGAAAAGTACTTTGTGTGCAGTGTGCTGGAATCTCATTGTATATTAGTGGCCCCATGTATGAAATGTGCTGTTGTGAAAGATTTAAGGACCTAAAGGGAACTATTACTTTGCTTGAGCTAATTGATCTTGTTGTAATAGAATGAGAGATGGGTGAATGATAAATGGGGAATTTTTTCATGAATTTAGCAACTGAGAGTATGAAGAGGTCTGACACTGAATATACCGCTATCCTGAAACACTTTTACACTAGGATATAATATTGTTCTATTCAGCATGGTCTTTATGATCCATTTTTGTGTTATGTTCAGGCATCTCTGGTGTACCTCCTATGCGTTTCCCCAGGCTATGATAGCATAGCTAAGGATTGACTGCACAATACAAATATAGACGCACTTTAGCCACTTCCACGATAAAATATGCTTTAATTGCTTAAATTTATAAACTGTTTTTCTCAGTTTGTTGTTTATATAATCTGTGTGAAAATTCCATTTCAACAGCTGATCAATAATGACACCTAAATATCGTGTGTTGTCTGTACGTATTATTTTGTTAACGCAGGAGCAGTTATTGTTATTATAGCAGTCATAGTCATGTATAGTAATACTGTTCATATCTGGTATTTGTGACAATCTAGGAGCAAATGTTATAAATGTTGTTTCCTTAAGATTTAAAGTCAACAGATTGGAGTCGAGCCATGACTTTATCGCCACAATACCCTCAGCTGCCGTTTCTTTTACAGTTTCCCAGTTTTGAAAAAGTAACACCGTGTCATCCGCGTAGCATACAATTTTTCCAGGAATGTTAACACTTAGCAAATCGTTTAGATATACAAGAAACAAAATAGCACCAAGAACAGTTCCCTGAGGCACCCCACATGTGATAGGGCCGTAGTTACTACACATACCGTTAATTTTAACCCTCTGTCGACGGTTGGATATATAGGATTGGAGTAAACGCAGAGAGATTCCTCTTATCCCAAGATTTTCAAGTTTTTGCATTAGAATTTCGTGCGAAATGGTATCAAATGCCTTAGCAAGGTCCAAGAATATTCCAATGCACTTATTTCCATTATCTAGATTTTTATAAATATATTCTGTTACTTCAGTAACTGTTCTTTCTGTATTAGAGCCGGGTTGAAAACCGTATTGATTAGGGTTTAGTAACTTATCTTTTTCGAGATAATTAAGGAGCCTAGTTTTAATGCACTGTTCGATTAATTTACCAATTACATTTGTTAGTGAAATGGGCCGGTAGTTGGATGGTAAAGTTGTATCGCCCGATTTAAAAAGAGGGATTACTGTAGATAATTTATAGATATCTGGAAAAATTCCATTTGCTAAAGCGATATTAATTACATGTAACATAGGTGGAATAAGGAGTTTATAAAATAATTTGATAATTTGGTTAGTAATAAGATCATGGGTGGTAGATGACGAGTTTTTTAATTTGTTTATATATGATGTGAGTTCTAGTTCTGTAACAGGTTTGACGAAAAATGAGGTTGCCGGTATTGAATTAGGAGATTTTTTATGTTGTGTCGCTGTCCTTTTTCTACAATGTTTGGGGATATTACTAACTAGTTCCTGGCCTATATATATATATATATATATATATATATATATATATATATATATATATATATATATATATATATATATATATATATATATATATATATATATATATATATATATAATTCTTTGAGGGAAGATTGGAACCTTGAGCAAGCACTGATAAGTACAATTTCGAGAACCAAATTCATCACAATACAGTTTTTTAACCTGGCGATCGTATCGCTAAGAAAGTTAGCGTCATCAGAGGGATGAATAAACTGTGATGACACTAACTTTGTTAGCGAAATAATTGTCATGTCTAAAAACTGTATTGTGATGAATTGGGTTCTCCAAATTGTGCTTATATAATTCTTACAAATAAAAATGTCATTTGTTTCAATAGTGTGTTAATTTTTCATAATAATTGACTCCTTGTTGTGTTGTACTTTATTAAATTAAATTAAATTGCCCGGCTAGTAACGGCGTGAATATTTATAAGAAGTTAGAATTAACAGCTGTGGTAATAATACATAAGCAATGGTCTAGTAAATGACTAGACCTTGTCAAAAATAACATATTATAAAGTTTATTCTGATAAATTCAATATTTATTTACTGACAGATGTTCGATTAAAACATTCGAGTCGTATTCATCACCTTAATTACTAATTACTTGGCAAATCGTCAAGTCTGTTTTGCTGTAACTTTAACATATCAGCTTATACCTACGTACATTTGCAAAGAAACGAAAGAAATATGTGCTGACGTTTTTTGATATAGGCAACTTGCTACAAAAACATTTGATAAAATTAATCTAATTTTTTGAAACTTGAATATTTCAGTGCATTGCTTCAAGATTTTCCTTGTGAATACAACTTTGTTATTTTATATCGGAGACCTGATTATTATTAACGGGTTTTCAGAAAGAAAATATCGGTCACGACTTTTGAATTACCGAAAAATTTTCAAACGGGCGACTTAGCTCCTACAATCCATAATAGAGGCCAGTTTCAGACTTTATATATACCTATATATATATATATATATATATATATATATATATATATATATATATATATATATATATATATATATATATACCTATATATACCTATATATATATATATATATATATATATATATATATATATATATATATATATATATATATATATATATATACAGGGTGTCCCTCTGACAATGGGCCAAACCCATATATTCGGATAGAGCATCAAAAATTAAATAGACTTTCATTAATACGTTTTGTTGCTTGTTTTCGATATACAGTGTGTTAAAATTGACTTTGAAAAAAATTAAATCGCTCGTTTTTCTGCTAATTACTGGAATATTGATTTGGAACTTTGTAATAGGGGGTTATCGAGGATGCCGCTTCCAACCGTGATATCTATTTTGAGCTACATCATAGTTGGCGCCACCTACACTAAACCCGAATGTTTTACAGGGGCATAACTTTTTCGATGATCAACTTTCTGCAAATCTGTTCAGAAAAACTGAAAACTACTAATTTTTTGTACGAAAAAGGTATACTTAGTTGAAACTCATAAAGTGAGTGGTTACCGAGATATTGCGGTTTTAATAATGGTGTGCATTGAAAATCTCTCAAATCTGAAATTTTATTCTGGCCCAAAGTTCATCTCTGGAGTTACAAACATTATTGTGTATGTACCAGTTGTTTCAAGTAACCCCAATGGAAAATTCTAGAGGATTGAGGTCGGTGTATTTTAATCATAATTTTCTAATTCTAAATTAATTCCTAAAAATTGGGAAGTTTCTCTGGATTTAATTCGATTTCATAGAATAAGTATGTTTTTGGCAAATAAAAGATGTATTCCTGTGGACATATCACGGCGCTAATAACTATAGCAGTTGCTGGCCGGGTCAACAACTGTCAATGAAGTAGATGAAATATCTTTTGTTTTTCGTTTTCATAGGGATGTCATTTGCGTAACACAATAAACATAATCTGTCAATTTTGACAAGCACATGGTTTTTCAATTAAGAGCAGTAGGTAGTTATTATTTCTGAAATGCCTCGCCATAATGAGTTTAGCAATATTGAGAAGAGAGATATGATCTGCGTTTATGCGCAATCAAACTTCCGTAGCCACCAAGCCGCCGCCAGATACTTGGAATTATATCCTAGTCGTAGACAACCAGATCACAAGACCTTTAGAAGATTATACGATAAATTAGGTATGTAAAAGAGTAATATGCACTCATTGCCATTGATTATTTCTGAAACGAAAGTTTTGACAAAATTCACACCTGAGGGCTGGAAAAATCGTGAAATACACATTTTGTTACACGGATGCGTATCATCTCGTCCTAATGTATTCGTAGGTGAAACTGGTTCTTTCAATTCGAAGTCGGAAGTTGGTGGACCAAGACGTCCTGTACATCAAGAGGAAGAGATATTAGTACGCCTTGCAGAAGATCCGGAAACAAGCGTAAGACGCCTCTCTGCAGCAACTGGAATAAATAAATCAAGTATTGGTAGACTTCTCAGAAAAGAAAAGTTACATCCTTACCACTTCACACCAGTGCAGAATCTTTTACCTCTAGATTTTCTATCTAGATTGGATTTTTGTGAACGCATTCGTCGGTATCAGAATGACGATCTGTTTTTCTTCAACAACATTCTATTTACTGACGAAGCGACATTCACAAGAAGAGGAGTTTTCAATTTCAAAAATGCTCACACATATGACAGCAGCAATCCTCATTTGACGCGAGAACACCATTTTCAACATGAGTTCTCCATTAATGTCTGGTGTGGCATACTAGGCGACGTGTTGTTGGGACCAATAGAACTTCCTGCAAGGCTCAATGTGGAGAATTATTCAATTTTCTTGAGAGATCAACTTCCTATTCTCTTGGAAGATGTCCCTCTAGACGTGCGCAGGAGATTATGGTTCATTCACGACGGGGCACCTGCCCATTATGGACTTCCTGTCAGAGAATTTCTGAATCAAAATTATCCGCGCCGATGGATAGGTCGAGGTGGAGATTTTCCTTGGCCTGCACGTAGCCCCGACCTCAATCCTCTAGATTTCTTCCTCTGGGGTCACTTGAAAAAATTAGTATACAAGAAAATTTGTAACTCTCGAGATGAACTTTGGGCTAGAATAATCGAATCCAGTGATATATTGAAAAACGATTATCAAACTTTTTTTAAGGTGAGGCAAAATTTTGGGTTGAGACTAGAAAAATGTATTGAAGTAGGCGGAGGCCATTTTGAGAATCTTATTAAGTGAATTGTTTGATAATTGTCAATTTTTTCTTATAATTTAGTGATAATAATAATGGTAATAAAATTTCAGATTTGAGAGATTTTCAATGCACACCATTATTAAAACCGCAATATCTCGGTAACCACTCACTTTATGAGTTTCAACTAAGTATACCTTTTTCGAACAAAAAATTAGTAGTTTTCAGTTTTTCTGAACAGATTTGCAGAAAGTTGATCATCGAAAAAGTTATGCTCCTGTAAAACATTCGGGTTTAGTGTAGGTGGCGCCAACTATGATGTAGCTCAAAATAGGTATCACGGTTGGAAGCGGCATCCTCGATAACCCCCTATTACAAAGTTCCAAATCAATATTCGAGTAATTAGCAGAAAAACGAGCGATTTAATTTTTTTCAAAGTCAAATTTAACACACTGTATATCGAAAACAAGCAACAATCGGACAAAACGTATTAATGAAAGTCTATTTAATTTTTGATGCTCTATCCGAATATATGGGTTTGGCCCATTGTTAGAGGGACACCCTATATATATATATATATATATATATATATATATATATATATATATATATATATATATATATATATATATATATATAAAATGTATGTATATATAATTATATATTTATATAATTACCATACAGAGAAATGTTTACATAATGTTTACCTACATGGATGAAATATATAAATTAATGGTGTTTTTTGATATTTTCCAAAAATTAGGTATGTCTTTTATTTATTTAATAGATATTTCAAAGTTATGGTGAGCAGTATATTATAACCAACGTGTTATCATTTTAATTATATATATCTAATTAAAACAATAACAAGTGATGTCACTTTTACATTATAATAAGTCTTGGAGCTCCAGGCAAATATAACCCCCACATAGGGCCATTTAAGATATTTGTAAATTGGGTGTGCTTTTGAAAAAAATATAAATGCCTTAGTTTAGACAAGCTTATTAATCATCTAATACCTTCAAGCCTCCAACTAGTCCACATATCGTTACGTTAAATTCCAAGGTTACATCACGGCTGTTTGTAGATAACGATTATCAAAACAATTCTTCCGCTGTTTTTAACTAAATCGTGCGACAAATATTTATTTTGCATATGAACAACAGCTTTTTACTTACTTTTAGTGAATTTTCGTAGAAAAAATTCACTAATGGGGAGATCCCGACTTTTGAATTTTGAAAAAAATTTTTGCAAATGAGCGCGAACTAGGACCCCTAGAACCCATATCCGGGGTCAGTTTCAATTTATATATATATATATATATATATATACATATATATATATATATATATATATATATATATATATATATATATATATATATATATATATATATATATATAAATATATATATATACATATATGTATCACACCGATAACTCAAAAAATAATGGGCCGATTTTGATAAAATTTGGCATGTACCTTTCTTTTGTTAATAGCTTGGATAAATTCGTTAGTCAGGAAAATCGGACGAGGTTTTCCGGGAAAATTTTGAGTTTTCATTCGAAAAAAATTCATATCTCAAAAAGTAATAAGCCGATTTTAATAAAATTTGGCACATATCTTACTTTTGTAAATGGCTTTGACATGTTTGTTAGTCAAGAAAATCGGACGAGGTTTTCCGGGAAAATTGTGAGTTTTCATTTGAAAAAAATTCATATCTCAAAAAGTAATAAGCCGATTTTAATAAAATTTGGCATGTACCTTCCTTTTGTAAATGGCTTCGACAAGTTCGTTATTTAGAAAAATTGGACGAGGTTTTCCGGGAAAATTTTGAGTTTTCATTTGAAAAATTTTTTTATCTTAAAAAATATAAAATCTATGATAACCAAATTTGGTAGCTAGGTTTACGATATAAAAAGTAAACTATACATCAAAATTTAGATTTCTATGTTACAAGAAAAAAAAGTTATAATAAAATATTTTGTGCCAGATCATTTCTATGAAAATTCACTACCATAACGCACTTGCTGCGTCCAGACTTTTTACTTATTAAAGTAAAAAAAAAAAAAAAAAAACTTATTAAAGTATGATTACTGTCCTGTACTGGGCGGACTGTCCAGGGCTCAGACATGGGAAGTCAATAATTGACGGACCCAGTTCAAAGAGAGCTGTGGAGCTGCTAAACCTTAGCAGAGGACAGCTCAGAAACACAACAGGTCTCTTGACGGGACACATGGCCGTCAAGAAACACCTACATAAAATGGGGCGGTTCGAAGGGGACCTCGCATGCAGACTCTGCGGCGAGGGGGAGGAATCAGCCCAGCACATCTTGTGCGAGTGTATAGCTCTGGACCGGAAAAGACAACTGATCTACGGTCACTCTAGACCGGAGACAGAGCAATATAAAACTTCACCCTACCAATCGCTGTGCAGACTAGTTCAAGGCACAGTGATTTTGGAATGGGTGGAGTAAGACTAGGGGTATGCACAATCAACCAAGGGTTGCGGTGCTATCGGGGCGGCAAGGCCGCGGACGAGCCCTGAGGGAACAAAAAAAAAAAATGATTACTGTCCATGCAAACATTTAAATAATAAGCCGTTATTGCATAAGTTGTCGGTTATCGTATGCATATATATATATATATATATATATATATATATATATATATATATATATATATATATATATATATATATATATATATATATATAAACTTTAAACAAATGCTCTAACTAAGCTCATTAACGCAGTGGATAAGACGTCGGACTTCTATTGGAAGGTAATTGGTTCAATTCCTCGCGAGACCACATTTGCTTTTTTAACTGAATTAAATAAATAGTGTCAGACCATGACGCATTTAGTTACAAATATGAAATCAGAGCTCACCTCGATGACATCGTCTCATTATTAAAATGTCCTGGGTTCAAAACTACCGCCATCTGAATACTGGCTGATTGGTCGAAGGGAAAAGTTGAGGGGGTGGCCCCAAGTGATCTATCTCCACTCCACTCCCTATCACGCGTGCTTCTAGGAGTGCGCGAGAGAGACCTGCAGCAAAGCTGCTGCACACTGCTCCTGTGAGAGCGCGAGAGAGACTGCAGCAAAGCTGCTGCACACTGTTCCTGGGAGAGCGCGAGAGAGACCTGCAGCAAAGCTGCTGCACACTGCTCCTGGGAGAGCGCGAGAGAGACCTAAAGCAAAGCTGATGTGAACGTGGTCAGAGAGCGGTTGGCTTTTTTCTCCCCCTCTCTCTACTCACAGATCTTAGCTATCTATCTCAACAAAAATGTAAAAAGACCTTAGATATTCCCATAAGGATTAACATGGGAAGTACATCGTTTTTGTCGTAGAAACGTCAGTTCTCATTTACTTCGGATCTATATATATATATATATATATATATATATATATATATATATATATATATATATATATATATATATATATATATATATATATATATATATATATATATATATATAATTCACACTGACCCTGGATAGGGGTTCTACGGATCCTAGTCCGCGCTGATTTGAAGAAATTTTTTCAGAATTCAAAAGTAGAGATATCCTCATTAGTGAACTTTTCTAAGAAAATTTATTAAAAGTTTGTAAAGCTTTGACTGCCCACTAACTATTTTTGAAACATTTACGAATTTCTTCCCAGAAATAATAAATTGCCCG
Organism: Tillus elongatus; assembly: GCA_964006375.1. Lineage (NCBI taxonomy): Eukaryota > Metazoa > Arthropoda > Insecta > Coleoptera > Cleridae > Tillus > Tillus elongatus. The sequence goes on from OZ023265.1 coordinate 148,898,678, forward strand.
CTCCACCAATAAAGGGTATATGAGGACCACGTAGTGAAAAGGAAAATACAAATAGCTAAAAAATGGCTAATACTTTAAAGATAATAAAGTATACATTTAACACATAAACAATTCCATTCAGATTTAAAGAGAAGGTTGTGAAAATTATCTGAAAGAGTTATTTTAGGAACTGAATTAGTTAGGTACCATTTTTGGATCATGTTCAGATATATCCTACTCTCCATATGAGAAGAGTGACACGTAGTTTAGGCGTTTTTTGTGTGACTTTGTATATGAAGAAGCTACACTGTAGCGAAAGAGCTGTCATATAATGGTAATAAGAGGTAAAGTAGTAATAAGCAATTTTTCTATACCTTTCTTTTATTAATATTTTGTGTTACAGTATTGCCTCCTGAAATAGAGACGTTCCAGGAGTTTTTCCTAGCTGAAAGCATGTAAAATATATGACGTGATTTACATTTTCACGTGTGCACTGGCTATATTTTATTTTGGTTGTGTAGTGTACATAAAAATCACCTAACTCAGCTACCCACATGTCATAAAAACTTCAGCATTTTCTTATTACTGTGTATTTTCACGATAATAATGAGTAGCTTGCCAAGAAGTGCATAAATAACTTTGTTTTTTAGAATTTGCATTTATTTCAGAAATTGTCGTAGCTCTTGTAAGTGTTTTATAAATATAATGCTATATTTTCTGGATACAACTTTTTAATTTACTACCTTCTTTTTATCTGTGGGATTTCTTTGATAATCTCTCCTTTCAGTGACTCAGATACTCATATCCCATTATATCAGCTGGATAAACCGGGATAACTTTGTCGGTTATAAAACAAAATTGGTCCATAAGCCCTACGAGACGGGAAATGTTTTTCTTTTACTGAGAATTTTATAAATCATTATGTTTTTATGGCCTATATGCTTTTTTTCAATTTAAAGTTGTATTAGTTTGAAGACACGTTTTTTTGCAACGGATATCGATGTTTTAAGTAATATAGATAATAAAATGCGTCTGAATAAGAGTGATATCTATACATATATTAATACGTGAAGAAAAAACTTTGTACCCCTTTTTAAGCACATTGCACGCACGGAGGAGTGTGATATTTGGCATAGCTAAAGTTTAGATGGAGGCAAAAACATAAATTGTATGTATAATATGTGTTACAAATAGATAAATCAATGCTTTGTTTTAATTACACAGTTGGATTCCCCCGTTCTGAGCTGACCGTTAATTAATACGTGAAATGCCAAACACATAAAACTCTGTGGACAAACAGTCGCACTGAGATTATGTGGGTTCAAAGGTTCAAACTTAAAAATTTTATGAATTACGGACGAATTTCGACGACTGCATGGGTGCACTAGTAATAATAAATATGGGAACATTTGTGAACTGTCAATTTATTTTGTGCAAATACAATCAGTAAGATTTGACAAATAATTAGTAAAACCCGACTAGTCGTCATGCAACGCTACGCGTTATTTTTTTTAAATTTATTTTAATGGCTGATTTTTAGATCTTTATTTTATTCATTGTACAATTTTCCAGATAAAATAAACTTCTCGTTGGCCCGCTCGAGAATCGAGCCCGCTACTTCTCGATTTGCAGACTGGTACCTAGCATCCTGCGCCACGAGAGCTTCTTATGCCAAGCCCATAGAAATCGTTTAATATTGTTGCGTTTTCGCTGGTTTCTGGATAAGTGAGGCTTTAAATTTTAACAAAACAACTTTATTTACCCTCTAAATATGAATACAATAAAAGTTATAGAATGTCTCTCTCACAAAACACTTCGTTTATTTGGCCTTACAATCACTAATCTGGACAAAAGTCACTACCTTGGAACTACCGTCGCTACTGTCTAACACTTCACACTGGTTACTGCTTCTTCGAGTCACTTCCAATTATCTAACGGAACTGAACTGAGCTGGATTGCTGTCGCCTTTATATACCCATCGTACCTTCCACCTCGTTTCGGGAGTGTTCCATTCCAGAATGTTCCAGGGCCTTCTTTTGCTAAAAGGTTCTGTGAATACAGATCGGCCCCGTGTGTATACAGGGGGATGTGTATACAGGATGATCCAAATATGGCCATCAGTCGTATGTTATACAAGAGGTGTTTATCATACTATAAGAGCTCTCTGCGTAGACAGGGTGTAAGGATTCTCTGCGTATACAAGCTGCTCGGAATGCGCAGATCTTATTTATTCGTTCCGACGGGGTATAAGTTGGTAACTTCGTTATTTTTGGTCCTAGAGGGTTGAGACTTCGCCTGTGGGGGGTCACCCCAAGTACCCCCAGGGGAGGTGGGGAGGCGGTGTTGCCAGATTGTGCAAGAATTCCCAGATGTTGTGGAAGTTTTGGATATGTGGCAACACCGCACCTACATCCATTGAAGTGCTTTGTAACACTAGTATTACCAAAATGTTCGTTCGATTACGGCAGCTCATTGTACATTTCGTGGAGTTTTATGGTATGCATAATAGGCCTCCTGCACGTACAATACGTCGGATCGTGAACAAATTTGGAACCATAAGGCCTGTGCAGGACCAATTACCCCGTATTCGTTCTCGTCGAAGCCGTTCAAAAGAAAGTATTGCCATTGTTGGTCAAAATGGGAATAGTGACCCTAAACTCTAAATTCGGCGGAGTTCACAACAGTTTCATCTTTCCAGAACCACCACACACCGAAGTATGGTAAATGATATGTTTCTGCATGCCTCCAAGATTAAGCTGACACGAGAACTAAAGCCGACAGACCATTTAGTGCGTGGTCGGTTTGCTGACTGGGCTTTGGAAAAGTTACAAGAGGATAAACTTTTTCATCAAAAAATCATCTTCAGTCACATTTTAATTTAAAAGGTTTTGTCTATAAAAAAAAATTGCATAATCTGGGCAATTGAAAATCTCTGAAACATTCACGATCAGCAAATGCCTCATCTAAAGGCCATGGTTTGGTGCCGCTTTTCAGCAAACGATGTGAGAGGACCGTAGTTTCTTGAAGACGATGCTGACTATGCGTTTACCATCAGTGAAGAATCAATCAAATAATGCGAAATAATTATCAATTTTTTGTGCCCTCAATTGGATAGCTGGAACATAAAAAATAAATTGTTCCAACAAGATGGGGTACATGCCACACAGCTCGAGAAATTTTATTGCAATGCAGATCTCTAGGCCGCATAGTATCCCGATTCGGTGATGTTAACTGGCCACCAAGATCATGCGATTTGACCCTACTCGATTTCTTTCTGCGGGGTTACTTGAAGCCGAAGGTCCGTTAAAGCAATCCTCAGAATATCCAACAAATAAAAAACAAACATATCGAAGCTTATTGTTGCGATAAAATCGCTATTGATGCCAACATGTTACGAATAATTTGAAAAAAAGACACACAGCGACGCAGAGAAGCTGTCATTTGGCCGATATTATTTTTTATGTTTAATGTCATACAGTATATTTTATGTATTGTCACCCGACCTAGGCCGTTCTGCGAGATTTCATCATTGTGCGTCACGAGAAGGTAGAGGTTCCGGTGACGAGTAGAGTGCTCAAAGTGCCAAGGAGAACGCCAACGCAGAGTGGCAGATGCACTGGGACGAAGAGACGAAGGATTGTAACCGTCCTCAAACATCAACTCTTCTGGAGACGTGGTATATTGGACCTGACCTCAAGTGGATTTGAACCTGTTTGATAGTGAGGTCACTTTTGCCTATTAGCCCTACCCTAAAAGTATCTATCTATTAGATTATTATTAAGACTATAAACACTTTAGGAGGTTGGCAGATGTTGATATGGTTTGATACTCACGCTCTTTTCTGTGCTGCTCTGCCTGAAGTCTTATATTTGCGAGCGTCACAGGCTAGGGCCTGGTTATATTAAATTTAAGGAATCTAGATAAACGATAATTAGAATTTATTAATTGTGTTGCTGCCAAACGGGAGAGATATTAGGGAGGGATTTTTCTTCAATTAAACAGATATGTTAATGTAACAGTAATATTAAATTTATTCATATAAATAAATTTGGGATAGCAAACAAAATTAATGGTTGGCAAATTTCAAACAAATATTAACTCATACACAAATAAATATTAGATAAACAGCAAGAGTTTCAAGAAAAAGAAATTATCATTTCATATAGCATATGACAAAATAATAAAAATCTCGGGACGCAGCAAGTGCGTTATGGTAGTGAATTTTCATAAAAATGTTTTTATTGCAAATATGTGTGTTTTCTTTTTAAGAAAGCAGACATCAATTTTGGTTACCAGTATAACCTATATAGAAAAAGCAGGCATCAAATTTGATTACCAGTATAACATATATAGTAAAAACAATGTGCCATGTTTCATCAAAATAACTTGATTGTTTGAAAACGTACAGAAATTTCCAAAAGTAAACCAAAAGTGTTACTGAAAAAATCCGTTTCCTGGTCATCCTTATAGGTTAATAGCAAATTGAGCTTTTCAAATATGAAGCATTTAATCAAAATTCGCAACCACAACGCACTTGCTGCCTCCAGAATTTCTTAACTTACAAACATGCATTATATTTCGATGGAAAATGCAAAAAAATAAGGCGTTTTCGACAAAAAAAAATTATTTGTATCACCAACGACTTATGGGCCACCCTGTGATTGTCGCAATAATTTTTTAAGATGTAGCTCAAAACACCGTATAATTAATGTATACAATATTTTTTCATATCTTGTATAATAACGAATATATTGGGGCTTTATTGATTTTTTACGAAAATTCGACAAAAATTATATACCATTAAACAATAAACTCTATAGCTAAGGCTACTGCCAAGCATCAGAGAAAGGGTCTATTAGAAATGAATTTTCTGGAAATATTTTAGTAAAATGAAGGACAATGACGGTTGAAACTAAGAGTTCGGTGTATGTAACACATTCTTCTTGAGACATTTTCTTTCCATAGATCGTATTAGATTCAAGTTATTTGCCTAAATGTTGCGAATTTTGACGTTTTCAATTGTCACTTTGACGTTTTGAGGAAACCCCCAATTTATTTTTCTTTAAATGCCCATAACTTTTTTGTCTTTTGACCTACAGAGCTAAATTTTGGTAGGTGGCACACCTATAACGATATAAACCAGCTTACCCTTGGTTGCCCTTACTTTGTTAATTTTGGAGATATAAATATTTTGCGAAAGAAAACACAAATTTTTCCGGGAAAACCTCGGCGGATTTTCCTGGATAACAAAATTATCCAAGCGACTTGCGAAAGGAATGTACTCACCAATTTTGACGTTTAAAATCGCAATTTTGACGTTTTGAGGAAAATCCAAATTTATTTTTCTTTGAATGCCTGTAACTTTTTTATCCTTTAACCTACGGAGCTAAATTTTGGTAGGTAACTTGCCTATAATGAAATAAATCCGCATATGAAATTTGGTTGCCCTTACTTTGTTAATTCCGGAGATATAAATTTTTTTCGAAAGAAAACACAAAATTTTCCGGGAAAACCTGGACCGATTTTCCTGGCTAACGAACTTGTCCAAGCCATTTGCAAAAGGAATTTATTCACCAAATTTAATCAAAATCGGCCCATTATTTTTTGAGTTATCGGTGTGACACACACACACACATATATATATATATATATATATATATATATATATATATATATATATATATATATATATATATATATATATATATATATATATATATATATATATATATATATATATAAATATATATATATATAAACATATAAAAATTTAAACCGACCCCGGATATGTGTTCTGGGGGGCCTAATTAGCGCTCATTTGAAGAAATTTTTTCAAAATTCAAAAGTCGGGATCTCCTCATTAGTGAATTTTTTTAAAGAAAATTCACTAAAATAAAATGGTCTTAGTTTACAAAAATATTAATATTACATATTTGAGAGTATAATAAGGATCAACATTATCTAAATTGCTTGACGTTCATCAATTAGTTCGGTTGATTTTTCAATGAAATAATTGGCCAGTCCTTTGAGTGAGGCTCCATTTAAGAAAAATATTACTATGTGAAATTTTTACGTCAATGAAAACTATTAAGAAATGTACCGGTTAAATGTTTTACATACAAAAATCTGTTAATTACAATTTCAAGTAGTATGTCACAATGTTGACAAACATCTAAAGAATAAACAGGAGATTACAGTTGCCCTTTACAGACACCTCACTGACACTATTGAAGTTCAAATTTGATCATGTTACTTTGAAAATTCAAATTGTGAAGGTTCAAATAATGAACTGCCGCATGAAAGGTTTTGGTCGATCCACACAAATAAAGCTTAATCGACGCACCAAGTCCTGACACCTGGAGTTACCTGTTGAACCTTTGAAGATGCTCTCCAAGTAGAGTCAACCATCAGACTTACCAATTCCAATCGAGAGGGGAGGTTGGAGAGAAGAAGTGGTACTTTCCCTAAACGTTTATTGGGCACGTGGATTGTTGCTCCAATACTGGGGGAGACAATTTGGCCCCTAACATTAAATGAACAACCGTCTTATGTCGATGTTCGGAATTAATTTGACTGAAATCTCTCTACAGCAATTAAAATGTAAATTGGCTTAAGTGAAATTTATAATGCCAATTGATTCAGAGCTCGGTAATAATCAGAAACTTTGTGTGATTAACTTGACGGATTCACCAGGTCGGTGAACAAAGGATCACTGCTTAATTCGCGTTTTTCTGCTAAACTCATTAATTTAAATTCAAAAACCGATCAAATGATATTAAACAATCACTGACAACTGTTAGATAGTATCGACAACGAAAATGAATTTTATCACCTATTTTAAGATAATTATAAGCCACGCTGATTAGAACGATGTTAACTTGTCAACCGCCTAGCTCACTCTCCTCGCTGGCAAGTGAATCTTCCTCCTGCCAGAGCTGCACGAAAAAGTCTTACCGTGACCTGTTAGTGGCTGTGCTGAGCTCTTTCTAGCTTCTTCTCTTCGAATGAGATAAAACGATACCTCTAATCGGTGGCGAAGTCACGACGTCTTCTATACACACCTCAAACCAATAATGGACTTGGTCCACCGTTATATAACCGTTTTTCTAGATTTTATCATAATTACGTCAGTTTCTGTTATTTACCTAGAATTTCAGGAGAATAGACATATTCATTTTCCCCAACAAAAATGCAACGTCTTTCAATGCTTGCTTTTCGACGCATATTATAGGGAATTCAGTACGGGTGTTTACGATATAAAATTTCTTAGCGAATTTTCAACGAAAAATTTTGAAATCAAAACATGAATTGCCTTGCAGATATTGGATTGTCGGCTATTAATTAAGTCTCTTACGGGTTCATTTTGAATATTTAAAGTAGTAACGAAACGTAATCGTTACAGGATAGGACCACTTATCGTTATATAGAGATCGTGGGTGCGGGCCTCAAGGGCTGGAGTCACAGTGTAGTGAATCTGTTGACTAGCTGCGGGATTTTGAAGGGCTACTTCAGTAAGTTTAACCTAAGGCCCGGAACGGGAGAATGTGAGTGCGGAAACGGTGAGCAGGAGACAGCAAGACATGTGCTGGAAGACTGCCAGATGGAAAATCGTAGGACGCCGAGAGAAAACTTCGCGAGAAAACATAACAGAACACCTCAACTCCTTGAGTTGAGTTGAGATGTCTACCAAGAACGAGGAAATCAGGATCTTCAATGAATGGGCCGCGAAGATTGAACTAGAAGAGAAAACGCGGAGTGCGATTGGGGACAACCGCGAAGAAAGGGAGAGCGCCGAATAGAGAAATAGCTGAGATCTCGGGTAAATCCAGAATGGAGTGAACGTTCGAATGAATGTGAGTAGGGTTCTATGGGGGGAAGCAAGGTCCTAATTTACCTACTGATTTTTGAGAGTGTGGAGGTTGTAGGAGTTACCTTGAGAGTGGCTTCGACCTGACAGTGTAGAAGGATACCATGGCCTAAAGCCTTTAGATGGGAAGACAGGGGCTTCGGCCCCAGGATCGTAAACTCTGTTACGTCTGAAAATGAGTTAAATTAAGATTGCATAATTTCAACATTGTACATTAAATAAAACTAGGTACGTAATATGTAAAAATACGTCACTTTACCCATTTGCTCCTCAGCATATTTTAATTATCATAGCCTAATTTAAGTGCAGTTAATATAAAACATTTATAATACATACTTAAAATGAAAGTCATTTTAAAATATGTTTTTAAAAATTTCATCTATTTGCTAATAAAGTTTCTTTGAAGTCGCACCGTCGTATCATCATGCTTTACAAAAAATATCACTGTATGAATGATTTATTCAAAGCTAAAAGAAAATTACTTTCTTACATCTCTTCAAAATAACTTTAGGCAGATTTAAAGGCAGTGAAAGATACCGGAATAATATTCCGTCGCTCTTTTTATTACCAAGGGAGGCTTATTCTATATAAGAATAAACTGATTGGAACAAAAATTACTTAGCAGTTTATCACTGTAGCCATTCGTCTGAATTTTGTACAAACAAAAATACCTGTTATATATTTAAAAAAATTTCATCCCGCTGCTAATCAAGTTTCTTTGAAGTCTTAGCGTCGTATCTTTGATCATGCTTTACAAAAATATTACTATGTGAATGGTTTATTCAAAGCTAAAAGAGCATTACTTTTTTTTACATGTTTTCCAAATAATTCAAGTGATTCAAAAAGTGATTTGAAGGCAGTGAAAGATACAGGAATAATATTTCGTCGCTCTTTTTAGTGAATTTTCGTAAAAAAATTCACTAATGGGGGAGATCCCGACTTTTGAATTTTGAAAAAATGTTTGCAAATGAGCGCGAACTAGGATCCCTCTAGAACCCATATCCGGGGTAAGTTTCAATTTTTATATGTATATATATATATATATATATATATATATATATATATATATATATATATATATATATACATATATATATATATATATATATATATATATATATATATATATATATATATATATATACATATATATATATATATATATATATATATATATATATATATATATATATATTTATATATATATATATATATATATATATATATATATATATATATATATATATATATATATATATATATATATATATCAAAAAATAATGGGCCGATTTTGATAAAATTTGGCATCTACCTTCCTTTTGTAAATGGCTTGGATAAGTTCGTTAGTCGGGAAAATCGGACGTGGTTTTCCGGGAAAAATTTGCGTTTTCATTCGAAAAAATTTTTATCAAAAAATAAAAAAGCTGTGATAACCAAATTTGGTAGGTAGGTTTACGATATAAAAGGCAAACTATACACCAAAATGTAGAATTCTATGTTACAAGAAAAAAGTTATAATAAAATATTTTGTGCCAGATCATTTTGGTCAAAATTCACTACCATAACGCACTTGCTGCGTCCAGGCTTTTTATTGCCAAGGGAGGCTCATTCTATAAAACTGATTTGAACAAAAATGTCTTAGTTATTTATCACTGTGGCCATTTCTCTGAATTTTCTACAAACAAATATACCCACTCTAGCTAATTGCATGCTGAAGCATATTTGGTAGTTGCTGTTGGCGTCAATATATACTGACTTTGAGAAAAATTCCAACATCCAGGAAGAGTTGATCAATTTTAATAACATTTATACATAATGTGTGTTTAATCAAACTTGAAAACTGGTTATCCTTTCAAACTAAAATATTAAAAAATAACAAATAACTAATGATGAGTGGCTGGTTTCTTATGTATGTAATCATTTGCATTCAAATTTCTGTCAATAAAAACTAGAGGTGACTTGTTACCGTATCTTATCGCACCCAATACCACCACCCCCTGCAAGGACCGTATGCCGTTCCACAGAAAATTCTACACTTCTGCGTTCTTCACGTATTCGTCTTCTTTTGCAACCACGTGTACCCAAAGACATAATCGGGACTCGTCAGAGAACACAGCACGAGCCCGTTCACCATCCCAATTTGATCTGCCGTTACACCACTCAAATCGAGCAGCACGATGTCGAGGTGTCAATGGGAGACCACAATGATCTATACGAACGACCCATAAAGAATGGACCCATAACAACGAGCCATTATTGCAACATTGTAGCAACCCAAGGATGCAGACACCAGAGTCAGCAGATCAGAAGGCACCTTGGGAAACTGCGCCGTAAAGCGTGAGAAGCTGAGCCAGCAGCGTAGAAGTCACATCTAAAGACAATAAGTGCCACTCCCGAGGTGAACAGTATAAATAGGCGACTCGCCTTCAGCTTGTTCCTTTCTAGTACTTTGCACATCGGGTGCTGCAGTATTATATTTGATTAATATCACACTTTTGTTGATATCTATTATTTTATTATTGTATTTTTTATATATTAGTTCGTGTAATAGTTAAATAAATCTTGTTTTAAAAAGCTAAACATCTTAACCGTAAAGTTATGTCACGTATTCCGGGATATATCGTTGTCATAGAGACTCCTTGTTGAAAAATTCCCAACCAAGCATTTCCAATCGACCGTGTTGTGGGAACCCTGTCTTATAAAGACGCAATACAATACAATCTTCTCGTGCTCGAGGTCGTCCGGATACATGACAACGGTTATGAATTCCTTCCTTAGACCACCTGGACCAACACTGTAACACAGTTGACACACTGCGTCCTATGCGGCTGAAAATGTGTCTGATTGAAAATCCGGCTTTCCGCGTACCAACAATGCGCCCCCCTTTGAATTCACTTAAACCATGGCAATTGTTCCGTAAACGCCGCCTAGGCATAATGACTTAATGACTTTTTTCCCCTCAGGGCTCGTCCGCGGCCTTGCCGCCTCAATAGCACTGCAACCTTTGGTTGATTGTATAAACCCTTAGTCTACCTTATTACTCTCGGTCCTTCCGAGTAAACACCTGTCCCCGTCCCACGTTCCCCGCCGGATCCGTCCGTGAACCAGACGAGCGCGTCCCGTGGTATGCCCGGAGTCTCCTCCCGCCATGCCTCGCGGTCGGGGATTTCCACTGTAAAGTTGTTTTCCCTGCAGATTCGCGGGCTCGCGAGCATGGGCTCCTTCACGATTTCCTGAATTTTGCAGTGGCCCCTGAAGCCTGGGTTGAGCTTCAGTGTACCATTGCAGGCTAGTCTGTATAGTCCTAGCCTGGCCTCCACCATAATAACTAAGTGTAGGGGGGCACATCCAGCAACACTTCCATGGCGGTTGAAGACATGGCCCCTGTGATGCCTTGGCAAGCCATCCTTTGGATCTTGCCTAGTTTTTGTTTGGCACTGGATTGTGTCACCTTAGGCCACCAGACCTCCTCTGGGTGCCGGGTCACTCGGGGGCCAAAGGCAATGAAGAAGCTGACAGTCTCGCGAAGAGAGGGTCAGCAGAACCATTTATGGGACCAGAACCGGCTCTGGGCGTGACAAAGAGCACTGCCAGGGGAGCCATTAAGTCCTGGGTCAGAAACCAACACAAGGTGTACTGGGCACTGTCCAGGGCTCAGACATGGGAAGTCAATAATTGACGAACCCAGTTCAAAGAGAGCTGTGGAGCTGCTAAATCTTGCCAGAAAACAGCTCAGAAACACAACAGATCTCTTGACGGGACACATGGCCGTCAAGAAACATCTGCATAAAATGGGGCGATTCGAAGGGGACCTCGCATGCAGACTCTGCGGCGAGGGGAGGAATCAGCCTAGGACATCTTGTGCGAGTGTAAAGCTTTGGACCGCAAAAGACAACTGATCTACGGTCAGTCTAGACCGGAGACAGAGCAATATAAAACATCACCTTACCAATCGCTGTGCAGATTAGTTCAAGACACAGTGATTTTGGAATGGGTGGAGTAAGACTAAGGGTATGCACAATCAACCAAAGGTTGCAGTGCTATCGGGGCGGCAAGGCCGCGGACGAGCCCTGAGGGAAAAAAGTATTCTTATATTATCAATAGATGTCTTATAAAAGTTTTAAACACCGTGTATAGTTCGCATTTGTTGTTTTTATTCGGGGTAGTATATTTTCAAAAGAGAAGTTCTGTATTTGTCTGAACAAGAGTTGAGCCTGTAGTAATATCAAATATATGTAGGGACTATTCTTCATTATTGAAAGCTCATCTTTAAGAGCTTATTTTATGGATATAAGACGTAAACATGGCGCTCGCTATTGGTTACTATAATATATCAACATCAACATTAATTTATATTTTATTGACGATTTTGTTTCATCCAATAAATCGATCCCTTCATATACTCCTGGAAACTAAATTTATGAAATACTCTTAACATTAGTGTATAACATTTTTGCAAGAACAAAATACTAAAAACTGCATTAACTGCCGACTAAATTTTGGCAGTGATGTTTTTGGATTAATTTAGATAAATAAAGGTTCACCCGTCCGTAATTGATATGTTCATGTTCAAAGTGGATAAGGAAAGAAACATGCATTTACCATGTATTTTGTGATTTAAAAAAAAAAGTGAAAAGTGTTTAGTTGTTTATAAGACAGTAGTTAGAATAAAAGTCACCCCGTAAAATATGATGTAACATTTGATAAATTTATCTAATTTTAACCTACACGTTACTACGAGTCCCGAGTCCTCAGTGTATCACATTTTATTATAAAACTGACTTATTAGATATTGCCGAAAAAAATCGAGTGGATTATGTCCGGTCATCTTGCAGGTTATTTCTTTCTTCTTCTTAATCCAGGAGATTCTATTACATATCACTACGTTATAATGTGATGAAGTTCAATCTCGTAAACACAACAATTTTGCGTGGCTAAATTTAAGTAATTCATTTAGAAATATAACTTTTGTTATGACATCCTTCATTAAAGGCAAATGCGGTAAAGGACTTGCGCAAGTGCCGGCAGGACCAAAGTGATGGTGGCTAGCGAGTGATGTAATTTAATACCCGTCGTGGTATTAGCGAGGGAGTAATTATTTTCGCTCGCTAGTTTCCTTCCCTCGACTTCCAGCTTGCTGTACTGTGTGTACGTGGAAGCTGCTTTCGAAGCCTAGAACCGTCACAAAACCACAGATGGCGCCTAGCGCTATTCCCCACTGCATTATATGGCAGTGGCCCTCTAAGACTTGTTTAAGCGTATGTGTGGCAGACTGAAAAGGCCATAAGGAAGACATACCGGTCTGTGTCTTCTGCTATACATACATATATATATATATATATATATATATATATATATATATATATATATATATATATATATATATATATATATATATATACACACACACACACACACACATATATATATATATATATATATATATATATATATATATATATATATATATATATATATATATATATATATATATATATATATATATATATATATATACACACACACACACACATATATATATATATATATATATATATATATATATATATATATATATATATATATATATATATATATATATAGATAGATAGGGTGGCGCATTGAAAACGAAACAGACAGATTTGCGTCCAGAGAATTTTTTTAAGAAACGCTGAAACACTTCAATTTTAATATTGAGGGGGGCATGTTTTGACATAAAACTCAAGTTTGTCACATCAACCCCTTAAGGGTGGTGATAACAACCCTTATATTTTAAATAGGGAACATGGATCGAGTGTTACATCGTTTGAAAGCTCTTTCTTTTCTGAATTCAGCACACTAATTTTTTTGGAAGTTTTATCAACTCGTTTAAAAATTATTTACAGTTGAAGATGCAACAACGCATTTCACTCATTCCGATAAGAAATGTGCTGAAAGTCAATGTTTTGTTGGTTCGTAAACAAAAAATGGACTATCAGAACAGTTCTTATCGAAATGCGGTTTATTATTTCAGTTTATCGGTCGGTTTGATACTTGATAGTACTATGGAAAATTAATTTCATAATGGTGTATTCTGTAGAAGAAAGAGTTGAAACAATTACTCTTTTTTTAACGATGACTGTGCCAACCGTACCGCAAATTTGTTTAATGAAAGTCATCCGAACAGACATGTTAACAGAAAATACATTTTGGAGTTAGTTGAAAAGTTTCGACAAAGTGGTTCAGTAGCCAACAAAAAACGGGATCCTGAACGTGAGTTTCCGGTTAGAAATGAGACTACTGAGATTGAAGTTTTAGGACCAATTGCTGCAGACCCAATTTTGAGCACGAGAAAATTGGCCACTGTTTCAAACATCAAAAGAAGAACTATTCAGCGAATATTGAAGCATCATAAATTTCACCCGTATAAAGTTCATCTTGTACAACAGCTGAATGAAGATGATTTTGATCGGCGGCTGGAGTTTTGTGAAGTTATGATGCACGAATAGCTGATAACGCGAACTTTCTGTTCAATATCTGTTTTTCAGACGAGTGTACGTTTTTATTAAACTCTACAGTCAATCGTCATAAATGTCTATATTGGGCAGATAATAATTCAAGAAATTTTCATGAAGTCCACACTCAAACTCCACAGAAATTGAATGTCTGGACTGGCATTTTTGGAGACCGTTTAATCGGACCAATTTTTCTTAATGGCAATTTGAGTGGCGAGACGTATTTGGAGTTACTAGAAGATATCGTTTACCTTCTACTAATTGACATTGTTGAAAATGATGATCGCTATCAAGAAAATCAATTAGTGTTTCAACAAGATGGAGCTCCTCCGCATTTTTCACAACATGTTAGGGAGTTTTTGAACAGAGAGTTTCCAGAGCAATGGATTGGGCGTAGAGGAGCTATTGAGTGGCCCCCTAGATCACCTGATGTAACTCCTTTAGACTTTTTGTATGGAGCCATTCAAAGAGTAGAATTTTCGCAACAGAACCGGAGTCTATGAAAGAATTACGACGACGCATTGTTGAAGAATGCCGTCTAATAACTCCACAAATGCTCCAGAATGTCAGAGCTCGTTTTGAACAAAATTTGTACTTTTGTATGGAAGCTGGTGGTCAACAATTTAAACACTTAACTGAATAAACATTTTTAAACTTTTCGTTTTGTTTTTTAGTTTTTTCTAACGAAAAATTGACTAATTAGTGCATTTATTATCACAATTAATGAAATACGTTCTTGTAACTCCAACTGTGAATAATTTTTAAACAAATTGATCAAACTTAAAAAAAAATAGTGTGCTGAATTCAGAAAAGAAAGAGCTTTCAAATGATGTAATACTCGACCCATGTTCCCTATTTAAAATATAAGGGTTGTTATTACCACCCTTAAGGGGTTGATGCGACAAAGTTGAGTTTTATGTCAAAATATGTCCCTCTCAATATTAAAATTGACGTCTCTCTGCGTTTCTTAAAAAAATTATCTGGACGCAAATCGGTCTGTTTCGTTTTTAATGCGCCAGCCTGTATATAGATATATATATATATATATATATATATATATATATATATATATATATATATATATATATAAATAATAGTATGTTCTGTATATTCAAATTTTGTTCAACGTATGTTTCTTCCTTCTGCCATTCTAAAACTCATTCCTCCAATATGACATCAAATTTCTTAACTAATATCATTACTAATTACTAATAAACTAATTATCAATACATTTAATTGTCATCACTATAATTTTCACGTATTTACTCGACATAATTATTAGGTATGTTATATATATATATATATATATATATATATATATATATATATATATATATATATATATATATATAAGTAATGGGCTATAAATCCTTTAATTAGCGCTCATTTGAAAAAAAATATTCAAAAGTTGTTACCTATAAGAAAAATCTTCTTTATGAAGATTGGCTTAAATGCAGCAGAACATGGAGCTTGGATGTGAGTTACTTCTTCGGTTTCTTGTAAAGGTTTTCCTTTATAAAAATACAAATTATATAAAGCAGTTCCTCAGAATTCCTTTAATTTCGCGCTAAGTGAATTTCTTGGATCAATAAAAACCACACACAATATTTTATAATCTCAAGAGCAAATTTATTAAGTTTTCTACATATTTGCTTCAGGGCACCCATTAAAAACTTCCGGGGATAAACATTCTCGGCACCCTCCCTATATCGAATGCGCCAAGTAAAATGAGGGCAGGAACTCGAGCCAAATATCAGGACGCCACTCTATCGACTATGGTTTTCAAGAACAACACAGCTGTGGAGACTCCCACTTTGCATAAACCTTCCTGATGGTGTTAATTAATTTATGGAGGAAACGCAAATTTAAGCGTTTACTCGCCTGGAATTCGGGATGCTTATCCTTAGTCTTTTTCGACCATGTGTGTTTTATAAAAGGGGTCTAAGTCAATAGTCATTAGTTTTTAAAGTGCAATCGTTTAGAATTTGGCCACGCTGGACAACATGAGGCGAATTTGAAATTTATGACAGCGGGATTATTAAAATCTGTATCATGGCAAACAATATATGCACTTACAATAATAGCCGAAGTTCACTTCAATTTACACTGACGCAGCTGTCGCTATACAAAAAGCGTTAGCACTAGCCTGCAACCAAAATATATATTTTTTTATTTATTAAATTGTTACAATCTACTCTACAAGGAGTATTAAGTAAATATGTTACACGTATGTTCTAGTCGGAAAATAAAAATAAACCCAAAAGAATGAAAATAAAAATAATTAAAAAAACTTATATATATATATATATATATATATATATATATATATATATATATATATATATATATATATATATATATATATATATATATATATATATATATATATTAATAATGCAAAGCATGTGAGGAGAAACCCGCCAGTGTCGGCACTCCCTCTCAGACAACACTGAATTGTTAATTTAGTAGGTCTCTTGGCCAGGTTCTTCTTAAGCGTCTCTCGTAGAAAGGGTCTTCAGAGAGTTGTTGTATGAGGGGATTCTCGTGGCCAGGCAACTTTGCGTGATAATTTTGGGCGTATCTTTGAATTGCTTCATGAACGAATGGGATTTTGAGATATTGATGTAAGGTAAGGTTGGAAACGCACCATGGAGCATTTACTATTGAGCGAAGTATTTTGGATTGCTGTCTTTGTATAATTCGGATATTTGTTGGTTTAGTGCCTCCTTAAAACTGGATTTCGTAGGTCCAGATTGGTTTTTAAAATGCCTTGTATATCAATAGCTTGTTGCTGATGGTGAGCTTTGATTTTCTTCCTAGGAGCCAGTGCATCTGACGAAACTTAAAATTTATTTGTGCTTTCTTTGACTGTATATGCCTTATCCACGTTAAGCGTTGATCAAGATGTATACCAAGATATTTTGCTTCAGTGTTTACAGGTATGTTGTTGTTGAATAGAGTTACTCTTGGGCAGATCGTTTTTTTATTAGGTAATGTTACTTGAACTGATTTGATTTCACTTACACTGAAACGCCATTTTTTAAACCACTTACTGATCTCGTCCAAGTGTTGTTGTAAGTTTTGTGAAGCTATTTCACCTGTTCGATGCGATGATATTATTGCAATATCATCAGCAAAAGTAGCAAGTGTTGTGTTACCTGACTCTGGTATATCTGATGTGCTGATTAAGTACAGTAGTGGTCCCAGCGCGCTCCCTTGTGGTACGCCAAATTCTATGGGATATAGACGTGATATCGCATCATTGTGTTTCACAGAAAAGTAACGATCTGACAAGTAGGATTTCAGTAACAAATAGTATGGCTGTGGTAGAAGATTATTGATCTTGTATAAGAGTCCAGTATGCCATACTTTATCGAATGCTTGAGAAGAATATAAAAACACTGCACTACAAATTTCCTTGTTTTCAATACTGGTTGATATTCTGTTGACTATTCGGTGAATTTGCTGGAGTGATGTTCTCTAAAGCCTAGTTTGTGTCTTGGTATTATATTATGCAGGTTAACATCTTTCCTTAGCCTCTTCAGCAATAGTCTTTCAGCTATTTTGCCTAGTATGGATAGCAAGCTTCTAAGTCGATAAGATGCAACCTCATGTTCAGGTTTGCCTTGCTTAGCTATCATAATAATCAAGGCGTATTTCCATAAGGCTGGGAAATAGGATAGGTTCATCATACGATTGTATATTGTGGTCAGCAAAGAAATTGCTTTTTCAGGAATATATTGAAGAAGTTTTTCTGTGATAAGGTCGTAACCCAGAGCTTTTTTGGCCTTTAGTTTCTTGATTTCGGCTTTTATTTCTTTCTTCGTAAATGGCTTAACTGGAAGTGACATTTGACACGGCACGTCTATGAAGGACTCTATTTCTCTGTAACATGTTGTATCGTTTTCATTTGGTTTAAAAACTTCAGCCAGGTGATCTGCAAAAGCGTTCGCTTTATCCTGACTTGAGCACGCTTATTCTCCGTTTGACTTTTTTTATGGGAGACATTCTCACTAGAGGCCTTTTGAAGTTCTCTGTAGCTTTCCAGATGGCTATTGTTAAAATCTTGAATGTATTGACTGTAATTTGAGTTTGTAAGATTTTGAAGGGTCTCATGAAGTTTTCGGGCTAATCGGTTATAATATAATTTATCAGTAGGATTACGTGTTCGTTGCCATCTACCTCTAGCTTGACCTTTTTCTGCAAGCAGTTGTCGCACTTGCAGGGGTATCTGGTTCACTGATAAGTTATTGTCTGTAATTGATGGGGTGCTTTGCAGGCTGCTTCTTGGATCAGCTCAGTAAAATAGTTTACGGTATCATCGAGTTCATTCGGTTGCTTTATAGCCAGATTTAAGTTTATGGTATTTTCAATATATCGCTGGTATGATTCCCAGTTAGTTCTAGAGGTCGTTAATGTAGCATTTCGTTCCTTTTTAGTGAATTTTCGTAGAAAAAATTCACTAATGGGGACATCCCGACTTTTGAATTTTGAAAAAATTTTTGCAAATGAGCGCGAACTAGGACCCCTAGAACCCATATCCGGGGTCAGTTTCAATTTTTATATGTTTATATATATATATATATATATATATATATATATATATATATATATATATATATATATATATATATATATATATATATATATATATATGTATCACACCGATAACTCAAAAAATAATGGGCCGATTTTGATAAAATTTGGCATGTACCTTTCTTTTGTAAATGGCTTGGATAAGTTCGTTAGTCAGGAAAATCGGACGAGGTTTTCCGGGAAAATTTTGAGTTTTCATTCGAAAAAAATTCTTATCTCAAAAAGTAATAAGCCGATTTTAATAAAATTTGGGATGTACCTTCCTTTTGTAAATGGCTTTGACAAGTTTGTTAGTCAAGAAAATCGGACGAGGTTTTCCGGGAAAATTTTGAGTTTTCATTCGAAAATTTTTTTTATCTCAAAGAATAATAAGCCGATTTTAATAAAATTTGGCATGTACCTTCCTTTTGTAAATGGCTTTGATAAGTTCGTTAATCAGAAAAATCGGACGAGGTTTTCTGAAAAAATTTTTAGTTTTTATTTGAAAAAAAATTTTATCTTAAAAAATAAAAAATCTATGATAACCAAATTTGGTATGTAGGTTTACCATATAAAAAGTAAACTATACACCAAAATTTAGATTTCTATATTACAAGAAAAAAAAGTTATAATAAAATATTTTGCGCCAGATCATTTCTATGAAAATTCACTACCATAACGCACTTGCTGCGTCCCGAGATTTTATAATATTTATTAGTGTAGTGCTTAAAGTGGTTACCACTGGTGTATAATTAGACGATAAATCTGGGGGTGTTTCTACGCTTATATAACTGTTTGCAACTCCATTTGTCACAAAAAAGTCGAGTACGAGTACGTCAGGTATTATGTTTGTATTTGTTGGCCAATATGTAGGCTTGGCTGTTGATACCACATTATAATTTTTAACCATTATTGCTTTTAATAGATTGCGACCAAGTGTTATTAGTCTAGAGCCCCATTAAGTGTGTTTAGCATTCCATTCCCCTCCAACAATAAATCTAGGGCCGAGGGTTTGGAAGAAATCTTTGTATTGGCCTTCACTTAGTGCGTGCCTTGGTGGAGAATATAGTGCCGATGCATCAAAACTCCAGGTTTCTGTATACACCTTAATAGTTGTTGCTTGAATTTCAGTCGTTACGTACGGGGGTAGGACGTCAGGTTTAATGTTCCTTCTGATGAGTGCTGCAGTACCCCCGTGTGCGGTGCCATCTGGATGATTTGTAGCGTATGTAGAGAAGAGTAGTATGCGGAATACTGACTTATTTGTGAAGTGGGTTTCACAGACCAGCATTATATCTATTTTGTTAATGTTGACAAATGTTATTAGTTCTTGTATGCGACTAGTTAGTCCGTTGGCATTCCATGTTGCAATGCGTACGAACTTTGCCATTTCAGTTGAAATTATTAACAAGTCTTGATAACAGATTAAGCATAATCTAGTTTTGATACATCAGTTGTGTGAAAAGGGATTTAAATTTGCCCAGGATAGAAGTAAGCGTGTTTTCAAGGATATTTTGATGGTCATCTGTGTAAACAGGTTGCCTTTGTTTGAGTACTTGACTATATAGCGGTCTGCTTGGGCGGGGTTCAGTGTAGTCGCTAGGTACTTCTGTGTTTATGGTACCTGCAACGTGTATGTTTTGGTGGTCTTGTGTTGGATTCTGTTGCTTTTGGTGGTATCTTCTAGTTAGGTTAGGGTTTTTGGTTTTTATGAGGTCCCTGTAACCTTTGTAATTTGCTGGATGGCTACCTTCACATAGAGCACATTTCGCTGGAGTTTCTCTCGTTTTCGTGCACATTTTGCTGTCGTGTTGTTCGCCGCAATTTACACAAATGAATGGTTTATTACAGTAGGTCTTCGAATGGCCGTACTCTTGGCACCTTGCACATTTAACTATTTTGCGTTTTTTCCTTGGAGGTTCTATACCGACTTTTGTGTTACGTATGAATTGCAAATCATATATACTGTTATTATTATCTTGTGGCTCTAGATCTACGAAAAAAAGAGGTAATGGATCTTTGGAAATATGATGCCTAATGTTCACAATATTTCTCACTCTGTGGTCACATTTTTGGATATCTAACTTTATCTCGTTAATTGGAGTCGTGTGGTGTAAGTATTTTACTACTACTCTATAGGCTCTTTCTTCTTTGGGCTAGTAAGTATGGAATACGATATTCTCGTCTCTCAGATATCTATATCATCTATATGTTTCAGATGCCTGAACATTTATTTTGACAATGTTGTTTGTTAGTGTCTTTGAGTAATATTGTTTTTCTGCTATAATGACTGCTAGAAAGTTACTCATGTTATTACAATCTGTTACTCCATGTAGAGTCGCAGTTATTAATGTGAATTTCATCTGCTGTATCTAGAAATGAGAATCTGTTGTAAGTTTTTGGAAATGATGGCCTTTTTGGAGTTTGTTCGGGTGAGTTACAGACTCTTTTTCTTTTTTTGACTTCTTGCCACGAATGGGTTGATAGAGGAGATCTGTCTCCGTGGTCATTCATATTGTGATCATCAATACTTTGTTGCGAGTTGTCACTGTTACTCGTTAACATTGGTGTATGATTGGTTGCGGTATTTTGTGATATTTGAGTAGGGCCGATTCCTACATCTGTAGATATTTTATGTGATGATTTTTGTTGGTTTGGGAGCATATAGCTCCCTTGGTAATCAACAGTCAGTTATTAGGGGTGATTTGATTAATTTAATATAATATATTAATTCTGCTGTAGAAATAAATTAATATTCTTACTTGATTTCAGTGTATTATTTTACACTCAGTTATCAGCAAGCGATAAGATTATTGGCTGCCGGCAGACATACACTCACTTGGAACGACAACCGCGAACTCCCAACCAAAATATGACTAGCTTTGTAGTTTTGACCGATTCCCTTTCACTGTTAAGAACTCTATCGAATCTTCAAAATGCTATATATCGGTCCAGGGTAATATGTGATATTGCTTATCAATTAGAGATCTTGGAACAACAGCACAAAAGAGTTACTCTCATATCGGTAAAAGGGCACTCAAAGCTTGAGGGCAATGAAAGGGTTGACTATTTTGCTAAAAAAGCAACGAAAACAGGTTGTTAACATGACTTTTACGGTAACAGAGATCTACTTCCGCAAGTAAAACATGTGTGTAATATATGATGGCAGGATCATTGGAATAAGTTGAAAAGTAGCTGTAACAAGCACTTCAGTAGTATCATCCCTAATCTAAGAAAACAGCCGATTTACGAAGAAC
Source organism: Tillus elongatus (assembly GCA_964006375.1). Lineage (NCBI taxonomy): Eukaryota > Metazoa > Arthropoda > Insecta > Coleoptera > Cleridae > Tillus > Tillus elongatus. The sequence continues at coordinate 148,920,850 of OZ023265.1, forward strand.
TGTTGCTTCCTAGATACTTCTCTACGACACTTAACAGAATTATCATAGGTCATGGTGCTTTTAAGTCTCATTTGTATAAAATAAAAGTTGAAGACAATCCATTTTGCTTATGTAACAACACCAGCCCACCTGATTTAAATCATTTGTTTTTTTCCTGTATGATGCATCATGAACAAGGAAAAATATTATTTTGTAATTTAATAGAATGCAATGTTTCCTTTCCATTTGATGTGTCATCACTTATGTATGCAGCTGTTTGTAATAAACGTGCCATGGAAGCTTAATGTGTTTTGTTAAAGACTCTAAGTTAGCTAGGTTTATATAGTGAAAATTGGACTGTTCAATAAATATTGTACTAGTGGCAATGTACTATATTGGCTTAAGGGATACCAAATAGACTTAGTAGTAAGGGTAGATGCATTCTCACCACAATTAGACCGTAGACCGGTTTCGCTCTAATTAGAGCTCGTCGTACGGCAGCGAAAATACCCCTATAAAGTAATAGGGCTATGGTAGCCAGTCTTCCAACACTAAGTGATACATAAGACACGAAACACGTGCCGCCACCTCGTTGCGGAACCAAGTAGTCTGTATATAACCAACTAACAATTTAGTAAATTGTCACCCCTGGCCCATTTCTACCCCAATATAGGGACAAAGTATGTAAGGCTAGATGCATTCTCACCACAATTAGAACCGCACGTGTTCGTGTCTTATATATCACTTAGTGTTGGAAGGCTGGCTACCATAGCCGTATTACTTTATAGGTGTATTTTCGCTGCAATTAGTATGCCGTACCGACGAGCTCTGATTAGAGCGAAACTTGTCTGCGGATCTAAAAACAAATTCTTAATGCGCCAGCATTACAACGAACTATTTTTTTTTTGACACAAAAATATTCCTACCCGCATGAATAACCAGCCATACAGGTTAATAAACATTTTGTTTGAAGGTTTTTTTTTAGGTGACTTAATAAATTATTTAGTAGTTTTCTGACATTCAGAATAAAAAAAAACTCGGGACGCAGCAAGTGCGTTATGGTAGTGAATTTTTATTAAATGCTTCAAATTTAAATAACTCAAATTTCTATACACCTAGAGAGTTTAATTTTAATACGTAGTAACGTCTTTCCTAAGGCAAGATATCCACAAAATTTCATTAAAATAACTTTGTAATTTTCGGAGAAAAAAATTTTTTTCGAAAGAAAATTTAAAATTTGAATAACTCAATTCTCTCTAAACTTAGAAAGTTGAATTTTGGTACGTAGTAAAATCTCTCCTGAGGCAACATATATAGTAAATTTAATTTAAACAGCTTTGTTACTTTCGGAGAAAAAATTTTTTTGAAAGAAAACTCAAAATTTTCCCGGAAAACCCCGTCCGATTTTTCTGGCTAACAAACTCATCTAAGCCATTAATAAAAGAAAGGCACTTGCCAAGTTGCATCGAAATCGGTTAATTATTTTTTAAGTAATAATTTCAATAACTCAATTTGCTATTAACCTAAGATTTGTTGGTTAGAAAACCAGCGTTTAAGGTATATTGTCGGAAAATTTTTGTACATTTTCAAACAATAAGTTATTTTGATAAAATATGGCACATTGTTTCTACTATATATTTTGCTCATAACCTGATCTCGTTTCTGTGCTTCTATGTGCTCTGGAGTAACAAGTCATTATTGTAGTGTAAAATTAAAATTTACTAAATGTAATTTTGATAAAGCAGAATGGAAAAGGTGAATTTATTGACTGAGGAGTAATATTGTGTTGTATACTGGGAAAGTGTTTGAAAATGATCATGTTATATTCTATAAATTAATTAATTATCAACATATTATGTAAAATACTTCAACCACTTTATTTAAAACGTTAAAATGGTGTATCTGCTTGTCATAATAAGGTTACTTAAAGCACGAGGATATACTGTTTGGTTTGTTTTATTAGTGAATTTTTATTTTTAAAAATTCGCCAATAGAGAGGTATCGATGGTGAGACTTTGCAAACATTTTTGCAAATGAGTGCGAACTAGGACCCCGAGAACACATATCCGGGGTCAGTTTCAATTTTTATATGTTTCTATATATATATATATATATATATATATATATATATATATATATATATATATATATATATATATATATATATATATATATATATATATATATATATATATATATATATATAGAAACATATAAAAATTGAAACTGACCCCGGATATGTGTTTTCGGGGTCCTAGTTCGCACTCATTTGCAAAAATGTTTGCAAAGTATATATATATATATATATATATATATATATATATATATATATATATATATATATATATATAGAAACATATAAAAATTGAAACTGACCCCGGATATGTGTTCTCGGGGTCCTAGTTCGCACTCATTTGCAAAAATGTTTGCAAAGTCTCACCATCGATACCTCTCTATTGGCGAATTTTTAAAAATAAAAATTCACTAATAAAACAAACCAAACAGTATATCCTCGTGCTTTAAGTAACCTTATTATGACAAGCAGATACACCATTTTAACGTTTTAAATAAAGTGGTTGAAGTATTTTACATAATATGTTGATAATTAATTAATTTATAGAATATAACATGATCATTTTCAAACACTTTCCCAGTATACAACACAATATTACTCCTCAGTCAATAAATTCACCTTTTCCATTCTGCTTTATCAAAATTACATTTAGTAAATTTTAATTTTACACTACAATAATGACTTGTTACTCCAGAGCACATAGAAGCACAGAAACGAGATAAGGTTATGAGCAAAATATATAGTAGAAACAATGTGCCATATTTTATCAAAATAACTTATTGTTTGAAAATGTACAAAAATTTTCCGACAATATACCATAAACGCTGGTTTTCTAACCAACAAATCTTAGGTTAATAGCAAATTGAGTTATTGAAATTTGAAGCATTTAATTAAAATTTGCTACCAAAACGCACTTACTGCGTCTTGATTTTTTTTCTTACAAACATATTTCGATGAAAAATGCAATAAAATAATGGTGTTCGAAAAAAAATTGTAGGGATCACCAACGATCGACTTGTGGGCCAGCCGGTGATTGTCAAAATAATTTCATAAGATGCAGCTCAAGACACCCTTTAATTAATTTATACCATTTTTTCTCGTGTCTTGTATAATAATAATTATATTCAGCTTTACCGTAGAAACGCGTCAGCCTGTATAATATCAGCCCTTTTGTAAAACTTCGAGCCTTTATATGTCTTGATAAAACATAACAAACACTGTTTAATCCACCCACTAACATTAATAAAGGAATAATTTGCACTTGTATATAAAAATTTCCCAAATAACACAAATAATTCCTGGACCAAAACAAACAAACATATAAGCAATCTCGTATCATACGGTAACCGTTACAGCGTCTAACAGACCTGCGCAATAATATTAGATCTTCCGTTACCAAGGCAACAGCATGCTAGATTTCATATAAGCCATTGTCAATAAAACCCGGTGATTTAAAAATAAATGTTTCAAATTTGAATAGCTCAATTTTCTGTAACCCGAGAAAGCTGAATTTTGGCACATAGTTAGGTCTTTCCCAAAGCAATATGTACACCAAATTTTATCGAAATATCTTTGTAATTTTCGGAGAAAATTTTTTTTCGAAAGAAACTCAAAATTTTCCCGGAAAACCGTGTCAGATTTTTCTGGCTAACGAACTCATCCAAGCTATTAATAAAAGAAAGGCACTTGCCGAGTTTTATCAAAGTTGGTTAATTATTTTTTGAGTTAGCGGTCGGATACATACATACATACATACATACATACATACATACATATATATATATATATATATATATATATATATATATATATATATATATATATATATATATATATATATATATATATATATATATATATATATATATATATATATATATATATATCGAAACTGACCCCGGATATGGGTTCTAGGGTCCCAAATCCGCGCTCGTTTGCAAAAATTTGTTTCACCATCGATACCTCTCTATTAGTGAATTTTTTAAAATAAAAATTCACTAATAACGAATATTGTGTTGTGTATATTCTTTGATGTTACTTTAATCCAACAAATGTGTTGCTTATTTTCATAAACTCAACATAGCACGTTATGTGAGGATTGCACGATATGAATGGATAAATGGGTCACGCTTAAAAACGGTTAGCTTATTACCTACCATAGTCTAATATTGGAAGGAGAAAGTGCGTGTAGGTATCTAGAGGTGTACAGATAATGTTGATTTATATTCATCCAAAAGTACGTCCAGCTGGTAATCTATTATCCAGACATTATAAACACAATATTTAAAATTTTTAGATATAAACTGCGTGACTATAAAACCAGCCTTAGGCCGAAAACATTTTTAAAAATACAATGAAATGGAATGCCCACTATTGTTACGTTGTTCAATTTGTTTATAGAAGAAACGATAAATAGGCTGAAGAAAAAGGCAGCAGAAAAAAATAAATAAAAGGACAACGGTTCTATTGCATAAGATACGGAGATAACATATCGTTGATAGGAGAAACGGTAAATTCTAATGATGATCAGTGCGCTGGACATTAGACCATCGTTTCACTAACCAAGTTAGCGTCATCAGAGGATGGATAATTCTAAATATCTTATACTCACAACTCTATTTATATTCTTTTGCTGGTAGTCGGTCACTAACCTTAGGGCGGTTCAACGACACAAAAATTAACATATTTCGTTTGTCGGAAATATCTGAATTCTTTTATTATTGATCGGACGTGCTTCTGTCGTTATTTTTTGTAAAGTAATCTATCAATAGACTACACATAGGTGGCGGAGCAAGATTCATATACTTTTTATTATTGCTATATTTCGCAATAATATATATATATATATATATATATATATATATATATATATATATATATATATATATATATATATATATATATATATATATATATATATATAAGCCCACTACTATCAACAATAAAGTTGTCAGTAGAAGTTGACCTAAAAATACCCCCATTTACAGGCAGTGGCGGTGTTGGTTTTTCAAAGCACGGTAAAGTCATGTTATTAACAAAAATTGTTTAGAATTAAAATTTATGACAGGCTCTCAATTTTCAAACAGATCAGCCTACTATGATTTTTTTTAGCTGCGACTTTATTTAAATGACGTTCGACGGCTTCTGTGATTAGGTGTACTGTAAAAAATACTGTATTAAAAAAGTCAACAAATTTATCGTACCAACAAGGTGAAACCTTTCTAAGCAAAACTTATACACATTTTGGAAGAAAATGACGCGTCGAAACGATTATATTTTTATTTATGGTACGGCGAGCAATATCTACAAAATAACAATTTTGGCAGAAGTATTATGAATTCGGAAGATTCCACTTTCACCACTAATGGGGTGGTAATTTCCAAAAATGCGCGGCATTGGTCTATGGGGAATCCAAATTATAGAGTTAATTGCAGAAGACAATGCCATAAAATGTAAATGTGCGGTGTGCTGTTTCTTACACTGGGATAAATGGGCCATATTTTTTTGAGCGGAACATAAACCAGTACAGTTATCTGGAAATGCTGGAAAATATTCTTCAAGACCATTTAACATGTCATTAGAAGTCACTAGAAGATAGACAAACAGTATACTTTCAGCATGACGGCCACCCAGCTGATGCAACAGGAATCGTTAGAGAATGGTTAGATCTCGAATTTCCTGGGCGGTGGATTGGTCTATATGGGCCAATACCTTGGCCTCCCAGAAGTCCCGATCTTACCTTAATGGACTTTTATTTATGGGGCTATCTCAAACAGAAAGTCTACGCGGCTCCATTAAACAACCATTTTGATTTGTTGAAACTGAGATTGAGAGAGGCAATTGACGGTACTCCAATTCAACATATTTAAAATGCCTACAAAGCATTTACTAAACGGGCTAAGTTATGTGTATCGGTTGGTGGCAGCACATTTGAATAATTTCTTTATTTTTCGTTGTTCGTTTTGATTGTTGTTAGCAATAAGCGTTTTGTATTTTACTAATAAATTATTATTTAACATTGCATGGTTACTTACTTTGCGCACCTGCTTCCAGAAAACCAGAGGTAAAAAGCTCCATGTTGATAGGGAAAAAATGTTAATAATTTACTTGAAAATTTAAAGTAGGCTGATCTGGCTGAAAATTGAGAGCCTGTCATAAGTTTAAGTTTTGTTAATAACTTTTTGCGGTATCTTTATAAACGAAGGTAGTTTACTTTTAACACATTTAATTAAATCAGTTCTAAACCACCCTGTATATTGATTTTGTTCACTTCCTCATTATCTTAGTTTAAGACAAAGCAGGAGCGATTCCCAGAATAACATCTAATTCAAAAAAATTGTGTCACTTATACCTTACCCACACTCAATTCGTGGACACACTGTATGTATATATATATATATATATATATATATATATATATATATATATATATATATATATATATATATATATATATATATATATATATATATATATCGTACCGATAACTCAAAAAATTATATTTTAATCAAATTCGGTAGGTACCGTCCTTTTGTAAGTGGCTTGGACAAGTTTATTATCTAGGAAAATTGTACCAGTTTTTCCTGGAAAATTTTGTGTTTTCTTTCGGAAATTTTTGTATCGCTGAAAATAACAAAGCTATGACAATCAAATTTGGCATACATGTTTCTACTACCAAATTTACTCTACATACCAAAAGTCAGATCTCTACGTTGAAAGAAAAAATGTTATAGGCATTTAAAGAAAAAATTTTGGGTGACACTTGTGAGCACAACAAAATAATTTGCGTGGCTAACAAAACCAATTGAATATTACATATAAAGGTTAAGTTTTCTTGACGCGAAAAAAGCAGCAGAAAAAATATTTTGAAAATTTTATGATTTTTCTTTTTGTTTTCTTTTTTTTTTGTAAAATAATTTTTCTTCTTAAAACGAGAAAGTCGAAATTTGCAATTCCCAGACAAATAATCTCAGGCATATACTGATTATGTAGAAGAACGTCGTATAAGTGTGTTTTACAGTTTCAGCTTCAACCATCATTGCCCGTAATTTTACAAAAATATTTTCAGAAAATCCATTTCAAACAGACCCTCTTTCTGACGCTTTGGCAGTAGTTTCAGCTATTAAGTTTATGGTTTATGAGTCTATAATTTTAGCATATTTTTGCAGAAAAAATTCGTTCGAAAATTAATTCAAACGAGCACGAGTTACAACCTCTAAAACCCATCTACGGGGTCCGTTTCAGTTTTTGTCTGTTTACACATATACAGGGTGGCACATTTCTACGGTAAAGCTCAATATATTCGCTGCATCTTATACACCTATTTTGACAATCACGGGGTGGCTCATAAGTCCTTGGTGATACACACTTCCTTTTTTTTTTAAATAGAACACCCCCCTATGTTATCGCATTATTGCACTTTCCATCGAATGCATGTTTGTAAGGAAAAAATTGATATCTTTAATGGTTTTTGATTTATTTTGATTGTTTTGCAACTTTTCACGTTTTTGCCACATATCAGAAATTGTGATACGGCGTTTTTCCCAATAGATAGCGGAGTCCCATGTAAATGACGGATTTAGAGGGTTATTGTTTGTATTACTTCTCGTGAAAATCGATCTGTCGTATACAGGTACCCTCAAATGGTGGCGGAATTTAAAGTTTTCGCAGATTTTTTTTGGTCTTTCCGTGGAAATCATTTTTTGTAAGATTTTTGTGACATGTTGGTAATTCATCAATGTTTAAAACGTTATTGTAAAAAAAGTTGCTAACTTTTGTAAAAAATATAATTTAGTGTAACATTACTGAACGCAATTTCTGTAAAAAAATGGTGAATTTTAAAAAAATAAATTGTTCGCAAATTTTCATACTTTTTTTTTCAATTTTGGTCATAAAGCTGTTTGTAAAGAATTATATCTTGGCAGGCCTGAAAAGGTTCGTTGGCCAGGAAAATCAGACCAGTTTTTTCTGGAACTTAAGTTTATTTTCGGAAAATGATTGTATTTTTTGAAACAACAAAGCTATTTAATGAAATATGGTACGTTGTTACTACTATATAGGTTACACTGCTAACCAAATGTCCTTTTAAAAACAAGACATATTTGCCATTAAAAACATTTTAACGAAAATTCGCTATCATAACGCACTTGCTGCGTCCAAACTTTTTGTTCTCGAATACACAGACCTGGCTGGAATATTTCTTATCTCGGGGGAAACTTTGTATAGGTAAGTAGATAATAGTCCCACAATCTTGTAACATCTTATATCTCTTGCATTTGCCTCCCTGTTTCTTGTTTGATGTTGACGACCTATCTCTATTGGTGATTTATTCTTATGAACATATTTAAGAACTTAAAGACTATACATCTGTGCTAAATCAAATATTTCTACTTGATCATACAGAGCGTTAGAATAGTAAGTACAGCTCTTGCTATACGTACTTTTATAAACACACGTTGTAGCACTTCAAATTTCCTGAGGTGAGTTTTGGCAGCACCACCCAGCCAATAATATTAATTGCAAATAAAGAGCCACAAGCGAATAGTATAACATTTTAAGATGTTTAATAATTATAATGTTTCTGAAGTACCTAAACTTTCCGAAGAGACTTCTCAGCTTGGCATCAGTTTTGTCTGTACGATGATTCCACCGTATATTGCTGTCAGTCGTAATTCCAAACTATTGTAATAAGTGAGAAGACTCAATATAAACTCCTTTAGCTTTTGATGTTCAGAAAGCTGGCTGATTTTTTAGAAACTGGAAGAAGCTGTCATCAAGCCAGCACTTAATTTTAGCAAATCCCTCTTTTGCTGTCTTCCTAACTTACGCTGCTGACGCACCACTGAAACAAACAACCGTATTTACCAGCCAAACGCCAGTTGTCCCTAATACACCTGACATCGTAAAAGCCATTAATATAAATATAAAATAATATGGGACCCAATACACTCCCCTGTGGTACTCCAAAACATATCGTTCTCAAGTTGCTTTACCTTTGATTTCGACACAGTGACTCCTGCCGGCCAGATAACTTTTAGTTAATTTAAGCGTCACACCTATAAATCCTGTACAATCCAGTCTGTTCAATAGTTGGTTGTGGCTAACACCATCGTATGCATTTTTTTTGGTCTATTATTTGGCTTTAATTACGAGCTCATTGAGTAACTTTATACAGTCCACACTCTAGTTTTACCTAGCAATGTTTATCATTTATCAGTGTTTCATACCCCAATAAGAAAGAATTATGTGGAAGTTTTATATCCAAGGTTAACACTTAGCTATATTACTCACCTTCTGGTGTTATAATAATATCAGTAAGTATAAGATTCTAGGTCTTTTTGTTTTGTTTTTTAACGCTGGTCTGTTTTCGCGACTATGGCCAATCATCGACGCCTGTGAGCACTTTCACCTCACTATCCTGGAAATTTTGCCAAACCTCAGCCTTTCTGTAAAGAGGCTCGATATCTTTAACATGCTCAACATCGCATGGACACTGGACCAACGGATTTAGGCCCCCTTCGAAGGGCGACGCGTGCAGACATTCAACTTGCTTAAATACGATATAACAACCTCCGTTGGTGTTAATTTTACAGTATGTATTAAAAAAGTGAAAGGGTAATCCCTGAAAACGAACACAGTATCATTCGGTTCAGAGGCGCACGTTCTTACCACTGAACAATCGAGGCTCTTAGGTCTAATCTAAATCTAAAGAATTTAAAATCAAATTAAAACTATAGGACAGAGACACGCTTCATTCTATGGTGACCTTGAGACACACCAATTGGTATTAAAACAGGGGAATAAACGCAAGGATTTAGCAAGGTACTTACTTAACTTAGATGATCTATGTTCTGTTACTAATTTGGGTCTAAATATATTTATAAAGGTTAACCTTCTTGATAAAGTCTATAAAAGGTGACATAACCTTTCCATTACTCTACGTTTTTTACATAAAATATATTACATTCCGAGGTAGTGGTAATTTTACCCAAAAAATTGTAGCCATGGCCTCTTGGTGTCGACTGCATATTGCAAGAAAATATAATATGGTTCAAGTCACCTATGCTAGAAGTATTATAAGGGCAGCAAAGATAATCTGTGCTCTTTATGTTGTGAAGATCGTATCAAAAACTGCCGTTAGTTCAGTCGGCAGGTAGTTTCAGATAGAAAAAAGCCGGAAGCTAATGAAACTTTGGGAAGTTTTTGAAGCATGGCTAATAAACATTTTCTCAAGTTTTGAACCTCGAGGACCCTGTGAGAAAAAACAATGAGGGGGGGGGGAAGCACGGCAAAATTTTCGTCCTTTCTCCGGTTTTTCCTTAATAAGTTTTTTCCCTTTCATACTACGGCAAAAACATACTTTTTTGTAGAGCGTTAAATTTCCTACTATTTTGACTATTCAAACATGTTTGTATGTCAAATCGTTACCGAGATATGGCGCTTCGCAAATTTAAAAAAAATCAAAAGTCGCTAAAAAATGCCGAAGAATGCAGAATTCCACCTTATTTCTTCCGTTATACCCGAATTATTGTGAAATGTTGTTGTCATTATGATTTCTGGTTACACCCGCCAACTTCGGAAATAGATATATTATTATTGAAAGGTACTCATATATACATGTACAAATCATAGTAGGTACTCATTTGTACTCATTACAGTTCCTGTCGGGATTTCTTAGCCGTTGGTTCTGCTTCTAACAGCTACGCCGTCGTCGTATTCGTCGACTATGTCTGATGAGTCCTCCTTGTTCAAATCAGTTGCGGGAGCGTTTTCGCAGGAGTGTCCTGTGCAGTCCTTGCACATTGCTGAGCACCTAAGGCCTGCTGCACTTGCATGAAACAATCTGGAAGATGTTATCCGGCGCAGCATTTCTGGTTGTGGGGATTGGTAGTACCCCTTGCGTGGTTAAGCTCCAGCCCCAAACTGACTGGAGAAGTTTATTGCCTAACCACGCCTGTACTTGCTGGTAAGTGCGGAGGGAGTGGTACTGGGCCGAGTCCTTTGTTGGTGGTAGGCAGGCCAGTTGCAATTTAGCTTTAGTCACTGATCGTGTGAATAATCGGTATCGCAGGTCGTCGAGGTTATCATTGTCAATGTCGCCTCCAGAAATTGCTACCAGGGGTGGTAGGTGGTGGGGGGATATCGATCGGAAGAGTAACTAATATCGATACCAACATGGAGTGAGTATGGTTGGATTTCATCAGAGAAGAAAATTAGCTTTTGGGAATTGGGGTTGAGAGGGGAGCGGGGGCGGCTGGGGGTTTCCGAAGTTGGCGGTTGTAACCAGAAATTATAACGACAACAACATTTCACAATAATTCGGGTATAACAGGAGAAATAAGGTGGAATTCTGTATTCTTCGGCATTTTTTAGCGAATTTTCATAAATGAATTTTTTTCGAAGCGCCATATCTCGGTTACGATTTGACATACAAACATGTTTGAATAGTCAAAATAGTAGGAAATTTAACGCTCTACAAAAAAGTCTAAGAGGTTTATGCCGTAGTACGTAAGGGAAAAACATTATTAAGGAAAAACCGGAGAAAGGTCGAAAGTGTTGCAGGACCCCCCCCCCTATTTTTTTCGCACAGTGTCCTCGAGGTCCTAAAGTTGAGAAAATTTTCAATAACCACCTCTGAACAACATCCCAAAGTTTCATTAGCTTCCGACCTTTTTCCACCTAACCCCACTTTTTCCAACCTGTCGACTGGACTACGTGACCTATAATTATTATAAATATACCCAAACAGCAGTATTTTTAGTCTACCAAGCAATACACATTAGAGGCTAAGCTTGCGATAACATCCTGTTCTGATTTATCTACCCTAAATCCGAACTTGTTTATTTAATAAAGAGTGTTTTTTCTTTAAGAAATACACCATTCTTGATTTAACGGCTTTTCAAAATTTTTGCAATACTCGAAACTAAACTGACTTGTTGATAATTACTGAATGGTTTAAAGGCCGCCATTTAAAATGCTACTAGGCACATTCTGTATTAAAAAACTCAGTGTATGAGGTAAACCAAAGGAGACATGACTGTGACTCCATCTAACCTAGGTGCTTTATGGGTATTTAGTTATTTTGTTTGTTTATATATGTTGTTTCGTTTAAAAGGAATAAAAAAGGTCGAGTCGATTTATCTAGAAAGGTAGTTTCGGAAACCCTGCCACCAGTTTCTTACCTATGTTTGCATAATGATTGTTGAAAACATTATCTCTGTCCTCTTTGTTTCTAATTAATGATCCGAGTAAGTATAACATATACCCGCATTGCGGGTGTATGCCTTTTTTGTGTAACTCAGTATATTATCCGCCGAATGATACATTTAAATTTGGGACAAGGCAGTTGGCCTGCTTCTATTTTAGTTTTGTTATCTTTAAAACGCATCAGAATTAGTCAGACCTCTGACTCTTATTTTTGATAACTTGTGTTTTAGGCTGCAAGTATTTTTACAAATTTATACAACACGAGTTCATAAACTTTTTTAATTTTGGGACTTATGTTACCTGTTAATGCTGTATTCAGACAAATTAAGCTATATATCCATATTAATATTGGTTAGCTGGAAATAGTCTTGCTTCTAGGAATCATGTTATCTCTGCGATATCCTACTTTAATAATTTGGCTTATCTAATTCCTACATATGAGATGACGTAGTGTTTACATGTAAATATTTGGATAGGCTCGTCATTAGTCGAAATCAATTAAGTGAATTTGGAGTGCTGTATTTACAGAAAATTGATAAAATCCAGTAAATGTAGTAACAAGCAAAACGTAAATATTTGTACAGTTATACATTCCTTCCCAGCGGTATCTAGTTTAATTTTCAACAATATTTAGTTATATAGGTAATAATAACAGTAGTGTATATATATATATATATATATATATATATATATATATATATATATATATATATATATATATATATATATATATATATATATATATATATACATACACAGGGTGATTCATAAGTGGTGACCAAAAATGAAACCCCATGTTCTTTGAACAATTTTAGAGAGGGTATGTCCTATAAAAAATTTTCCTATAATGCTTCATTAAAAAGATACAGGGTGTTGAAGTTGAATTTCAAAAAATAAAATTTCCCAATTTTTTAAAAAGTAGCACATATATTTTGCTGAAACTTCGCATGTGTAGGCTGTTATGGAAGGCGCGTATTCTACTATAACAATTGAATCGGCTAATCCAGCAGTGGCGCGCGTACCCACATGTCATTGGTTATTCCTCAAGAAAAAAACGGGTACGCCAATGATTTTTTTATTTTTTATTCTTTGAATCTTACTTTCATTCGTGAACAAAATGACTCTCTTGATAATTTTCTGTACGATGCTTATTTTACGAGTAAGCAATGAATCATGTAAGTGTTTTAGAGCACAGTTCATGATTTTTAACCAGTCGTTGTTTGGTAGAAAATCGCAATGATACATTTTTTTCGTTTGTATGGTTTTTTGATTTAGTCTTTTCAATAATTCTGTTTATTTCTGTTGCTAATCAACAGAAGTCAACAAAGTCACATATAACAACATAACAATAGCAAAAACAGATAAAAGCGACGCACTAATAGCAATAAAAACACAGGACTATATAGAAAAAACAAACACTTTCATCTCGACAAACAAATGCAAGAAATTGAACGAAAACCCAACGAAAAATTCCAAAAGTAAATATTAAACATCATAACACAACACAAGACAATATTCAACGAAAGAACAACACATTATTATAACAATAACCCTAAAGCACCACTAATAATAGGAATAATAAAAATACACAAAACGGGATACCCAATAAGACCACTCATCAACTTCAAAGATGCACCTTCTTACAAAATAGCAAGTACTAAAGCAAGAAACTCAATTAGAAAACAAATTTAACATAAAAAACTCCACAGAACTAGTGCATATATTTAGAAAACATAAACAAAAACATAAGACTCGCCTCATTCGACATAAGCAATATGCACCCCAATATACCAATTAACTAAACCACAAATATAATCGAAAATAAAATGCAAAATAACAATAAAAAACAACAAAGCAACAAAATATTAAACATCACATTAAAACAAAATTACTTTGAATTCAACGGAGAATACTACATCCAAGAAGACGGACTACCAATGAGATCTCCACTATCAAGCATCATGGCAGAAATATAATACAACAGTTAGAAGATAAAATCAACACCATCATAAAAGCGACAGACCCAAACATCAAATGGATAAGATACGTCGATGATATATTAATAATATACGACAATCAAAAAACCAACATAGACAATATCCTCGAAAAAATAAACCAAATTAACAGAAACATAAAATTTACAATAGAAAAAGAATCAAACAACACCATAAACTTCCTAGACTTAACACTAATCAGAAAAGAAAACCAGATTGAATACAAAATATACAGAAAATCCACACAAACAGACATCACTATACCTAAACACTCACTACACCCACATACACAAAATGGCCGCATACAGATACTTAATATAAACAGAATGCTAAATGTACCACTTCATAACGACGAACGAGAAAAGGAGTACAACATCATAATACAAATAGCAGAAAGAAATAGAAAAGCTAGTAAAACAAATAAAAAACAAACAAATCAACAAAACCGAAAACAAAACACCAGGAACAAACACAAAATACACAACATTCACTTATAACCACCACATCAAAAAAATAACACAAACACTCAAACAATATGACTTAAAAATGAGCTACAAAACCAATAACAAAATAATAAACAAAATAAACAAAAAACAAGAACACAACCCACATGAATTAAACGGAATATATCAAATAGAATGTAACACATGCAATAAAAAATATATAGGAATGACAAAAAAATCAATAGAAACAAGATTCAAGGAACATATAACAGCATTGGATAAAATCCACATACCTAGCTACAAATCAAACGTAGCTACACACATTCACAATACAAAACACCAAAAACCAGACACCACCCAATTACAACTAATGAAACATGTTAACGACCACAAAAAAATGGAAATCTGGGAACAATACTACATTCAACAAACAAAAAATAAGAAACAATTAATGCCAGAACAAATCCAAATACAAACATTTAAACAAAACTTAATAAAGGCCATACAAATAGACAAATTATCAAACCACAGTGATCAAGACAGGAGACCGATACACACGACACAGTCCGAAGGCACAACCAATCAGAGAACAGGAAACCGACCAATAGAAGCTCGCGGCGCATGCGCCACCTACAATCTCAGACGTAGACCAGACAGGAGCGATAGCAGTCAGTAGCGTGCTGATGATGAACCGGGACGGTTCGAAACTGCAGTCCGCGCAAACTAATAAGAAATCACAAACGTCTATATATATATATATATATATATATATATATATATATATATATATATATATATATATATATATAGTGGGAATCTCCTCATTGGTGAATTTTTTAAAGAAAATTTACTAAAAATGTACGAACTTCGCTCGGCCGCCTATGAGCCTGCTGATAGATTGCTTTGTAAAATAAATACCGGCAGAAGCAGGGCCGATAGATAAGAAAAGAATACAGATGTTTCCGCCAAAGAAAATACGTTAATTTTGATGTCGTTGAACCTCCTTAAATCGTTAGTGACCGACTACCTGTCGTAGAATATAAATAGAGCTGTGGATATAAGATATTTCTAATTATTCGTCCTCTGATGACGACAACTTGGTTAGTGAAACGATCGTTTTTTAAATGTGTTGTGACGATTTGGGTTCTCCAAGTGTGCTTTTTACTAGAACCCATTGTGGTTTCAAAAATAGAAAGACAAGGTCGTTGATACTTGACAACGGCATTCCTCCTTTACATGAATAATTTATAGTTTTTCGAAAATTTACTGTATGCTTTGAAATTATATAATTTAGCATAAAAAATATGTAAACCTACAATTTTTCTTAGATCCTGTGTAGCTAATTCCAAGACTAAATAGCAATACCAGAGTGCCAGCCTCTTCATTTGTATTTAACCAACTATGTTACAGCGACGATTAGTAAATCATAAGGTTCAGACACGCGTGAAGCCATGTTAATACAGGAAATTGTAATCATGGTAGTAAATCAAGTGTGGTGGTCTCCCAGCCCATTAGGCAACTAATAAATTGACAGTGATTTTTATTTCCGTGTGCACATAATAAGTACAATTTGGAGAACCCAATTCACCACAATAGGTACAGTTATCAGACCTGACGATCGTTTCGCTAACAATGTTAGCCACATCAGAAGGATTAATAAATTCAGTTTATAAATAATGATGTAATAACCTGAGTTTATTCATCCTCCTGAAGATGCTAACTTTGTTAGCGAAACGATCGTCAGTTCTGAAAACTGTATTGTGTTGAACTGGGTTCTCCAAATCGTACTTATCACTGCTTATCACAGGTTCCAGTCTTCACTCATTGTATGCACATATTTGTGTAAAAATATTCGCCTATAATGATTTCATTTTTCGATAATTCAAACTTTGTCTATTTCTGGACATGCGTAGGGCTGTAGCTTTTTTAGAAGACGTAAATATTATCGTGTTCATACGTGCGAGGGCCGATCAATAAGTACCCGTGTTTGAACACATGTGGCGTTGCTGAGGGAAGTTTGCATTACCCTGGTGTACTGTTATTTGTCAAACGACACCATACTAAATTTCAGACTGATTGATTGGTTAGTTTTTATTTTTCAGCTTTTTGTATCACACGTGTTTTGTATTTCTTGTTTCCCCAATATGGAAACATGGCTTGGGGGATGACAAAAGCCCAAACGAGGAGGTTATCGCCGAGACAGAAGCGCAATTTGGAGTTTGACATATTGTATTTTTTGGAGGAGTTAAAGAAATAGCAGAAACGTTGGGAAAAATGAATCGACCGATTAGGTTAAAAAACAGTAAAAACCTTGCGTTTTCATTCAACACGTGTAGTTATTCATTGACCCTCGTATTTGTAGCATGATGTTTTAAAAGTAAACCAAGTAGCAACAGGTGGAATGTAACAGTAGCAATTGACAAGAAAATGAACGATATGATAGTTTTAATAGCAGCATATATCATTGTCCAAATCAACTAGTATGCGTGCTAATCACCTTCAGTAACAAGCCAGTTTGTTATTTACGTGGAAGTTTTCTCATACCTCACCATACTCACTGTTCTCCGAAGTTTCTGAGATTTTTTTATTTTTGAAGGTATTTTAATATTTGCATTGGGAGTGTTGTACTCAAATGAATTCAGCGGATTTGTACATGGAAAATATAGTTGTTACCATAGCAACTAAATTCAATTTTGCTTACTGGAATGTTTCCAGGGTAATTAGATATCAATATATATATATATATATATATATATATATATATATATATATATATATATATATATATATATATATATATATATATATATATATATATATATATATATATACCCTTGTATCTCCCACATTTGAGGTCTCTCAGTAACAAAAGTTTAGACGCAACAAGTGCGCTATGGAAGTGAATTTTCATTAAAATGTTTTTAATGGCAAATATACCTCTTCAATGCAAGCAGGCATGAATTTGGTTACCGGTATAACTTACATAATAAAATGGTTTGCTAGCCAACGAACCTTAGGTTAATAGCAAATTGACGCATTCAATGAAAATTCGCTACCAAAACGCACTTACTTCGCCTCGATTTTTTTCCTCACAAACATGCATCATATGTCGATAAAAAAATGCAAAAATGCAATAATAATATAAAGGATGTTAAAATTATAGGTATCACCAACGACTTACGAGCCACCCGTGATTGTCAACATAATTTTATAAGATGCAGCTCAAGACACCCTATAATTAACGTGTACAATCTTTTCTCGTATCTTGTATAATCACAATTATACCAGCGTCAGCCTGTATGTATGTAAACAGATAAAAACTGAAACTAAACCCAGATATCGATTCTAGGGTGCCTAGTTTGCACTCATTTGAAAAAATCTTTTTAAAATTCAAAAGTCGCGGTCTCCTCATTAACGATTTTTTTCTACGAAAATTAGCCAAAAATTATAGACTGTTAAACCGTAAACTTAACTAAAACTACTGCCAAAGCATCAGAGAAAGGGTCTATTTGAAATGAATTTTCTGGAAATATTTTAATAAAATCAGAGTTAATGAAGGTTGAAGCTGAGACTTCAAGGTTTGTAAAACACTCTTCTTGCGACAGTTTCTCTACACAACCCCTATTAGTTTCAGGTTGTTTGCCTAAATGTTGCCAATTTTGACGTTTCAAATCGCGACTTTGACGTTTTGAGGAAAGCATCAAATTTTATATAACTATACCTTTTTTGTTTTTTAACTTACAGATCTAAATTTTGGCACGTAATTTACTTTCAACGATGTAAACCCGCGTACCAAATTTGGTTGCTCTTACTTTGTTATTTCCGAAGATATATAATTTTTCCAAAAGAAAACGCAAAATTTTACGGAAAAACTCGGGCGATTTTCCTGGGTAACGACTTATACAGGCCACTTGCTGAAACTTAAGGGTTTGTAGAACACTCCTCTTGCGACATTTTCTTTACATAACTTGTATTCGTTTCAGGTTCTTTGCCTAATTTTGGCAATTTTGACGGTTAAAATCGCGATTTTGATGTTTTTGGAAATCTCCATTTTTTTTTCTTTAAACGCCTATAACTTTTTTGTATTTTAACTTACAGACCTAAATTTTGGTACATGGTTCGCTTTTTATAATACCAAATTTGGTTGCCATTGCTATGTTATTTCCGGTAAAACCTGGGCCGATTTTCCTGGCTAACGAATTTATCCAAGCCACTTGCAAAAGGATAGTACTGAGTTTTGGGCATTTTTCTCTCAAGGAGTTAGAGTTGATAATAGAGGGATAACGATGATAACGCTTTCGAAAGAATTCTTCAAATGTGAATGTACTAGAACCTCTAAAATCGATCTTCAAGGTCTGTGTAGGTTTAAAATATTAATGTTACTAATATGCCGTATAATAATAGTGTCCAATTCTTATGAAAATTCGCTACTATAACGCACTTGCTGCGTTTCGAAATTTTATTCTTTGTTTTGTGTCTCTGTTGACTGTTGGGCTGCTTGTTGGCTGTGATTGCTTTATACATTGGCAATCTGAGTAGTTTGAGTGCTACCTTGTTTATAGTACCTTTACAACACCTTTTGAATTTCTATAACTTGCTGTCGACATCAGGGTTGAGTGTAAGAATAGCAATTAGCTCCGCCTTGGGGCAGACAGTTACAATTTTTTATCTGTATGATAATTTTGTGGGATATATATCACATCTGCATGTGTGTGTGTTTTTTGTGTTTTGTTTCTTTAACGTCGGCCTATTTCCGCGACTATGGCCAATCACCGACGCCAGGGAGCAGTTTCACCTCACTATCCTGGAAATTTTGCTGAACCCCTGCCTTTCTGTAAGGAGGGTAGGGATCTTTAACGTGCCCAACATCGCATGGACAAGGGAACCGACGACTTTACGCCCCCTTCGAAGGGTGGAATGTGCAGACATTCAACTTGCTCAAATACAATGCCAGAACATCGGTTGATTTTAATGTTACAGTTTGTACTGAAAAAGTGAAAGGAGAATCCTGGGATCGCACCCAGTACCCTTCGGTTCAGAGGCACACGTTCTTGCCCCTGAACCACCGAGGCTCTACATCTTCATGTGAATCTACATATACATTTGGATTATTTTAATTGATCATTAAACTAAAAACGTTTGTTATTAAGTCGTCACCATTTACAGTACCCATATGCAAATTGTTTTGAAAATAAAGCAAGGCTGTTGTTGAAAAATTGATTTTTATCAATACTTAATGAGTACAATGAACAAAATATAGGGGAATTTAATATTATTGTGCAATTTTATTTTAGTTTCTTATCTGTGCAAAGTAGATGAAACTAATTTTTTGCCATTAACTGAAAATTTCATGCTGAAAGCTTTTACAGTCATAGCGCGATTGTAAATTAAAACCCATAAACTTGATTTATCTCTCCCAATATTTGTTTGGTTTAACAATGGTGGTATAGTATTGTTTACAAAATGAATGAAAATACGACTGGCTGCCTTATTTTTATGATGATAATTTTTTGAACATCACCCCTCTAATGTTCTTTTTCGTTTTTATAACTTTGCATAATGCCACTAAGTAATCGGCTTATATTTCCGTACTTCGTTCTTAAAATCGACGTCTCTCTGGTTACCATTCTAAGTTGATTACATTTAATTAAAAGAGATTTGTTTTATCTGAATTTTTGTCGCTAGTTGGCCGTAGAAGTCTATTAGATTTTCAAATTAAAAATAGTTCTGAATGTAAGAAATGTCTAGCAGCGACTGGGTTTTTAAAAAAAAAAGGAAGTGTAGGAGTTCCACAAGTAGGTACTTTAAGATAATACAACATATTTTAATTATTATATAGACCCTCTCATTTTGGAGAATCGCCCCACAGTAGATCTGTGCCTTAGTTTTTTACAAAACGAATATCACCGCCAATTAATTTTAGACTTAATCGTTCGACGTCTATTTCTCGAACAAATATGACATTGGATTTGTTGGAAATCCAGTGTAATATCCTTTTTGCCAAGCTTGATATGATCTCTAAAACTTGATTAAGCCCTGAGTTGACCTCGCGAAGGCACTGTTTATGAAAACTATAGTAAACCTGTGTACCATCAGCATATGTATGAATTTTGGAAAATGTTATAGCCTCTAGCACAACAGTTGTATAAATTATGAACAACAGAGATTCCAAAATAGACGCCTAAGTGACGTCAGCAGTTACACGAGCGGGAGAAGAACACCTACCAGATAGTCTGACCATGACAAAGAGATCCTCTAAATAGAATTTTAGTTCAAATTTAATGAGCTATTATCGAAACAAAACAAAAATTAATTGCGGAAACAATAGTTTATGATTCACAGTTGAAACTAATTTATTTATATTGATCTTATGAATAAACAAAATTCATATAAAAGATTACAAAAAAATGGAATTAGGCTGCTCAGTCGAGGGGATGAGCTTTAATGTAAATTAAACAAGGGGCATGGGCTTTTGCACTCACAATTGGTCTGGTGTTAGATGTACAAATAAAATGGAAATGCGGTTAAATTTGTTTATAAAAAAAAAGATGAATTCATACAATGCAAATAAGTGAATTTATTAGAAAGAAAAATACTGAAGTTATATAAAACAGAATGACTATGTGTTTCTTGATGGATTGTAGCAGTTAAATAAAATTACATATGTTTAAATACTGCTAACAGATAAGTAAGGTACTTAACTTTGTTTCTGTGGGTGGAATTCCATCGGTTGACCGGATTGGAGAGGGCCTGGGGTTGTTCAGGGCCATTTTAAAACTCCCAGCATCTTATTGGGGCGACTCAAGACTGCCCAGACCATTGTAGAAATTGTAGCGACCCTTGCTTGGCCTGGTGTTGAGGATTCGCCTGAGGTGTCTATGGAGGCTCCAAGTTTTTCTTTCCAGATGGTGATTGACTACTTCATGGCGTAAAAGATAACCGTTAGGCTTAAGTTCTAACGAACTAAAGAACGAACCCGAAGAACGGCTCAAAGAACGGGATGTCTGTAACAATTGAGGTGTATAAGTGGTTGTCGAGTTCGTGGTCATTTACGTGTGGCCGCTTGTGGCATGTTCGGGTTAAATACAAAACTTATCTGCAAGTTACTTGAAAAAAAAAAGATTGTTAATATTCAATCATACGAGAACATTTTCACAAGCCACCATGAAAACAATATAACAATTATGTATTAAAACAAAGCAATCGATTAAAGCAAATTCATTATTACAAAACAAGCGAGCGTTACACCTTCATCTTACCTCATAACGCCGTGTTGCCTCTTTAGTGTTTATCTAGATGTTATCAACATATTACTGTTTATTTAAGAGCTTATTAAGAAGAGATCGTTTCAAGTCGTTGTATGAGTTTAAATTTTCCTATCTGAAAAATGAATCTGAACTACCAAGTGTCAATTATTCCTACGAAAGCAGGACCGATATCAGAGAATGTGTGTGTCTCTATAGGTAGGAATCTGAACAAGTTGCAAAGCAGCAACTTTCACTGACTGACAACACGGTGCGATAATTGACTACGAACCTGGTAATTCACGTTGATGAGTATGACATCAGCTTATGTTGGCAACGTTCCTTGACTGAATGAATATTATAATGATGTATTAGTGACCTTTATAGCTTGGGCGAGGTTGTAAAACGTGTAACATGTTACACAGTATCGAATGTTCTCGAGAAATGTAATAATATTAACGAAGTAGGCATGTTTGTGTCTATAGCTCGTTATATGCCATTCGTTGCTGTGGTCAAGGCCTTTGGTATACTTAGGTTCATTCTAAAGCTAGGAAGTCGGCAGTTGATCGGTAATTAATTGAGTGTGTTTTTTTGTCAAGTTAAATCTCTTTCAATGTCTCCACAATTTACATCCACCGCAATCCGTTGCCATATCGTCAAGGTGTTCTCTTTTTGGACTTACAGTTGTCGAAACATCGTTACGTTTACGCTTGTATTTCAACCAGTCATTATCAATTCCCGAGGTTTTAAATTTGCACCATGATTCGTCCTGTTGTTTAATGAAACTTTATGGCCATCGTCACATCTGCTGTATAAATTATGATTAACAGAGATCCCAAAATAGACGCCTTAGGGACGTCAGTAGTTACTGGGACAAAGGAACACCTACCAGACAGTCTGACTTTGATAAATCGACCATCTAAATAATATTCCATCAAATGAGTTATTATCGAAACAAAAAATAACAATTTCGACAACAACAGTTTATGATTCGCAGTATCGAATGTCGTCGAGAAATTTAATAATACGAGGATTAATGAAGTAGCTATGTTTATTTTTTGTGTTTTTTTGTCACGTAAAAATTTTTCAATGTTTCCACAATTTACATCCACCGCAATACGTCGCTCTATCGTCATGGTATACGCGTTTTGCACTTCCTACAAATGCTGAAACATCGTTACGTATACGCTTGTATTTTAATTGGTCATCATCAGTTCCCCTGGTTTTAAGTGTTGACAATGCTTCATCCCGTTGTTGCATTAATCATTTTATCTCAGGCCGCAACCAGTGAGCCTTTGGCTTATTAACACGAGCAGCTTCAATAGGTGCATGAACGTTAAAAATGTTTAAGATGTTTTGATTTAAGATGTCTTTATTATTAATATCCGGCTCTCTTAAGATTAAACCAAGGCAGTGGTTGTAGATCTATCTGTACTCTAATATATTAGCTGCACATATTGTACCTGTACTAATCAAGATATTCAAGCATGTAATCAAAATAGGATATAATAGAACATTGTGAGATGTACGACAGGGTCGCCATCTCGGTGTGAAACCAAGTAGTATGTTGTTACGACAGCTCCAGTTAACACAAAATGCTATAGATAGTGGACAACCAACTAACAATTTTGTAAATTGTCAGCCCTGACCCATTTCTTCCCTAATACAGAGACTGTATATGTAAGGCTAGATGTATTCTCACCGTAATTAGAAACGGAGACCGGTTTCGCTCTAATTAGAGCTTGTCAGTGCGATATATTAATCACAGCGAGAATACACCCATAAAGTAACACGTTTATGGTAGCCAGCCTCGTAGAACATTGTGAGATGTACCCCAGGGTCGCCATCTCGGTGCGGAACCAGGTAGTATGTTGTCACGACAACTCTAGTTAACACAAAATGTTATAAATGGCGAAACAGGTCTGCGTTTTTAATTACGGTGAGAATACATCTAGCCTGCCATAGGATCTAATAGAGAACTAAAAGTCAGATATAATTTGGTTGGTTCATTGATTACATGTGAAAAGTTGTAAGTCTCAAAAGAGTTGGACACCTGGTTATCTATTGTTAAAGATATCAATGTTCAGATCGTGCAGACATATTACTTTATCTACGGTTGGTACTATAACAGACAAAATGTTCAAGATCCTTCATACAAAAAATGGTAAGATGCTTACTGGCAATTAGGCCATTGCTGACCCTTTTTGCTGATCTAAACTAACCTACCCTCCACCTTGAGCTCGATCTCAACGACGACAGTGATTTTGAAAAATCATCCGCCGCCGGTGAGGCTCGAACCGTCGTCCCCCGAGTCCGTATTGGAAAGTCTGAATCGACTTTCCCGCACGGCCACGGAGGCGCAAGATCCTTCGTACAAGTAGATAGTCTTCTCGAAGAAGGCATGTATAATAACAACACATTTTTCCAATATTAACATTTCGTTAACAACGTTAGTGTCATCAGAGTAATGAATAAACTCTCTGTACTAATGTAACTTTTTTTAATCTTCAATGCTCTCTTGCAGGGATTCTTGTCTGTTTGGTATTAACCAAATAATTAAATAGATAAATAAGTAGCAAAAAATTATAGGAAGTATAAATATAACGAAAAATTATCTCGACACAAGATTTTTTAAATGTGTTCACTAGACTGTTTTGAAATGTTGCTAACGCATTAAAATTGAACTTCTGAAACGTAACTTTGAGTAAATATATATTCTATTTTAAAATCAGAACGGATAGTTTGTAAGAATACTTTTATTAGATTTGGTTGTTTATTCCACAATTAATTCTAACGGGTTATTTTTTATTTTTGTTACAGAATGTTTTCATAGGGACTATTAAACAGTGCCGGATAAACTTCTCAACTGCTGTAGTGTTAGCTAGGTCAATACCGCTAAAGGATTACCACGAAAACAAGAGTCAGTACTCTTCGTCTTCCACGTCATCTTCGTCATCCGACAGCGACGATACCGACGATGAGGAAGGTGAGTCAGTAAATAATTAGTTACACATATAGTTTATAATAGTAATAGTGAAAGACTGCCTGCTACACCAATCGACAAGGACGATCGCCTTTATGATCTTCAGTCCATAGTTGATGGTTTCGCTGACCTCTTTAAATCTGCTCACACAACCGGCAACAGCGCTCAGTCACATCCTATCGTTACTAATGAAACTGCTGACCGACACACTCATGTTTGGCATATTGCTCAAAATGAGGTTTTGAGTTCAATAAAAAACTTAAAGCCAAAAATGACGTGTGATCCTGATGGAATTCCTTCCTTTGTAATACGCGATTGTAGTTTTGTTTTATGCAAGCCACTTGCAAAACAAATTATTTTCTTATGAAATTGAATCAGGTAACGGTTTATCCGATTTTTTGAAGGAGGGGGGGGGGGGTCAAGAGATCGTAAATTATCGGCCAATAGTAATTTTGTCAAACTTCTCAATTTTTTGAATCTGTTATGGTAGAGTTTGTAACAGTATAAATAATCTTATTTCCGACGTAAAACATGGATTTGTGTCTGGTCGATCAACTTCTATCAAACTGCTAACCATCACCTAGTTTATATCGGAGGCCCTTGATGACAACATATAAGTCGATGTGATTTACACTGAAATGGCTAAAGCCTTTGATCGACGTGATAATAAATTGTTACTCCATATCTTGTAATAAATAGGCTTTTCGGATCCATTGTTTTTCAGCTCGTGTTTGTCTGATAGATTCCAATTCGTGGGATCCTTAGGGTATTTTCCCCCTTAGCGCTTGTCCGCGTCTTCCAGCCCCGATAGCACCGCAGCCTTTGGCTTATTGTGCATGCCCTATGTCTTTCCTACTCCCCCCATTCCAAAATCACTGTGCCTTGAACTAGTTTGCTCAGCAACTGGTAGGGAGAAGTTTTATATTGCTGTGTCTCCGGTCTAGGCTGTCCGTAGATAAGTTGTCTCTTGCGGTCCAGAGCTTTGCACTCGCACAAGATGTGCCGGGCTGATTCCTACCCCTCGCCGCAGAGTCTGCATGCCACATCCCCCTCAAACCACCACATTTTATGCAGGTGTTTCTTGACAGCGCCTTGTGTCCCGTCCAGAGTCCTGTTAGGTCCCTGAGCTGTCATCTACTAAGATTTAGCGTCTCCAAGCTCTCGTTGAACTGGGTTCTCAAATTAGTGTCTTCCTATGTCTGAGCCCTGGACAATCTGCCAAGTATGCCTCATGCTGGTCCCTGACCCAGGTCTTGATGGTTCCCCTGGCCGTGCCTTTCGATACGCCCAGGACCGGTTCTGGTCCCATAAATGATTATGCTGATCCTCTCTTCGCGAGACTGTCAGCTTCTTTATTGTCTTTGACCCCCAAGTGACCCGGCACCCAGATGAGGGTGACCTTATTCTCCCCAGCCAGGTCGCTCGTCTCGTGTCGGCATTCACTGGAATTTACCCGTGGGCTATTTAGGGCCATAAGGGCCGCCTGGCTGTCTGTGGCTATGAGGATCCGCTTGTTGGTGTTGCCCCTCCTCTTGTTCTCTGGTACGCAGTGCAAGATTTCGGGTTGAAAGACCGTTGAATGAGCACCGAGGGAAATATTGTGACTTACCCTCGGTCCTTCCGAATAAACACCTGCGCCTATCCGACGCTCCCCGCCGGATCCGTCCGTGAACCAGACGAGCGCGTTCCGTGGTAGGCCCGGCGTCTTATTTAGGGTATACGTCATCCGATTATAATGTTGCGTCTGGCGTGCCGCAGCGTCCAAATCTAGGTCCTCTTTTGTTCATAATTGTTAACGATTTATGTTGCAGGCAGTTGGAGCACTGTTGTATGCTGACTACATAAGGCTGTACTTGGCCCTAAAGTCAGTGAATGATAGTAATGTTATGGAGACTAGCGAGTCTTCGTTGGTTGCTTGATGTCATGAGAATAAGCCTTGCTTGAATGTTGACAAATGTTTTGTTTGTCTTTTAGAAGGAAATCACTGATTCAGTTTGATTACGTAATTCAAACTAAAACAGTTTCTAGACCGCACATGATGAGAGACCTTGGTGTGATGTTTGATAGTAGACTCTCCTTTGAATATCACATAATAGAACCTGTTAATGCAGCAATGCGCCGCCCAGAATTTGTAATTCGTAACACCAAGTCCTTTAATAACACCCAGTGTCTAACAGCTTTATATAGTAGTTAAGCAATATCTTGTTTAAAATATGCAGCAATGGCGTTCTTTACTTTTTATAAAAAACACAACACTATGCTGGAATCCGTACAAAGATTTTTTTTAAATATCTTGGGTTAAGGCGTTATGGGGTTTATCCTTCAATGGGCTTCTGCCACGATGTACTTGTGATACCTCATTTCAAAGATCGCTTCATTCTCTATTCAAAAATGCTATGGTTTTAACATTTATTGCAAAAATTGACAGTAAAAAAGAAATTCATCCGCTGGATGAACTTCGCTACAACACACTAAAATCTATAACGAATGGTGTTTGATTATTGATAATGAGAAGGCAAGCAAAAACAATTTCAGTGTCCTTTTGGGACGGTATCAATTATAAAGCAGACAAAAAGTTATCAACATTCTTTATAACTGTCAATGTTAGTTTAGTTTAACCCTTTGAGGACACAATTCATTTCTTTTTGAAAAAATCTGTTTCGCTTATAAAAACATATTTATTATACTTATTTAATGTAAAGTAAATGACACACTTATTTGCTTGAAACGTCTGTTGTCCTGCAGGATATGGTTTCCGTTAGTAACCACTGGGCACCTGCTCACTTAGTGTGGTCGGTGAAACAATTCCGGTCCTTGTTAAGACAGAGTCCCACATTACAAATGGAACATTTCCATATGGTTCTGTGGACATCTTTTGAAGTGCTACAGTTAGCACATCTTAGTGAACTACAACGTTCTGGCAAATGTGCACATTTATCATATCGTACTTCTAATGGCACAATTTTTTTGAATTTATTTGAAGATGTGCTGGATGATTTACGGCCACGTTTCTCATTTTCAGGTGAGGCACCAATCAAACCAACAGCAACTGACAAACGAAATTGCTGAAGACTCATAGTTTTTGCTGGTGTTCACTGCTGGTACAAAATGAAGGCGTTTACTATACATGCGTCCAGAAAATACCAAAAAATTCTGTGCCACCATTTGTGTGATTTTCGGTCCATTTCATATAATGATTTGTACATGTCAAATTTATCGACATATCCCATATATCGATTGTATTCTTTCACGAGTAGAGAGTAGTTTATTTTCTATACCAAACCATTCTTCCTTTTTCTTGAAGCTGCTTCTACTATGGAAGGATTTTGGTAATTGCTCAACAACAGAACACTGCGTTTATCCATCCACTTCAAAGCGGCTACACCGTCCCTGGAAACATGCCAATCTGACTCATCGTTTTAGAATTTTGTCTGCTTTGATATCAGGTAGATTTGCTCTACCACGACGAACTGTCCCACAAGAGTAAATCCTATCTTGAAACAGATCTTGCTGAAGCTGCACAGAGTTGAACAAATTGTCGAAATAAACTCTATGGTATTTACCAACTAAGCTTCTTGTCAGGTCTTTTACAACACGACTTCCTAAGTTTTTTCAACAGCATCACTAACTTTACCCGTATATATTTGAAACTGGCACATATAACTGGTAGAATCGGCTCGTGGCCAAACTTTATATCCACGTTTGGTCATTTTAATCGGCATGTACTGCCGGATGTTACTTCGTCCTATGAATTTAATCATCGATTCTTCGATTGATTGGTATTCACTTGGATGTAATGCTGCAGCGAAAGTCTCTAATAATTTCATCGGTAGTGGCCCTACTTTGTACAACTTATCAAACCCCAGTTCGTCTTTCTTGGGTTTTAAAGCATTATCATTCAGATGTAAGTTGGTAAGTAGCCATACAAATCTGTTCCTTGAAATTGCAGAACTTATATAGAAGTCTCTCATTTCTTCTCTGGATGACCAGTAATCTCGAAGCTAGGCATCTTCTTCAAAGTCATGATCATATTTACTCCGAGAAATCTCTTGATTTCGTCGTTATTAGTAGGCACATATGGTTTTTGGCAATTTTTCTGGACAGCGTACAAGTTAGTTTGAAACACAATATGATTTATAAGCTCTCCTGGGAACAGATGAAGAAACATATCTTTTGGGCTCTTCACACTTTCTGGCACGTTAGGACCAGTTTGCTTCGAAAATGTTTGTACTATAGTAGTGAACTGAGGATCGTTTGTCCAGGAAATGGAACCTCTACATAGTTTAGTACGTAGTGCAGACAATGGGATGTCATCATCAGGACCATAGTCACTATTTTGTACATGTTCGTCTGATTCGTACCAGATTTCCATTGATTCTATATCAAACAGTTCTTGGCTTGGGTCTGGCAGCTCTGCTTGATTTGAAAGTTGAGCTTCTTCGTCATCCACATCAGATGTGATAGATTCAATATCGCTGGGAATATCGTCTAAACTTGCCCAAATTTCTCTTTGAGACATTGCCTCTAAGTCTTCAAACGTCCACTTATCTTTACAACCTACAAAATAATAGCACGTTAGCCCGGTGGTTATCAGCAATGACCAAACATATTACATGTCATGCGAAGAAATTATAATCAGACACTGAAGCGATTACACTAATAATGTGTTTGTATGATAATATTTCATAACTTACCAGACATTTTTCAGAATATTTTCCAATAGAAATCACAAAAACTGGTATAACACAAACTTAACCTGCACACATGAAAAACGCGCGGGAGATAATGACTAATTCTAGACGAATTGAGATTGAACAATTGAATAAATGCCATTAACAGTCACTAGTGGATATAGGCAACCCATTATACATCATGGCCAGGGGCGTGCGATGACATTTGAAATAAGGGAAGCAATTCCCAGAAACTTACCTATTTGTAGTGTAACTCAATTCTTCTGTTGGAAAATTCGTTAATAATGTCGTCATGTAACTGTGGAGTCTGGGACATTTCCTGGACGAGTTTGTTTTCAACTGACAAAATTGAAATTTGGGAAAGTCTTTCCTGTCCTGTTGAATTTCTAACAAAAGTCTTGATACGTTTCAATGTAGAAAAATTTCGTTCTACAGACGCACTAGTAGCAGGACTTGTTAATACTAATTCCCATAATTTGAGCACTTCAGAATATGCATTTTCCAATTTTGATTGTTTTAAGAAAGTTAAAAGTTCACTAGCGTAAGTTTTTGTGTCAGTAACATCGGGTTCATAAATGACTGTAAGTTCTGATCGTAATAAGGCTTTGTCAAAATAATGTCCATAGTGGTTAAATAATGATTTGAATGAATCTTCTGGGAAAGGTATCCCTTTAAATCCTCCAAAATTACACAATTCAAGAAATTTCAGGTCACTGAGATGATCAAATCTGCAGTTAATTTGCTGCTGAATTTGATCTATAATTTCGTAGAAAAGGCGGCGGTAAGAAGTTTGATGGTCTGCCACATTATCATTGCTCAGACGCTTTCTTCGTGGCTCCACTTCTCCTAATTCAATTGTTTTTTCCCAGAACTTATCAAATTCATTCCTTTTTTGAATTATAATGGATTTAAATTCACTATTTTTTTTCAGGCAAAAACCAATGTCATTTATTTTACATTGCAATATGTTAAATACATTATCTGAAAACGGAAATATTTCCGAAAATATATTAAGTAAAAATTAAAATTAAAGTCTCCTTTCAACTATTCCAAAAATCCTCTAGAACTATTTATTGTTTCTGCGTCCCAATTTTTGCTATTTTCCATGATGTTTTCAAAATGTTCAATTAACGATTCACGGTGTTCAAATACAGTTAACACCACCCTGCCGTTGCAGTTCCATCGGGTTGCAGCTACTTTGGGTAAACGTTTTTTAACAATTGGGTCTAAGGTTTGAGTGCGCTTCGTAGATTTGGAAAAAAAGCAGCCATTTAACACTTTACATTCTTTAATATGATTTATAGATTGGGATAAAATTAAATTTAATTTATGAGCACAACAGTGTACAAATAGAGCAATGGAGAACGTTTCCCGCACTTTACCTTGAAGACCTCCTAAACGTCCGGCCATAACAGTAGCCCCATCATAGATTTGGGCAATTAATTTATTATCAGCCTCCTCAATATCTTTCATAATATGAAGCACAATTTTATATAGAGCGTTTGCGGTACGATCTTCTGTCACATTTTTAAAGCCTAAAATCTTTTTTGTGCACTCCCATCCATTTTTACGTAGCGTATTACTACAGATAGTTGACTTAAATTAGTCTCATCGATTGTTTCATCTAGAACAATAGCAATGAAACGAGTCTGTTTAATTTCAGATTTAATTCTGTTCAAAATAATAGTGGCAGCAGCCGAAATTCAATCATTCTGAATGCGATTTTATGTCCCGCGAAAAACGTTAGACTGTTCCAAGTGATTTTTTAAACAAATGTATTTGGCTATTAAAGAAACTAGGTCTTGAAAGTTTCCCCTATTTGCAGATGTAGTTGCTTCCTCATGACCCCTTAAGCCCAATTCATGCTGCGACCAAGAAAACACATAGCATCAATAAGTCTTTTTAATATGTTTCTGTTTTTATCAACCAGTTCATTGTGTTGGCGATGAATTTCATTCTGCTTGTCAACGGCGTATTCAATTCGCGTATTTCCAAAGACACTTAATTTTAAAATGGTATGTAAATGCGCTTTAGACATAACATGTCTTTGTACTAGTTTATGTAGATTATTCAGGTCGGAAAACTCATTTTTATTCCACAACCCCTTTTCAGTCACAAAACAGTTTATTCCTGTTTTCACAACCCGTTAACCATTCATATTGTTTATGAGTTTTTTCCGCGTTGAAATGTCGAATAGGTGCATGTTTTAATTCTTGTATTTAAGTTTTTTATAGTAGGTTTCGGCCTACCTATATTAATAATAGCAAGTTTTTCAGCAAACAGTAAGGCTGAAAATCCCTTAGTTATCAAAAAACATACAATACAATCACAGTTATTATTACCACTTGTTTGTAAAGTTTGTGAATCCCCACCCCCACCGTCACCGCTGTTAAAAGCTGATCTACTTGCAGCCATATTAATAATCATAAAATAATGCCGATTTATTTAACTTACTGGACTGCTTATATATACGAAATAATCAGGCACATTCGCTTTGAACGCGCACCCGGTCTTCGTAGTACAACACGTTCTAAAAACATGCGTACATCGCGCCGAGCCGAGATTTCTTTTATAAAGTTGCCCGCTGACTACGTGTATTTAACTGAAGTAATTGCATGCATCCACTCGTAGTGACAGATCAGATTCATGCTGTCCACAATCGGTCGCATTCACCTTGCTAGGAGCGTGTATACAAATACAGTATGCTGCATAATAAATAATTATGTGTGTGAGCTTGCGAAATAAAAATTTTAATAATTAAATTAGTTTCAGAATTTGAAATTTAATATTTAAAATACAAAAGGGATTTTAAATAATGCGGTTTAGGTATGTAGTCGTTATTTTAAGGGAAGCAATGCTTCACTTGCTTCCATGGACCGCACGCCACTAATCATGGCAGTCATTGGAAACCAGTTGGCATTGCTACAACCGATTTCATAGAAGGTGGTTTCTGTCACTAACCAGTTGTCCTCAAAGGGTTAAAACGCCTTAGCAACTTGCTGTGTGGCTGTAACCGCATGACAGTAGTAGCTGTCGGTTGTTAACAGCAATTCATAAAATAACAATTCTACAGATGATTGCTTACGGAGATAAAACACAATCACGGATCGAAGTTGCTCGTCCATTTCAAGATAAATTTTCCGATTCGCCGCCTATATCTCAAGGGACAATTAGTAAAATTGAAATGCAATTTCGCGAGCTTAGACATGTAAAGCAGATAAAAAAAACATTCTAATGCACTGAGTAATGACACCAAATTGGATGTAATGCTTGAGTTAGAATAATTTCTTTTTTTTTATAGTAAATAAATCGATAAACGGACAAACTACATACAACTGGTAGTAATAGTTCGAATGCAATTACGTTATGGTAGCGCATTTTCATCACTTTTTTTCAAAATTTAATAAACTAATTTTTTTTTCAATCAGTAGAATCTAACTTTGGTACGTAGCTAAAACTTTACAAAGGCAACATGTGTACGGAATTTAATCAACCCAAATTTATTGTTTTCGGAGATACGGTTTTTAGTGAATTTTCATTAAGAACATTCATTTGTAGAGAGGTATCGATGGAAAGACTTGCGGAATGTATCCAAGTGATGAGTCAAAAAATACTCAACTGACTCGAACCAAACTTGGCACATATCTTTATTGTATTAAGACCGCAGACGAGTTCGTATATCAGCTATAAGGGACATTTTTTCCCCCAAAAATCTAAATTTTTTTTAAAGGCTATATTTTTTCAAGTATTAGAGCACCTGTAATCAGACTTTACATGTGGCTATAAATGGTGTAAATAAACCTATGTTGTTAATTTTAAGTAATTTGGTTGACAATATTTACAGTTTTTGCCAAATTAAAAATAAAATCTGAAAGACCTGCGTTGAACGACTTAGTGGTTAAAGTCCAATGCCTGACAGACAGAGTAGTTAACTGACATGCGTAGATTGATTAATACAACATATATAAGCCATACATCAACGGTAACGAAACAAAATAAATAACAGAAATAAAATATACTACCCGAACCAACAACCGTGAAATATCGGCCACAACTATCGCAAATGACAGACGACATGAAACTAAAAATTTGCCAAGTACCTAATTGTTACTTAACAGGGGATTTCAATATTTTCAAAATACACTATATTTGCAGCTTGATGAAAGGCCTCAGATACAGTTTTAGAACTGAAAGTGTAGCATAATATAGTGAAAATGTAAACAAAATCAAGTCAAATCTCTATGAAAAAGCTTTTAAAATAGTTTGTTTTATTCTCTAAACTTAAACATAAGACGTTATATCAGATCTAAACAGTCATTGAATGTGTTTGAATGGCAATTTTACTAATTATATAACTAATTTAGTTTAGTTTAGTTTGTAATAACACAGCAGGTAGGAACTCCTGGATCACATCTGGTATAATAAATTCCATGCAGACAAGAAATAGACTGCGAATACTAGGTAGCCACACTTGATCCTGAAAATAACGAAACAACACAGAGGCACCATAAATTTAGAAATATCTTGAACAAGATAATTAACAAAGCTAAATGGGAATATTTTAAACATCTTATAAAATACGTCGAGAATGACCCTAAAGACACATGGAAAGCAGTTAATATAATAACTAATAGATATAAGCAGCCTAGTAAATGCATAGTTAAATCATTAAATATTAATAACGAACTGACAGAAAACAATATTGAGATAGCTACGGGTTTCAATAATTATTTCATTAATATAGGCCAAGAACTAGTTAGTAATATCCCCAAACAGTGTGGAAAAAGGACAGCGACAGAACATAAAAATATCTTAATTCAATACCGGCAACCTCATTTTTCCTCAAACCTGTTACAGAACTAGAACTCACATCATATATAAACAAATTAAAAAACTCGTCATCTACCACCCATGATCTTATTACTAACCAAATTATCAAATTATTTTATAAACTCCTTATTCCACCTATGTTACATGTAATTAATATCGCTTTATCAAATGGAATTTTTCCAAATATCTATAAATTCTCTACAGTAATCCCTTTATAAATCGGGCGATACAACTTTACCATCCAACTACCGGCCCATTTCACTAACAAATGTAACTGGACAATTAATTGAACAGTGCATTAAAACTAGGCTCCTTAATTATCTACAAAAATATAAGATACTAAACCCTAATCAATACGGTTTTCAACCCGCCTCTAATACAGAAAGAACAGTTACTGAAGTAACAGAATATATTTATAAAAATTTAGATAATAGAAATAAGTGCATTGGAATATTCTTGGACCTTGCTAAGGCATTTGATTTCGCACGAAATTCTAATACAAAAACTTGAAAATCTTGGGATAAGAGGAATCTCTCTGCGTTTACTCAAATCTTATATATTCAACCGTCGACAGAGAGTTAAAGTTAACGATTCGTGTAGTAACTACGGCCTTAACACATGTGGGGTGCCTCAGGGAACTGTTCTTGGTCCTATTTTGTTTCTAGTATATCTAAACGATTTGCTAAGTGTTAACATTCATGGAAAAATTATATGATACGCGGATGACACTTACTTTTTCAATAATCAAAGTGGGAAACTGTAAAAGAAATAACAGCTGAGGGTATTATGGCGGTAAAGTCATGGCTCGACTCCAATCTGTTGACTTCAAATCTTAATAAAAGAACATTTATAACATTTGCTCCTACATTGTCACAAATACCAGATATGAACAGTATTACTATACATGACTATGACTGCTATAATAAAAATAACCTGCGAGAACAAAATAATACGTACAGATAACATACGATATTTAGGTGTCTTTATTGATCAACTGTTAAAATGGAATTTTCACACAGATTATATAAACAACCAATTGAGAAAAACAGTTTATAAATTTAAGCAATTAAAGCATATTTTATCGTGGAAGTGGCTAAAGTGCGTCTATATTTGTATTGTTCAGTCAATCATAAGTTATGCTATCATAGCCTGGGGAACGCATACGAGGTACACCAGAGATGCCTGAACATAACACAAAAATGGATCATAAAGACAATGCTGAATAGAACAATATTATATCCTAGTGTAAAAGTTTTTCAGGATAGCGGTATATTCACAGTGTCAGACCTCTTCATATTCTCAGTTGCTAAATTACTGAAAAAATTCCCCATTTATCATTCACCTATTTCTCATTGTATTACAACAAGATCAATTAGCTCAAGCAAAGTATCAGTTCCCTTTAGGTCCTTAAATGTTTCACAACAGCACATTTCATACATGGGGCCACTAATATACAATGAGATTCCAGCACATTACACACAGGGTACTTTTCAAAATTTCGTAGGTGCTTTTAAAAAGTGGTATGAGACAAGCAAGGATCAATTACGCAAAAAACTCTCACAAGCTTAACAAACACTATTTCATTGTTAAACTATTTAATGTTTATTTTTGTGTTTGTATTTTTTTTCTCTTCTTTACATTCATTCCCTTCAACTCGTCTTGTATATTATATAATTAAAATTTTTTGTTTGTTTATATATATATATATATATATATATATATATATATATATATATATATATATATATATATATATATATATATATATATATATATATATATATATATATATATTTCTCTTATAAAGATGCCTTAAATAATATCGAACTTCCATTACCCGGACATAAATAAATAATGTGTACACACAAACCCGCACGGGTTTACAGTACACGCATTAAAAACATTTTGTAGTATATTAAATTTAAATTTAAATTAGAATAAGACCTAAACTAGATTTTAACAATATATTAGAATTATTTTTAGATTAGATTTAAGTAATATTATCGACTTTTGAATTGTTCTGTAATTGTTTAAATGAACAATAAACATATTATTTATTATTATAATTGTTACGGATACTTTCAGTATAAGATAATATATCCAGGGCATGAAGCCCGTGCCAAGTATCATGTAAACAAAACGTTAGTTAACTTAACCTTAGATAGTTCAGTGATATCGTGCTTGTCTTCTACGCAGAAGGTTACTTGATCGAGTCCAACTCGATGA
The DNA here is from genome assembly GCA_964006375.1 of Tillus elongatus. Lineage (NCBI taxonomy): Eukaryota > Metazoa > Arthropoda > Insecta > Coleoptera > Cleridae > Tillus > Tillus elongatus. The sequence continues at coordinate 148,957,520 of OZ023265.1, forward strand.
ATGTATGGTTTCTTTTTGTTTTATTTTGACATTTAGAGAAGCAGTAGTGTACATATTTCATACGTTCTGAACAAGAACCCAGTTTTGTTTAGAACGCCTGAATAACTTTGTTACATTTGAGTCTGAAATGATAATTTTCAGCAGATATTTTGTTATTGTTGATATTGAAACAACTGGTTTGATTAGGTTGGCTAAAACGAAACCATTCAGCGATTAATATTGAAAAATAACTGCTACGTTTATAATGTGGCAGATACTTTACTTTTTTAAATACTAATAAAATCTTCTTCTGGAAAGCTTTTGCAAGTAATCAAATTTGTAATACAAGTTTCTTTTAAACAGACACACTATCTACAGATATAGCAAAATTTATTTTTTTAGCGTCATAAAAAAATTAGTTTTGGGCATTTTTCTCAAAAGAAGTTAGAACACAAGATTTTTTTGATAATAGATATCGATAGTAACCCCTTCAAAAGAATTTCTCAAATGTGCGCATACTGGGACCTCTAAAATCAATCTTCAAGGTCTGTGAAGTTTAAAATATTAATTTTAGTATTATTCCGTATAATAATAGTGTACAATTCTGATGAAAATTCACTACTATAACTCACTTGTTACGTCCCGAAATTTTTTGTCTAGCGTTATCTCCCCTGTGCAAATGCGAACTTTTATAATTTATACCTAAACCTACTATGCGCTTGCTAATATTCATTAGTATCCGTTTAAAGTTACCCACACTTTTTCCCTATCACAAGCAACACAATTCGTACACGGGTTTGCGCATTTATTTGCTCTAATTTTGTGCTAATTATTTATATTGGAGAGCTCGACTGGATAACTGGACTGGAAAGCTGGACACTACACAAAGGGTGAAATATACGTTGGATTTCTCCATCTTTCTGCTTTCCTGATGTTCGGAACCGGACACTATTGAGGGTGGCAACTCACTCGTTTTGACTATACCAATTAGCTGCTCTCTAAATTCAAACTTTTCCAGTCGTTTGAAGAGTAAACTTTGCGTGTATGAAAGTTAAAGTTTTCGGTACGTGCTTGGTGTAACACGCACTGCAGGATTATAAAATTTACATGTTTATTAGTTTACTTATTCATAGAGAAAGCCATTTTAAAGTTGCTTTAATTAATATAAAGTCCTATTTAGAGACTCACGAAATCACTTTAGTTTCTGCTGTTATTAGTTAAGAAAATTGAAGTTTCAAAAATTAAGTTTTATCAGTTTTTTATGTATAAAATGAACATGGTTTATCCATGCAAATACCGTAATTATAATCCTGAAACGTTTACGAAAAAACATGCTAAATACATCCTTGTGCCAGTCGAACAAGAAGTGTGATCTTTCAGTACGTTTGTTAAAAATATTGTGAGTGGTGAGCGTGTCGCCACCTAGTTGCGGAACCAAGTAGTATGTTGTCACGCCAGCTCCAAATAACACAAAGTGTAAAAAAAAGAGACTGTATACAACCAACTAACAACTTAATGAATTGTCAGCCCTGGCCAATTTGTACCCTAATATAGTGACAAAGTATGTAAGGCTAGATGCATTCTCACAACAATTAGAACCGTAGACCGGTTTCGCTCTAATTCGAGCTCGTCAGTACGGCATACCAATTGCTGCGAAAATACACCTATAAAGTAATACGGCTATAGTAGCCAGCCTTTCAACAATAAGTGAGTGGTGAGCGTGTCGCCACCTAGTTGCGGAACCTAGTAGTATGTTGTCAGGCCAGCTCCAAATAACACAAAGTATTAAAAATAGAGACTGTATACAACCAACTAACAATTTAATGAATTGTCAGCCCTGGCCCATTTCTACCCTAATATAGGGACAAAGTATGTAAGGCAGCAATTGGCAATAGGCAATAGTTGGTGGTATACAGTCTCTATTTTTTTATATTTTGTGTTATTTGGAGCTGGCGTGACAACATACTACTTGGTTCCGCAACTAGGTGGCGACACTCTCACCACTCAGTGTTGAGAGGCTGACTACTATAGCCGTATTACTTTATAGGTGTATTTTCGTAACAATTGGTATGCCGTACTGACGACCTCTAATTAGAGCGAAACCGGTCTACGGTTCTAATTGTTGTGAGAATGCATCTAGCCTTACATAAAAATATTGTATGTCACAATTGGTCAGTTTTAATAGAATTTGAATTGGAAATGCAAATCCATTAGGGTTTCTGGCTAGGAAATATTGTATGAGAAATTAGTTAGTTTGGTTTGGGTTAATTGGCCTTGAATGTGTCCATTCTCTGACTTCGGAGTTCTACAATGTAACAGTAGTATTGCGTCTAGTGACAGCATCGTTATAACTAGGGCTGGGCAAATGCAGTAAAAAGTTGCTTAAATATGCATGCAATATGCAATAAAACATATTGAAAATATGCATTAAATATGCATTATGGGCAAATATCATAAAAATGAACAGAAAAAAAAACTATAACTATAATTTTACATTTGATTTACAATGGAAAAATAAAATACATGTACAATAATAATATTATAAGGAACTTACTCGTTATCATTGATACAATATACACCCAGATGTTTTTCTATGTTGGCAATTAGAAAGCTATGTCTCTTGGCGTCTAAAAGCGTTTTATATATTGAAAATGACCTCTCACCATCGCATGACGCGACAGGAGCGTATTTAAATAGATAAATTATTTATGGGACATTAAGCTTATCGGGTATAGCACCCTCATCAACACTTTGCCCATCAATAACTTTTTTTATATTTGCGAGCACATAAAATCCCAAATTTTTTCTAAATGTCTACAAATTTGGCAGAAATGTGTTTCCCTACGGGGGTATTATCTAATTCGAAGGTGTTTTTTAATTTGTCCACCATTTTAGCTGACCCGCCTAACATATTTCGCGATAATTTAGGGTATAGTAGAAAAGTTTGTTTCTATGTGCGTCAACTGTGCTATTAATTCTTGTTTTTAAACAAATTTTGACATATGGGTATCGATTCTGCCGAATCCGTTACAAAACTATTGACTACACTTCTAAATTGTGAATAATGCTTAGCATAAAATGAAGCTGCTTCTACCCACGTACCCCACTGGTAATTATCGGCTGTGGAGGCAATGCGATATTAGGAAATATATTCCGGTAAACTTTTTTACCATTGTTTATCAATTTGTTTACTAGGGGACATTCTCCTTTAATACCTTCGACTACTCTATTATACGGACGGATCCGGCGGGGAGCGTGGGACGGGGGCAGGTGTTTACTCGGAAGGACCGAGGGTAAGTCATAGTATTTCCCTCGGAGCCCATGCAACGGTATTTCAGGCCGAGATGTACGCCATCCTGCACTGTGTGCGGCAGAACAATAGGAGGGGCTACACCAACAAGCGGATCCTCATAGCCACAGACAGCCAGGCAGCCCTGAAGGCCCTAAGTAGCCCACCGGTAAGTTCCTGGCTGGTGAGTGAGTGCCGAGACGAGACGAGTGACCTGGCTGGGCAGAAGGAGGTGACCCTCATCTGGGTGCCCAGTCACTCGGAGGGTCAAAGGCATAAAAGAAGCTGACAGTCTCGCGAAGATAGGGTCAGCAGAACCATTTATGGAACCAGAACCGGTTCTGGGCATGACAAAGAGTACGGCCAGGAGAGCCATTAAATCCTGGGCCAGAAAAGAACACAAGGTGTACTGGGCAGACTGTCCAGGACTCAGACATGGAAAGTCAGTAACTGACGAACCCAGTTCAAAGAGAGCTGTGGAGCTGCTAAGTCTTAGCAGAGGACAGCTCAGAAACACAACAGGTCTCTTGACGGGACACACGGCCGTCAAGAAACACCTGCATAAAATGGGGCGGTTCGAAGGGGACCTCGCATGCAGACTCTGCGGCGAAGGGGAGGAATCAGCCCAGCACATCTGCGAGTGTAAAGCTCTGGACCGCAAAAGACAACTGATCTACGGTCAGTCTAGACCGGAGACAGAGCAATATAAAACTTTACCCTACCAATCGCTGTGCAGACTAGTTCAAGGCACAGTGATTTTGGAATGGGTGGAGTAAGTATGCACAATCAACAAAAGGTTGCAGTGCTATCGGGGCGCATTTAGGCCGCGGATGAGCCCTGAGGGAACAAAAAAAATAACTCTATTATACTCTGCTACCTTGGGCAGCACAAGTGACATGGAATGAATCGGGATAGACTACTTTCAAATATAGACCTGCTTTTAGCATATAACTTGCTGCATCTGACACTATCATCAAAATGTAATCCCGTGGTACACTATGAGGCAAATATAGACGCGTAAGGGAGTCATTCACGATTCTTGCGACTGTTAGATGGTTTGTCTGTTAATTGACCTACAGCTACTAAATAAGCTGGAGAGGGATTACCATATAGAATCTCAATAATTAAATTTGCTGTTGTATACCGACCGACACTATCTGTGGTCTCATCCACAGAGATCCAAATATATTGATTTTTTATCGTAGAACGTGAAATGCACAGCTGGGGAGATCTGTGTTTATATATATATATATATATATATATATATATATATATATATATATATATATATATATATATATATATATATATATATATATATATATATATATATATATATATATATATATATATATATATATATATATATATATATATGAATGTATCGCACCGATAGCTCAAAAAAGAATGAGCCGATTTTGATCAAATTTGATGAATACCTTCTTTTTGCAAGTGGCTTGGATAAGTGCGTTATCAAGGAAAATCGGACCAGTTTTTTCAGGAAGATTTTGAGTTTTCTTTCGGAAAATTTTTGTATCTGAAAATAACAATAACAAAGCTATGGCAACCAAACTTGCCGTGCCGAAGTTCACTAAATTAAAAGGAAAAAAAAATAAGCATTTAAAGATAAAAATGTTGCACAAAACCAAAATATTTTTTGTGGATAACAAAATCTATTGTATATTACAGACAATGATGAAGCTTTCTGGACGCGAAAAGGTCAAAAAATATCAAAAAGCCTACTTTTAAAATTTTATAGTTCTTCTTAAAACGTCAAAGTCGCGATCTGAAACGTCAAAATTTGCAATTTTAGACGGAGAACCTGAAACAAATACGGGCTATGTAAAGCAAATGTCACAATAAATGTGTTTTACTAAGCCTTAAGTTACGGCTTCAACCATCATTGTCCTTTAGTTTACTAAAATATTTGCAGAAAATTCATTTCAAATCTTCCCTTTGTCTGATGCTTTGGCAGTAGTTTCAGTTATAGAGTTTGCGGTTTAATAGTCTATCATTTTGAGTAAATTTTCGTAGAAAAAAAATCGTTATTGGGGAGACCTCGATTTTTGAATTTGGAAAATATTTCTTCAAATGAGAGCAAACTAGGCCCCCTAGAAGAAATATCCGGGGTCAATTTCAGTTTTTACATGTTAAAATATATACAGGCTGGCGCATTTCTCCGGCAAAGCTAAATATATCCGTTATTAAGTATACAAGATACGGAGAAATATTATATAAGTTTATTATAGGGTGGTTTGAGCTGCATATTATAAAATTATTTTGACAATCACAAGTTGGCCCATAAGTCGTTGATAATACAAGTATTATTTTTTAATGGAGCACGCCTTTTATTATTGAATTTTCCATCGAAGTATAATGCATGCTTGTAAAAAAATGACATCGTGCATCGTTTTCGAGTTATTTCAATTGTTTTGCAACTTTTCACATTTTTGGCACATATCAAAAATTGTGATACGGCAGTTTTAACAAAATAAATCGAAGCCCCGTGGATATGACGCATTTAGGGAGGTTTTGTTTATATTGTTCGTCAAAAAAATCGAGATGCCATATACAGGCGCTCTTAAATAGTGGCTGAACTTGAAAAACCTTAAATTACCGTAACTCAATTTTTTCAAATGTTATGCTTTAGAAGTGAACGGCATGCCCTGCGTACAAAATGAGAAGGGTACTGATAGATACATTACTAGACCCATCATTTTTATTTTCGATGATTTCTCAGGTTAGTTGGTCAATATTTTTTAAATAAACAACAGTTTAAAGCGTATTTCTGCATTTCTCATATTGTATGTCTCAAACAGGTACAGTCTCTCGCTTAAAATTAGACATACCTACGTTTGTTAACAGTCCAAGCCTTCGAGGTTAATTTACAAGCTGCTTGCTTGCGTTCGATCGGATTTCAGTGTAGTCTTGGACAAAAGCTAGGTCCATATACTAGCAAATTGCGAAATCGCCGCGAAACGTACTCCTATTTTTTATTTAAAACAATATCGTAAAACTGTTGTTTTTTTATTAGATTCTATAAGTGTGTTTTACTAATTTTTGTGTGCATACAGTTAGAAGTGAGTTTTTTAAGCAAACTTCTGGCTGTTAACACGGCTCTACTTTTAGGTTCGTGTAGCCCCAATGTTAATTACGGCTTCCCCCCTCCCGTTTATTATACTTACTTATCGTGTGCTTATATATCTAGTATAAAAATAAAAATGGAGTGAAACGGCAAGTGAGTTTATTTAGTTTAGTGCTGTTTTCGATATTATCTCAAAAATACATTATAGGCGTCAATGTTGAATGTAATTTAGGTAGATTTACAGTGTACTGCAAGAGGGTTTTTAGATTTTTTTCAGACACTTGCTGAGAACAACCCCCCTTAGATGCACAAGCCACAAGGCAAATTTGTTGCAAACAACCCACAAGAAAGTTAAGGGACCAATATTGAACAGGGGCGCTGTGCGGGGAGGATATCTGAGCGAAAAATGCTAAAAAAGCAAACATTTAGTCGGACTTTGAAAAGATGTGTTTTTCATATTTTGCAGCAATACTTTCTTTGCATCCTGTCTGCCCCGCACAGCACCCATATTCGCCCAGGTCTAGTAACTGTCTTGGGGGTTGCTCCCAAGAAATTTTTCTTCTGCTTTATGCCTTGAAGGCAGTTTTGCACAAGGGGAAGGATAACCCCCCAGTGTTTTTAAGTGAGAGGACAGAAACCCTCTTCGTCCTGGGGGTTCTTCTTCCCCTTGTGCATGCATACAATTACCCTCAGTGCATGAATCACAGGAATTTTTTTGTTCCGCTTTCTAGTGTGTGTTATGTTGAGTATATGTTACCTCCTTCAAACAAAAGCTTTAAGTACAAGAACCGTGGTATATTGTGATTGACCTCAGGTGGATATAGATCTGCTCAATGGTGAGGTCACAATTGCCTATAACACCCTACCCTAAAGTAGCTATCTATCAGATTGTCGAATTTATTAAGATCCGCAGCACGTTTTAGGAGGTTGACAGATCTGGATGTAGTTTGACACTCACGTTCCCTTCCTTTGTTTGCTTCGCACTATCCAGAGTCCTATATTTGTGGGCTCTCCAGACTAGTTTCAGGTTACACAGAAATTTAGATATCTAGATAATATTTTAATTATTGTTTGCGCCCACGTCAAAAGAAAAGTAGATACTAGGGAGGAATTTCTCTTCAATTAAACAGATATGTTAATGTAACAAAATATTGCATTTATTCATATAGATTAAATTTGCAATAGCGAATATAATGAAATAAAAGATTCATAAATTTCAAATAAACATTAATTGCACACAAATAGAAATCAAATAAACAGCAAGAATTTCAAGAACAAGAAATTATTAATGTACATACATATGCCAAGACAATAAGATAAAGATAGTTGTGTATTACTAAAATGTTACTGTCAATTACTTAGGGTATCGCTCAAAAATAAAAATAAACATAAATGATTAGGTAAATTACTTCACGTTTGTCAATCAATTGCTAGGTATTCTAGTGAATTAACTGGCCAGTTCTTTGAGTGAGCCTCCAGAAAAAAGGAAGAAAGAAAGAAAATCTATTTAATATATTCCTACGTGAAATTTATATATTAATTATGAAAACTAAGAGATATTAAAAAATTCTGGACGCAGCAAGTGCGTTATGGTAGTGAATTTTCATAAAAATGTTTTTAATAGCAAATATGTGTTTTTTTTCCCAGAAAGCAGGCATCAAATTTGGTTACCAGTATAGCCTATATAGTAAAAACAATGTGCCATGTTTCATCAAAATAACTTTATTGTTTGAAAACGTACAGAAATTTCCGAAAGTAAACTTAAAATGTAACCGAAAAAATCCGTTTCTTGGTCAACCTTATAGGTTAATAGCAAATTGAGCTTTTCAAATATAAAGCATTTAATCAAAATTCGCTACCATAACGCACTTGCTGCGTCCAGAATTTCTTAACTTACAAACATGCATTATATTTCGATGGAAAATGCAAAAAAATAAGGCGTTTTCCACTTAAAAAAATATGATTTGTATCAGCAACGACTTATGGGCCAGCCTGTAATGGTAGCAATAATTTTTTAAGGTGTAGCTCAATACACCGTATAATTAATGTATACAATATTTTTTCATATCTTGTATAATAACGGATATATTGAGCTTTATTGATTTTTTACGAAAATTCTACAAAAATTATATACCATTAAACGATAAATTCTATAGCTAAGGCTACTGCCAAGCATCAGAGAAAGGGTCTATTTGAAATGAATTTTCTGGAAATATTTTAGTAAAATAAAGGACGATGACGGTTGAAACTAAGACTTCAGGGTTTGTAAAACATTCTTCTTAAGACATTTTCTTTCCAGAGCCCGTATTAGATTCAAGTTCTTTGCTTAAATGTTGCGAATTTTGACGTTTTAAATTGTCACTTTGACGTTTTGAGGAAAACCCCAATTTATTTTTCTTTAAATGCCCATAACTTTTTTGTCTTTTGACCTACAGAGCTAAATTTTGGTAGGCACCTCACCTATAATGACGTAAACCAGTGTACCAAATTTGGTTGCCCTTACTTTGTTAATTCCGGAGATATAATTTTTTTTTGAAGGAAAAGCCAAAATTTTCCGGGAAAACCTGTGCCGATTTTCCTGACTAACGAACTTATCCAAGCCATTTGCAAAAGGAAGGTATTCACCAAATTTGATCAAAATCGGCCCATTATTTTTTGAGTTATCGGTGTGATACATATATATATATATATATATATATATATATATATATATATATATATATATATATATATATATATATATATATATATATATATATATATATATATATATATATATATATATATATATATATATATATATATATATATATATATATATATATATATATATATATATATATATATATATATATATATATATATATATATATATATATATATATATATATAAACATATAAAAATTGAAACTGACCCCGGATATGTGTTCTGGGGGGCCTATTTAGCGCTCATTTGAAGAAATTTTTTCAAAATTCAAAAGTCGGGATCTCCTCATTAGTGAATTTTTTTTAAGAAAATTCACTAAAAAAAGAATGTATAGAATAGGTATCTTACAGACAAAATTTGCTAATTACAATTTAAAAGAAAATAATGAAAACTGTGTGTTTAAATTTACAAAAATTGACAAAATCTTAGAGATTAAACAGGAAATATATAGTTTTGCTGACAGCACCTCTCTGACAAACTTGATTACGTGATTTTGAAAGTTCAGGTTATTAAAACTACAGATGTTAGATTTCGGCATGAAAATTCCGCTGATTCAGAAAAAAATATTTGTTTAGACTCACCAGTCTTCTGGTATTAAGTCACCTGATGACCCTGTGAAGATGCTTTCCAGGTGGGATCAATCATGAGTGCCTGACATAGATTCCAGACTCCAATAAGAGCGGACAAACTGGGGAAAACCACTGGGACTTCTCATCAGAGATTATTGGGCCGGTAGATGTTACTGCTCCGATACTACAAGACCATTTGACACCTATGTCGATGTTCTGAATTTCCTTGATGGAAACTTTGCGAATCGCAATTAAAACGTGAATTTGCTTCAGTAAAATTCACTACCAATTGACTTAAGGTTCGATAATAACCAGGAATTCTTTCGAATTACAGCAAGAAGTCAACAGCTCGGAACAAAGAACCACGAGTTCGCTCGCGTTTTTATGCTGAATACGATGTTAAATCAAATTCGAATATCACTTGACTCATTCCGAACAATCACTGACAATCATTACTAGGTGGTACAGATAACAGAAACAACATTACAACCCCGTTTTAAGATAATTTAATAGCCACCGAAACTGACGGGGTTCACTCTATGAAGGCTTAGCAGAGAGTCTCTGCTAATGTCTCGGGTTCTGCAAATTGTTAGTCGCTGCACGCAAAAATTATTACTGTGACGGTTGGTGACTGTGCGCGAGCTCTTTCTAGCCTTCATTCTTCAAATGAGATAAAACGAGACCTCCAATCGGTGGTGTAATCCCGATGTCGCACCTCCCGTGTTCACAGCTGAAGGTTTTTGCAGCCAATTCTCTACAATGTTTTCAACGGTCTTTCTTGGGTGAGGTCACCGGAAAATTACAGATAAACAATATTTTTTTCTCGAACATTCCTAACGTATATTTTAAATGCTTATTTCGTTCCTGGTAATATTTGTTCAGTAATAATGCGAGGTAGTTTTCCATGGCAAACATATAATGAATTTTAACGTACAAATTAGCAGTAAACGGGTTTACGGTACTTGAGGATTTAGCGACTTTTCATGAAAATAATTTTGAAATCAAAACATGAATTGCCTTACAGATATTGGATTGTCGGCTCTTAATTAAGTCTCTTACGGGTTTACTTTGAATAATTAAAGCAGTAACGAAACGTAATCGTTACCTATATCTCGTGTTTATCAACTATTTTGCTTGAGTTTTGTATCCTGTATAAATATTTATCTTAGAGGTCATCTTTTGCTTGCCCTTCTTTACCCTATTTTTTACCGTCTCTAATTAAATAAAGTAATGTTTTATAACTGTTAATATAAGGCGAAATTACTATAATATATTATTCTTATGAAAATTCACTACAATAACGTACTTGTTGCGTCCCGAATATTTTTTCTAATGTATTTTAACTGTAGTAGCGGTGGAAAACCAGTGACAGCGTGTGAGTGATCACTGCTAGCACATTAAAACGTATGTTATTTCAGATACAAGTGGAAGAGTAGTATAATGGAATGTATGTTGCATCTGCATTATTTTATGTATCATAGAAGAAATAAATGTAATTATTATTACTGAGTGAAAGTGTTTTCTCTGGGTCTCTAGTTGGTCATATCTGCGAAAATAGTTTAAATACGTCGACGTTATATTATAAACAAAAATACACAAATATCTATAACGCTTACACAGTTATTTCTTTTCGTACAATTGCATTTTTGGTATTTTCACCTCCTCAGTTATGTTCTTTTTAATTTTTTTAATGGTGAATAAAAATATAACGCCGTTAGTCCATAAATTTTACCGGAGCCTACCACGTATTCGCCCTATTAACTTTAATGAAATTAATTTTGGTTCTCCCTAAAGGGTAAACTCGATTACGACATCCCAATAAAACTTCTCTAATTTATTTTGGGGACCTACCTGAAAATCAATAATTTAATTAGAAAAGTTTTATTTGTTAAACTCAAGGTAAAATTAATTTTTTGCGTCTTTATGAAAAAAGGAGGCCACATCTGCTTAAAAAATGAAACAAGCATACATTTTGTTAAAACCTAGCGTGTCTAACAGAAAGTCAGCACACAGCAAGTGCGTTATAGTAGCTAATTTTCAAAAGTTTTATGATAACGCAACTTACTTTATCTCCTAAGTATATCATTGGACCTGTTTGAACTTATTTATGCTAAATTTAGGTAGGTGACCTTTATAAACAATCTACTCTAAAGCATCTGAATTTTATCTTACCTTTACTTATACCTACTTACTTTCCTCGCATCCCAACACACAGCTCAAATCCCTTGGCTCTCCTTCTTCCTACAAAACCTGAATGCTATAAGACATCAGAGATTTACACTTTATCAAAATTATGATTTTCATTTCTTAAATGAGTCGCGTAATGTGAAATACCATTATCGAAATCAAAACTTCTTTTGTGCTCTGAAATACGAGTTTAAAAAGTTTTTCCGATATATTATCGCAACTGCCGCAATTTAGTTGATAGACACCTGATTTATTTTCTTTCAAACTCCTTGCTTTATTGTTCTTAATGTATTTAATGATTTTATTGTTTGTTCACTGCTTCCTGCGCAATGCAACCCGAGACAACACAATCATCACACCCACGTATCGTTTGGCACTACAACTTCGCAAACTGGGACGAAATGCGGGATTACTTTTCCTCATTTCCGTGGGAGTCTTCTTGCTTCTCTCATCCTGACCCCTTTGATATCTCACAAAACGTCACCGAAATTATCCAGGCTGGCATGGAATTATTTATTCCACGTACACAGAAAACCTCTTCAGCCACTCAAAAGCCCTGTTTCTCCAGATCCTGTGACAAGGCCAGACTTTAAAAGGTCAAAGCTCACAAAACGCTTCTACACAATCCCAGTCAAGAAAACCGTCAAGCATTTAACGACGCAAGAAACCGCTATGTCCGCATTCTTCCTGAGGCAAAAAACTCGTTTAATAACCACATCAAAAACAAAGTCCTCTCAAGCTCCAACGGCAGCAAACCCTTCTGGACTCTAGCTAAATCTATTGGGAATAACTTCTGCAAGAGCACGCTCCCACCTCTTGTTTGTGGGGATGAAATTGTTTCTACCGCCCTGGACAAGGCTGAACTTTTGCCTTGTTGTGCGCCGGCAATGCTACTCTAAACCCACATCCAAATGTTTAACCACCAACAGTCCTCAATGTCGCGCATAAAATGACGGATATCATTTTCAAAACGAAAAAGGTACGAAAGATGCTCTCTTCTCTCAATACCAAGAAAGCGTCCGGCCTTGACGAGATCCCAGCAATTGTTATCAAAAAATGCGCACCAGAACTTGCTCCTGTCCTGACTCGTCTGTTTCAGACATCTTACAATACAGGCTTATTCCCTAGTAACTGGAAAACTGCCCCAGTACAACCCGTCCCCAAGAAAGGATCCAAAGCGCTTCCTAGCAACTACAGGCCTATTTCGCTCCTTTTAGTCATCTTTAAAGTGATGGAAAAGTATATAAACACACAAAAATTTCTGAAAAAACACAGTCTAATACACGACAGGCAGTATGGATTCCGTCAGCGCAGATCAACTGCCGACCTCCTTTCCTTTGTCACCGATTCTTGGAACAAGTCTATGGAACTACACGGTGAATCCCAGATTGTCGCTCTAGACATATCCAAAGCATTCGACCAGGCTTGGCACGCAGCGCTGCTTCATAAACTTTCGGCCTATGGCCTACCACCAAAACTCTGTACCTGGACAGCAAATTTCCTTTCCAACTGAAGCATTTCTGTTATTGTGGATCGCCATTCCTCTAAACTGTATCCAATTAATGCATACGTTCCTCAAGGTTCAGCTTTAGCCCCTATTTTGTTTCGTCTCCACATCAATGACCTCCTCTCTAGCACATCCAACCCAATTCACAGTTATGCGGACGACAGCACCCTCCACTCAAATATACAATATTCTAAGACTGTCTCTTTAGCCCAATTAGATGAGGATCGCAGACTCATGGAGGGTTCTGTCTCCGTGGATCTCCAAAAAATATTAGACTGGGGAAGCAGAAATCTTCTGCAATTCAACCCCACAAAATCTGTCTTGCTTTCTATCTCATAAGAGATACACCAGCCCTAGACCCATCACAATGAACAACCAAGTTATTCAAAGTAATGAGTCCTTTTCACTTCTTGGCATTTCTGTGGATCGAAATCTCAATTGGCACCAATATGTCACATCAATTGCAGAAGCGGGTGCTAAGAAATTAGGTTTCCTCTTCCGGGCTCGCAGATACTTCTCACCAGCTAATCTCTATACCTTATATACTTCTAATATAAGGCCAAACCTAGAATACTGCTCCCACATCTGGGGTGCCGTTGCCGCTTCTACACTCGCTATAAATTTCTTCAAATGAGCGCGAATTAAGTCCCCTAGAACCCAAATTCAAAGTCTGTTATATATATATATATATATATATATATATATATATATATATATATATATATATATATATATATATATATAAATCGTTAATACGTGTGGGAGTATGACATCAGCGAGAAAAATTTCAAAAATTTTTATTCGCTTAAACGTCGCAAAAGATGTCAAAACGTAAAGAAAGCATGATTTGGGAACGAACATTTTTTGTATGTATGTCTGTTTGTTAGTTATCACGATAACTTTAGAACGAATTGAGATATCGTCTTCAAATTTGTTATACGGTTAGCACCCGACAAACGAACGGTTCGGATTGTTTCTGGGCAAAATCACTTCAGGGTAAGGAATGAGTGGTAATTTGATGAAAATTGACATTTTTTCGTTAAAACTCAAGCAATGTAACGTTTCAGAAGTTTACGGGTACAGGAATACCAATATTTTCATTGTGGTCAAGTCATGGACCGTAATTTAATTTCATGAGAATGTCTTTCTGAGGAGAGTAGATCATCACAGCTAGGTGGAAGTTGTGATTCAATTTGCAGCACTAGTTTTTTATGGAAACACCGCTACTATGAGGTATTTACTGCATCTGGACTTTATATGGAATAAACGTTTCATTTTATAACATCCTTAACAAACACTAAGTGAGATATATGATACGAAGCACGTGCCTCCACCTCGTTGCGGAACTAAGTAGTATGTTGTCACGGCAGCTCTAAATAACACAAAGTGTTTAAAATAGAGACTGTATACAACCAACTAACAATTTAGTAAATTGTCAGCCCTGGCCCATTTCTACCCTAATATAGGGACAAACTATGTCAGGCTAGATGCATTATCGCCACAATTAGAACCATAGACTGGTTTCGCTCTAATTAGAGCTCGGCAGTACGTCATACTAATTGCAGCGAAAATACACCTTTAAAGTAATACAGCTATGGTAGCCGGCATTCCAATACTATGTGACCTATAAGACACGATGCACGTGCCGCCACCTCGTTGCGGAACTAAGTAGTATGTTGTCACGGCAGCTCCAAATAACACAAAGTGTTAAAAAAATTTGGAGCTGCTGTGATAACATACTACTTGGTTCCACAATGAGGTGGCGGCACGTGCTTCGTGTCTTATACAGGCTGGCGCATTGAAAACGAAACAGACCGATTTGCGTCCAGAGAATATTTTTTTTAAGAAACGCTGAAACTCGTCAATTGTAATATTCAGGGGACATGTTTTGACATAAAACTCAACTTTGTCACATCATCCCCTTAAGGATGGCGATAACAACCCTTATATTTTAAATAGGGAAGATGGGTCGAGTGTTATATCATTTGAAAGCTCTTTCTTTTCTGAATTTAGCACACTAATTTTTTTGGAAGTTTTATCAGCTTGTTTACAAATTATTCACAGTTGGAGTTCCAAGAACGTATTTCATTCATTGTGATAAGAAATGCACTAATTAGTCAATTTTTCGTTAAAAAAAACTAAGAAACAAAACCAAACGTTCAAGAAGGTTTATTCAGTTAAGCAAGTGTTCAGATTGTTGACCACCAGCTTCCATACAAAAGTACAGATTTTGTTCAAAACGAGCTCTGACATTCTGGAGCATTTGTGGAGTTATTAGACGGCATTATTTAACAATGCGTCGTCGTAATTCTTCCAGAGGCTCCGGTTCTGTTGCGTAAATTCTACTCTTTAAATGGTCCAATAGAAATAACTCTAAAGGAGTTAAATCCGGTGATCTAGGGGACCACTCAATAGTACCTTTACGCCCAATCCATTGCTCTGGAAACTCTCTGTTCAAAAACTCCCTAACACGTTGCGAAAAATGCAGAGGAGCTCCATTTGGTTGAAACACTAATTGATTTTTTTGATAGCGATCATCATTTTCAACAATGTCAATTAGTAGAGGGTAAACAATATCTTCTAGTAACTCTAAATACGTTTCATCACTCAAATTTCCATCTAGATAAATTGGTCCGATTAAACGGTCTCCAAAAATGCCAGTCCAGACATTCAATTTCTGTGGAGTTTGAGTATGAGCTTCGTGAAAATTTCTTGAATTATTATCTGCCCAATAACGACAATTATGACGATTGAATGTAGAGTTTAGTAACAACGCACACTCGTCTGAAAAACAGATATTGAACAGAAAGTTCCCGTTATCAGCTATTCGTGCAGTCATAACTTCACAAAACTCCAGCCGCCGGTCAAAATCATCTTCATTCAGTTGTTGTACAAGATGAATTTTATACGGGTGAAATTTATGATGCTTCAATATTCGCTGAATAGTTATTCTTTTGATGTTTGAAATAGTGGCCAATTTTCTCGTGCTCAAAGTTGGGTCTGCAGCAATTTGTCCTAAAACTTCAATCTCAGTAGTCTCATTTCTAACCCGAAATTCACGTTCAGGATCCCGTTTTTTGTTGGCTACTGAACCACTTTGTCGAAACTTTGCCACTAACTCCAAAATGTAATTTTCTGTTAACATGTCTGTTCGGATGTCGTTCATGAAACAAATTTGCGGTACGGTTGGCACAGTCATCGTTTTTGAAAAAAAGAGTAATTATTTCAACTCTTTCTTCTACAGAATATACCACTGCGAAATTAATTTTCGGCAGTACTATCAAGTATCAAACCGACCGATAAACTGAAATAATAAAGCACATTTCTCTCATTCACATAAGAAATGTTCTGATAGTAATTTTTTTGTTTACAAACCAACAAAACATTGACTATCAGCAGATTTCTTATCGGAATGAGTGAAATGCGTTCTTGCATCTTCAACTGTGAATAATTTTTAAACGTGTTGATAAAACTTCAAAAAAAAGTGTGCTGAAGTTAGAAAAGAAAGAGCTTTCAAATGATGTAACACTCGACCCATGTCCCCTATTTAAAATATAAGGGTCTTTATCACGACCCTTAAGAGGCTGATGTGACAAAGTTGAGTTTTATGTCAAAACATGTCCCCCTCAATATTAAAATTGAAGTGTTTCAGCGTTTCTTAAAAAAAATTCTCTGGACGCAAATCGGTCTGTTTCGTTTTCAATGCGCCACCCTATATCTCACTTAGTGTTGGAAGGCTGGCTACCATAGCCGTATTACTTTATAGGTGTATTTTCGCTGCAATTATTATGCCGTACTGACGAGCTCTAATTGGAGCGAAACCGGTCTTCGGTTCTAATTGTGGTGAGAATGCATCTAGCCTTACATCCTTAACAAAGTTTTTGTGTCTAGGTGAGATAAAATATTAACAACATAATTTATTCATGTTAATTGGAATCAATATTTAGAAGAATTAAATAATTAGGAGGAGTGGAAACCAAAGTAAAATTTCTTCTACCGTGAAGAGAAACTTGAAAGGCACCTAAATCTGTACAGTAGCGCAAGCTGGGACATTTTATTGATTGCCGTCCGCCACCGAATGAAAAATTTAGATTTTATGCGGTCGCTCGTATCTGATCAAGAAACATTAATGCTTGGACATTTACAAGCTTTATAAGCCTGTTACTTGTGGATATTTTTATCGAGATTTTTCATAGGCTCAATTTTGACAAGAAATATTTTTATCGTGGGTAACATATCGGAGCGTAATGTGTTTACCATTTGTGAATATTTTATCGGGATTTTTATAGGCTAAATCTCGACATGAAATGTTTTATCCTGGGTTACATATCATGAGAAAATGTGTTCACCGTTTTCTAGGTCACATCCTTATTTTCGCTAGCAGATACATCTACAGTTTCTGCCTGTACGGACAGCCGTTTCCTTGTTTGTTTTTTCTGCCTTCATACAGGGTCTCCCAAGTTGAGTAGCCTATTAGATTACTTTCCAAACTATGCATATCTGAATGCTGAAAATTTGCACATGGGGGTTGCCGAAGATGCTCTATCTGAAAAAAATAATTTCCAAAATGGCGCACTTCCGGTTCTACCAGAAGTAGATGCTAACTTTGTTATTTTAAATAGAACACCCTGTGTATTATTACATTTGTAGAATGCTTATTTGATTTTAGGTGGACTTTTATTAACAAACCTTAGTCCTATCTTCAAATGTTATCGAAATATTTCAATTTTTTCGAAAATTCGAGCCACGAGAAGGCTTTTTTGATAAGGGTATTTTAGCTTTCTGGAGGGTGTGTTAGGATATTTTTTTAAACTGTGCATTGCAGGACAACAAAGGTGTGTTGCGACATTATTGAAACAATATTTCATATACAGGGTGTTTTGTGTAATGTATATGAATTCCGTAGCTTTCAAACTCAAAAAACTTGTTTATTTCAAATAGAACACCCTGTATTTTATTATTTTATCAAATGCTTCTGAAGACACTCTTTCAAACTGTATTAGCATTCCCTATACCTAAAAACGATTTTTCTTGAGTTATTGACATTTTTTAGAAAAAAGCACAGAATTCCGCAAAAAAAAGTTAATTAATTAACTTATTCAATAGAACACCCTGTATTTTATTGTTTTATCAGATGCAGTAGAAGTCACTATTTAAAACTGTATTAGCATTCCCTATACCTAGAAACCATTTTTTTTTGAGTTGTTAACAATTTAATTAAAAAAAGTACAGAATTCGGCCAATACAGTATTATGTTAATAATGTATGCATTTATGTATGTATTTATGTATGTATGTGAATGTCTGTCACACATAAAAGAAATTATATTATCATAGGAATTGTTCAAATTGTCCACCATTTGCATTAACACATCTTTCCAAGCGAGATAGAACTCCATCACTTGTTGCACGCTGTATTTCGAAGGGATTAAGGTTGTCGAGACTATTTCGAACTCGGTTTTCAAGTTCTTCTCTTGAATGAACTGGAGTTGCATAAACGTCTGACTTGATCTTGCCCCACAAGTAAAAATCGAGCGGCGTCAGATCGGGTGACCGTGAAGGCCAAACATATCTTCCTCCGCGTCCTATCCACCTATCTTCGAACACTTCATTCATGTACACCTTGACATCTGCTGAAGAATGCGCAGGGGCACCATCTAGTTGATACCAACAATTGATATGATGGTTGAGGGGTAGAGTGTCCAGGAAATCACTGACTGTGGTTCGTAAGATTCTTAGGTACTGATTGGAGGTAAGGTTACTATCGTAAATACAGTAAGAAATTTTATTGTCCATTAGAAGAGCAAATACATTAAAACTAAATTTATTCTGGAAACAGCGCTCTCTTATCACATGAGGATTTTGCTGTGCCCAGTGATGCGAATTGTGTCTGTTAAAAATTCCTTAATGTGAAAACTTGGCTTCGTCTGTCCAAATTATATTTTTTATAAAGGAGGGACTATTTTGGTGACGATCCAGGAGCCATTGACAAAATTCCACTCTTCGTGTTGCATCACTAGGTTGTTGAAAATTCACAGTTGTAAATTTATAATCGTGCATATTGTGCTTACGCAATATTCTATGTATTGTCGAATGCGACAGGTTCAAATCAGCTTCAGCAGTTTTTACTGATGCCTGGGGATGGGCTTCAAAATACGATAATACAGTGATTTCAACGTCTTCGTTTCCTGTTAGTGGTGCGTTTCTTGATGAGTTTTTCATATGGCAGCTACCAGTGCTCAAGAAGTTTGATTCGTACCTTCTGAATTTTTTAATTGTCATTGGTGGTACCTCAGGATACCGTTCGTTGAACATTCGACATGTCCTGCTGGCAATTCTGCTACACTCCCCGTAAAAGTAAAACAAATTGAGCAATTGTTCATGTGAGTAGTTACGGCTTTCCATTATACTCTCGAGTCGTAATTTATTTTATTTTTATTTATCTATTTATGATAATTCGCCCAACACGATATACAAGATATAACAATAATAATTATTGCTCACACAAACATACATCAACTCAGGTAATAAAACAATAATGTCACATTACTGAAACGTCAAACTGTAGACAGCACTCTAATAAGTTTATTAACTAACTTATTTTTGTGGCATTCTGTGCTTTCTTCCAAAAGTTGTAAATAACTCAAGGAAAATGGTTTCTAGGTATAGGCAATGCTAATACAGTTTTAAATAGTGACTTCTAGTGCATCTGATACAACAATAAAATACAGGGTGTTCTATTGAATAAGTTAATTAATTAACTTTTTTTTGCGGAATTCTGTGCTTTTTTCTAAAAAATGTCAATAACTCAAGAAACATCGTTTTTAGGTATAGGGAATGCTAATACAGTTTGAAAGAGTGTCTTCAGAAGCATTTGATAAAATAATAAAATACAGGGTGTTCTATTTGAAATAAACAAGTTTTTTGAGTTTGAAAGCTACGGAATTCATATACATTACACAAAACACCCTGTATATGAAATATTGTTTCAATAATGTAGCAACACACCTTTGTTGTCCTGCAATGCACAGTTTAAAAAATATCCTAACACACCCACCAGAAAGCTAAAATACCCTTATCAAAAAAGCCTTCTCGTGGCTCGAATTTTCGAAAAAATTGAAATATTTCGATAACATTTGAAGATAGGACTAAGGTTTGTTAATAAAAGTCCACCTAAAATCAAATAAGCATTCTAAAAATGTAATAATACACAGGGTGTTCTATTTAAAATAACAAAGTTAGCACCTACTTCTGGTAGAACCGGAAGTGCGCCATTTTGGAATTATTTTTTTTTAGATAGAGCATCTTCTGCAACCCCCATGTGCAAATTTTCAGCATTCAGATATGCATAGTTTGGAAAATAATCTAATAGGCTACTCAACTTGGGAGACCCTGTATAAGAAATCGCAGCCGTTTTTATGCTATTCTAAAAACCTTATGTAGTAAAAGTTTGTTTTTATTATAGGGCAGTTTTTCTTTCATGCAGATTAATTGAATTGTTTACCTAGAGAGTAAGTTTTAAATGGCTTAAATTTAGAAGTGTGCGAACCCATGTTTTGTTCGAACCGAACTATGAACGAACCCAAGCAAATATGTTACCTCGAACTTCGAACCTCTGAAATAGCATGTCTAAGGTTTACAGTCGAACTTCGAACTTCCTAGAAATTCAAAATCGAACATCGAACTACCCAAAATTTTTCAGTGTTCATATATCATTTCCTTAAAAACAAAATTTACAATATTGTAACATACAATATTTTATATGTAAAAGATTCCCACTCTTCTTACAAAAAGGAAGGATTCGACAAATTTGCAGGTTGACTTGGTGAAAATGCCTTCCGGTGCTGATCTTTGTGGGGACGGGTCAACGTTAAATCAAAACCACAAAAACAAAAAATATTTATCTTTTTTACATTTCTAGATCTACAGATAAACTCAATTATAAATATGTTGTTGTTTGGTATTGACTAGGCAGTTTTATCAAACAGATTGAGAGGGTTCAAAGTGAGCATGATAGGTGTATAACAATAGAAATTTAAAAAAATAGGAAACCGAGTTCATTAAGGATAACTCAAAAACTACTGGTCAGATCTTTATCAAATATATGGGACAACATGAGAAGCACCAGCACTAAAAAAACAATCATCAAAATCGGTTCACCTACAAAAAGTTCTGAGGTAACACATTAAAAAAAACAGTCGAATTGAGAACCTCCTCTTTTTTTTGAAGTCAGTTAAAAATAACCACTTACAAGTTTGAACTGTGTCCTGATTGTGAACATTTAATTGTTTTGGCTCTCTGTGAAATAAAGCATGTTGAAGTCAGTGTTTTCCAAGGGAAATCTGCAATTATCCTCAAATTCTGAAAATTTACGTTACCGATCGCCTTCGAACACCGCCATCATAATGTTACTGAAAAAAGTGTTGGGAGGCTAGGATATATAAGAAAAATAACTCTGTGATAAATGGCTCCATTGTGCCTCGATCTGTCCCACCTACTGACAAAAATATGCATGAGTGAAATCTCCTGAAATTACGCTATCGACTCAATGAGACCGATAACGAGTTTAAAGCGCCGCTACCGAGTTAAAGGGACCGCAACTTCGCTACCTTTGGCAACATTCAATGCCTGTGAAGTTAAATTTCGAAGTATTTTTGAGCAACGAAGTTCGAACTATTTTGAAGAATTACATATTTAGAACTTCGAACTACTTCAACATCGCTACTGCGAATATATTTTCGAACCGAAGGCTCGGTTCGAGTTCGGGTTCGGTTCGAAATTTCGAAACTTCGCACACCTCTACTTAGAACGGTTATACTTTTTTTGATGGTGGTGGATTAATAACAAAAGTTCGGGACGCAGCAAGTGCGTTATAGTAGTGAATTTTTATACGACTTGTACCCTATTAGTAAGCGGGGTTGGGTTGTTTTAAATCAAGTGATTTAAATCACGGTTTAAATCGTGATTTAAATCAGCTGATTTTTCGATTAAAATCATGATTCAAATCAAACAAACTGCTTTTTTAATATAAAGCACTATAACAACATAATACAAATATTCTTGAAAAAGTAGCAGTATAACACGCCTATAAAAATAAAAAAAGTAGCTACATAAATTTTAACTTTCTTCGTTTTGATTATAAAATCTAAACAAAAATACGAATTTGCCTCCTTTTTCTATACGCAGCCTGTTCCCTAAAACGAATGATCAAATCCAAAAGTGCTAAACACCATTTTTTTTCCTCAGGGCTCGTCTGCGACTTTTCCGCCCCGATATCACTGCAGCCTTTGACTTAATGTGCATGCCCTTAGTGTTTTTACTCCACCCATTCCAAAATCTCTGTGCCTAGAACTAGTATGCACAGCGATTGGTAGGGTGAAGTTTTATATTGCTCTGTCTCCGGTCTAGACTGACCGTAGATCAGTTGTCTTTTGCGGTCCAGAGCTTTACACTCGCACAAGATGTGCAGTGCTGATTGCTCCCCCTCGCCGCAGAGTCTGCATGCGAGGTCCCCCTTGAACCGCTCCATTTTATGCAGGTGTTTCTTGACGGCCATGTGCCCCGTCAAGAAACCTGTTATGTTTCTGAGCTGTCGTCTGCTAAGATTTAGCGGCTCCACAGCTCTCTCTGAACTGGGTTCGTCAGTTACTGACTTCCCATGTCTGAGCCCTGGACAGTCTGCCCAGTACACTTTGCGTTTTTTTATGACCCAGGATTTAATGGCTCGCCTGGCCGTGCTCTTTGTCACTCCCAGAACCGGTTCCGGTTCCATAAATGGTTGTGCTGACCCTCTCTTCGCTAGACTGTCAGCTTCTTCCATGCCTTCGACGCTCCGAGTGACCCGGCACCCAGATGAGGTTGACCTCATTTTCCCCAGCCAGGTCGCTCTCTCGTCTCTGCACTCACTCACAAGCCAGGAATTTACCCGTGGGCTACTTAGGGCGTTCAGGGCTGCGTGGCTGTCTGTGGCTATGAGGATCCGCTTGTTGGTGTAGCCTCTCCTCTTGTTCTCCTGCACACAGTGCAGGATGGCCTATATTTTGGCCTGAAAGACCGTTGCATGGGCTACTATTATGACTTATCCTCGGTCCTTCCGAATAAACACCTGCCCCCGTCCCACGCTCCCCGCCGGATCCGTCCATGAACCAGACGAGCGCGTCCCGTGGTATGCCCGGCGCCTCCCCCCGCCATGCCTCGCGGTTGGGTATTTCCACTGTAAAGTTGTTTTCCCTGCAGATTCGCGAAGTCTGACCTCATTTCAAGCATGCGCTTCTTCACGATCTCCTGAATTTTGCAGTGGCCCCTGAAGCCTGGGTTGTTCTTCAGTCTACCGTTGCAGGCTAGTCTGTATAGTCCTAGCCTGGCCTCATTCATAATAACTAAGTGTAGGGGGGGGGGGGCGTTGGCAGATCCAGCGACACTTCCATATCGGCTGTTGGGGTTGAAGACATGGTGTGGATGGACATGGATCTTGCCTAGTTTTTGTTTGGCACTGGATTGTGTCACCTTAGGCCACGACCAAAGTTCGGAATGCAGCAAGTGCGTTATAGTAGCGAATTTTTATAAGACTTGTGCCCTATTAGTAACCAAGGTTGGGTTGATTTAAATCAAGTGATTTAAATCACGATTTAAATCATGATTTAAATCAGCTGATTTTTTCGATTAAAATCATGATTGAAACCAAACAAACTTTTTTATTCTTTAATATAAAGCAATATAACAACATAATTAAAATACTCTTAAAAAAGTAACAGTATAACACGCTTATAAAAATTAAAAAATGTAGCTACATAAATTTTAACTTTCTTCGTTTTGATTATAAAATATAAACAAAAATTCTAATTTGCCTTCTTTTTCTAATCCCAGTCTGTTCCTTAAATCTGAATAAACAAATCCAAAAGTGCTAAACATCCTTTCTACAGACGCTGGGGAAGCAGTTGAGCACAGGAATTGCTTAACTACTGATAGTTGGTTTGCAATTTCCGGCTCATTCCTTTGTGATAACCACCACTGAATTCCATTGACGTTTTTTATTATTTCGTCTGAAAACAGAACATCTTTAAAAGGACTGCAGTGAGCATTGAACTTGATTACTTATGGTAGCAGTCCGGTGCCTCCCTACATTTCATTTATGGTTCCAGTAGCGGCTCGTGCCTTAATGTATTGAGGGTGCGTAAGAAAAAAAAGTTCGGGACGCAGCAAGTGCGTTATGGTAGTGAATTTTTATTAAATGCTTCAAATTTGAATTACTCAAGTTTCTACGAACTTAGAAAGTTAAAGTTTGGCGTATAGTAGGGCAACATATCCACCAAATTTCATCAAAATAACTGCAATCTTCGGAGAAAAATTTTTTTTTTCAAAAAAAAACTCAAAATTTGAATGACTCAATTTTCTAAAAATGAAGAAAGTTGTATTTTAGTGTGTAGTACGGTCTTTTACAAGGCAACATATCGACCAAATTTCATAAAAATACCTTTGTAATTTTCGGAGAAAAATATTTTTTTGAAACAAAACTCAAAATTTTCCCGGAAAACTGTATCCGATTTTCCTGACCAACGAACTCATCCAAGCCATTAATAAAAGAAAGGCACTTGCCGAGTTTCATCGAAATCATTTGCTTATTTTTTGAGGTATCGGTTGGATATATATATATATATATATATATATATATATATATATATATATATATATATATATATATATATATATATATATATATATATATATATATATATATATATATATATAAACCTATAAAAATTGAAACTGACCCCGGATATGGGTTCTAAGGGTCCTAGTTCGCGCTCATTTGAAAAATTTTTTGCAAAGTCTCCCAATCGATACCTCTTTATTAGTGAATTTTTTTAAAATAAAAATTCAATAAAAATGAAGGACTCGCCTATTTTTTCCCCGAAAATTTATTATAAAAAAACCTACTTACTAAACTTAATAATTATTAACTACTTACCAAGTTTTCCTCTAGTTAGTTATACGTTATAGTTATAGTAGTTAAAAAGTCTCTTAAAAAGTTAACCTGTAAATTTAAAATATCATCCACTGAATTAATCACAGTATCACAATTATTTTGTCCACTTATTAAGCAACCCGAAGTAGTGGCCATCATAATAATAATAATTGTCTTGTTAGAACATGTAAACAACAACGAAATGAACTAATTAAAAATCAATCCGACGCGAAGACGAAAATTACTAGGCAGTAGGTACACACGCTCTACCAAAAGTCCACTACACACTAGAAGTGTGTAATTTTATAGCGCACAACAGATTACTTATTCGGTCGTTTTCGACGATGATAGGCGATCATTTCGCACTGAAATATCGCATTGCCTGAGAGCGCCGAAAAATACACACCGCCGCCCGACTGCTTTATATGGATATGGATGTATATGACGTCTGCAACAATTAACACTATACTTATTTTGATTCTGTATTCTGTATTAATGGCTGCCGACTCTGCGATCCTCGATATACTAATTTTGTTTGTTGAATGCAGGAGGCAAAAAAGTAAATAAAAATTTATTAAATTATAGCATAGCAAAAATATTATTTTTTTCACGGCAGGCGGTAGTGCGCGCGCACGGGCGCACTTATTGAGGAGCCGCCCCTGACGGTTTCTAAAGCCAAGTTGTTATAAATAATAATATATTATTTAATTTACCTGAATTTGTTTTATGCTGCTTGTTGCAAATTTCATGATGTACTTTGAGTCTTATTGAAGTAATTATCGGATTTGTTTGTTGAATTTCTACAAACTGCTCTACACCCTAATTTATTTCGTTCTGTTTTCTTTATATAAAACGCCAAATACATCATATTTTCTTCCAGCCATTTCTGTCACTTTTCACATATTTTTCAACACAAAATTAGTCACTATGTACTTCCAGCTGTTTAACTCTTCTCCCTTCTCCCCAGCTGCAAACAGAATGACGCGAACGCGAGATGCATTGGCGATTAATAGAGCGACGGCCGCGGGTGGACGAAAACAAGTTGCGACAGGAATTTTCTTGCAAGAAGCATGTTCTTGTAAATCTTTAGAGTGTAATAAATTGTACTACACTTAGTTTGATGGTAAAAAAAACCTACAGATGCGGTCATTTAGTTTCGAGAAATTAATATTAATTGAAATATTTTTATGAAAATTCTCTGCCACAACGTACTTGCTGCACCCATACCATCTTCATCGCTTATTTACTGTTGCTGTATCCATAGTTTTTTAAATGATAAAATATTGTAGCTCTCTATGCGAGACTGACAAACAAGGCAACCTCAAATTCATTTTTGTAAAAATATTTTAAACAAATGAAATGAGGCAGCAAGTTAAACGTAAATTAAAAATCTTGGCTTCGTCACTGGGTTCTCCTCACCCTTCTACATGCCTACAACCACCCTCAATGCAGAAACTAGAACAATATAAACAAGAAAAATTTCTTCGGAACAACCCCCAAGAAAGCTGCGGGACCTGCGATGAATAACCCTTATTCAAGGCCAAGTAAACAGGGTTTCAAGGAAGTATAGCTACAAAATGGATAAAAGGTAGCTTATAGAGGTCTAACTAAGCTGGTTTCTCCGAACTTTCCGCTCACATTTCCTTTTTATCTTCTTCTCCGCCCAGCACCTCTGTTCACTCCTGGTCCTGTAACTTTTTTAGGGGCCGTTTGCAAGACATTTTTCTTGTGGTGTGTGCATTCAGAAATGGTTTTAAGCATGTTTCTGAATTTTTTTTGGAAAAGTCCCCCGTGTGCTAAACTGCAAATTTACCGAAAATTTAATTTTTATTTCCAAAATTAATGTACCTGCCAAATTATAAACGTGGCAGGTATTTTTCGTTATTAATCTCTTGGATGATCCATTTTAGTCAGCTTAATCGAACCAGTTTCTGCAAACAAACTAACGAAAAAGGTTTTTAAAAAAAAATTTAGTTATTTTTGAAATCTAGTACCCACGCTGCTTTTATATGGGTTTTACTATGTATCAAAACTGAAGATTCTAGTTTAATGGGAAATTGAGTTATCACTATCTGAAATATAAAAAAGAAATCGCTCCCATAACTCTTTTCAACACTTATTTACTATTACTGTATCCATACTTTTTGTAAATGGAATAAATATAAACAATAAAAAATTTTGAATTTAAAATTTTAATAATTTACACTGTACATCTGATTATATATGTAATATACATTGTTTTATGATATTATGTAGTTTCCTTTACGTCAAACGTTCCATAAAGAGTAACAGCTGAGAGTAAAGAAGACTATAAGTACCTAGGTACCCTAGGTATTATACTTATATTAATTTGGGATAGGTATATTTCTTCGTGAAATAATTTTGTTTCACTTTAGTAATATAATACCTACATGCATCGATTAAGAACCTGAATCTGATGTACATAACCAGTTTCTTATTTGTTTGATTCGATGTTAGAATCATAATATACTACAGTCACAGTGGACGGCCAAAGGCATTTGTTAAAGTTATGTTAAAATTAGAAGTTGGGTTATTATTTACCTATTATTTGTATTAACCATAGAATATAGGTAGTTGTTTTATATTCTGAGATTCTAATGTATTACCGGAGTCGATTTCGAGGTTATGCGCGCGCAGAACGTACACGTTTCTTTCATGACTCCTGTCAGTTAACAAATGACAAATAGTGGTGTTGTCAGATTAAACTAGAGAGATGGAGATGGCTTTTAAATGCCCTGAAAATAGGAAGCTTAATATTTATACATAATAAAACGTAGTTATAGATTTCTTTTAAATAAATTGAATCACTTTCATTAAAATTTTTAATTATTTACATTTGTCTCATATCTACAGATTCAGATTAGGCTTTCGTAAATGACAACCCCACCGATTGTGGCATATTGTGACATATTTTCGTAGCCTGTCCGTTTAAAACTTAATTTGTAGATTTTGTTTGCAATGGAAGCTGAACCCTGATTTATCTGTCTAACCTTGTCCAACATTGTATGCATCTATTTAGAGGAAATTTCAGGTTACGTCGTAGATTATTGTTTTTTTATTTACTTATAACTCAAGATCTACTGAACCAATTGAGCTCAAATTTGGTAGGTAGGACCACTTGTAAAGTTTTAGTTTAATATTTCTAGTAATTAAAATTATTGATTTTTCAAGCAGTTTTTTGCATTTATTTCTAAAAGTGTTTGATTGTCAAAACTGTCTAACGAACTCGTCCTAGCTATTAACAAAATGAAGGGAATTGTCAAATTTGGCTTCGATTTGTGAAGTATTTTTTGAGTTATCGGGTGGACACACACACAATATATATATATATATATATATATATATATATATATATATATATATATATATATATATATATATATATATATACATAAACTTTTTAACTGACCTTGGATTTGGGTTCTAGGGGTCCTAATTCGCGCTCATTTGAAGAAATTTTCCAAAGGTCTCACCATCGATACCTGTCTATTAGTGAATTTTCTTAATGAAAATTTACTAAAAACCCGAAAATTGTCTGTTGTGACCATATTGTTATATTTTACCTTACAGGGTTAATATTGGTCTCTTCGCTTATTCTAATATCAAAAAAATCCAATTATATTGTTAGAAACAGGAAATTAAACGGTATATCTCATGTTTATCCGTAACTTACTAATTGCTTAATTGAATTTGGATGTTATGGGTAATATCGATTAGCCTTATCAAATATTGTTACACAACGCAAAACCTGAAGTCGATGGTGCTATAGAACTACCGTGTATCATAAAATAGGCTATTCTACCTATTATTAATGTCGTTCATGTATCCGCCACTTTGTATGCCTTCCGCTATCTCATACTCAAATTCCAATAAAATTCAATGTACAAAAGTTACGGCTTTTCACTAATGGATGTTTGAGTTGCTGTAAAATTCAGTTATATAAAGTTAGAAAATTCAGCCAGTCCCATGTGAGTCAACACATCATTTGGTAATATATTCTCATAGCCAAAAGATATCCACTGGATATTTTCTGCAAAGCTGAAACGTCTTTTAATTCTTAATTTTTCTACTTTAGTTACTTTCTTAGTGAATTTTCATTAAAAAAATTCACTAATAGAGAGCTATCGACGGTGAGACTTTCGGAAATTTTCTTCAAATGAGCACGAATTAGGGCCCCTGGAACCCATTTCCAAGGTCAGTTAAATTGTTTATATATATATATATATATATATATATATATATATATATATATATATATATATATATATATATATATATATATATATATATATATATATATATTCAGAAAGATTTCCGCGGTCTTTAATGTGAGACATGCTTGGTTTTCGGGTTAAACCGCGTCCAGAATTTATGGAGACTCGACGTTTCGGCTCCTGTTTTGGAGCCATTTTCTGAGGCCTAGGGTTGAACACACTGAGACCTCACAGACGATCTCCGGCGAGATTTGGGGAGTAGGCAGATTGAGGCCCCGTAATCGAGCTACAACAACCCAACCTACATTTATCCACCACTCTAAGGAGTAGGCAGATTGAGGCCTTAGAGTGTCCTTACATATTTCCTTTACCCACCTTTGTCCACCACTCTAAGGAGTAGGCAGATTGAGGCCTTAGAGTGTCCTTAGATATTTCCTTTACCCACATTTGTCCACCACTCTAAGGAGTATGCAGATTGAGGCCTTAGAGTGTCCTTACATATTTCCTTTACCCACCTTTGTCCGTCACTCTAAGGAGTAGGCAGATTGAGGCCTTAGAGTGTCCTTACATATTTCCTTTACCTCTTGAAAATTGCTCCAAAACAGGAGCCGAAACGTCGAGTCTCCATAAATTCTGGACGCGGTTTAACCCGAAAACCAAGCATGTCTCATATATATATATATATATATATATATATATATATATATATATATATATATATATATATATATATATATATATATATATATATATATATATATATATATATATATATATATATATATATTTATGGAGACTCGACGTTTCGGCTCCTGTTTTGGAGCCATTTTCTGAGGCCTAGGGTTGAACACACTGAGACCTCACAGACGATCTCCGGCGAGATTTGGGGAGTAGACAGATTGAGGCCCCGTACTCGAGCTACAACAACCAAACCTACATTTATTCACCGCTCTAAGGAGTAGGTAGATTGAGGCCTTAGAGTGTCCTTACATATTTCCTTTACCTATCTTTGTCCACCACTCTAAGGAGTAGGCAGATTGAGGCCTTAGAGTGTCCTTACATATTTCCTTTACCCACCTTTGTCCACCACTCTAAGGAGTAGGCAGATTGAGGCCTTAGAGTGTCCTTAGATATTTCCTTTACCCACATTTGTCCACCACTCTAAGGAGTAGGCAGATTGAGGCTTTAGAGTGTCCTTACATATTTCCTTTACCCACCTTTGTCCTGTCACTCTAAGGAGTAGGCAGATTGAGGCCTTAGAGTGTCCTTACATATTTCCTTTACCTCTTGAAAATGGCTCCAAAATAGGAGCCGAAACGTTGAGTCTCCATAAATTCTGGACGCGGTTTAACCCGAAAACCAAGCATGTCTCATATATATATATATATATATATATATATATATATATATATATATATATATATATATATATATATTTATATTTATATATATATATATATATATATATATATATATATATATATATATATATATATATATATATATATATATATGTATTCATAAAAGGCTAAGTTTGACGACATAGTGTACAAGTTTTGTACACTTTTAAACACTTTTGTACATCTATATACACACAACTTTGACGACTTTGAAAGTGTACATCACATATATGTGTATTTTTCCCTTGCTGCAACTGTCTGAGCCCGCGGCGTATAATATAAATATCATTACTAGTCTCAATAATAATAATAATAATAATAATAATAATAATAATAATAATAATAATAATAATAATAATAATAATAATAATAATAATAATAATAATAATAATAATAATAATAATAATAATAATAATAATAATAATAATAATAATAATAATAATAATAATAATAATATAATAACAATAATAATACTTAATTTGCCCTATACAGTTATCATCATACGATACATAAAAAATTATGCACCCAGGTAAATTTATAGGCCGTTCAAATGTAGCTGGCGAAAAGGAGATTCCAAATTCCTGGTATCGTATAGTTCGAGTGCTTCACTCAGATATAACACAGTGCGCTAGACAGGGTGAGCTACCTCTGGGTTCCTAGAATCTACCGCCTCCAAGCTTTGTACGTGCTAGGTATACCTAAATGAAACTAGTAGCTAGTAGGAGAGTATAAAAAAAAATATTGGAAGGATTGTCGGTAATGGCGCTCTTTTCTTTGTACTTTACATCAACGTGAAATAAATAGCAAAACGTAATTTGTAGGTATTATATAAATCTAAAGTTCGTAAGAAGTAGGGTTTTACGCTCGCCTATAATAAAAACTGTGTCTGAAATTCCCAATAATAACTGCAGAATGTATTGAAAGGACCGACCGTCAGGTAATTTTATTCGTATCTTAAGTCTCGTAAGAAGTTATTAAAGGGGATTAGGGCTGATTTATTTATAGGGTAAATGCGCCTAATTCCAGCCTCTTCCAGTAGTCAGCCACCTTCACATACAAGTTCTTGTAATAAGAATGTTCGGAATATAATATTGAATATTATATACTACCTATAGTCAGCCACCTTTCCCGCCAATAACTGTGAAACTGTCAAATTTCTAACCTCAACTCATTGTTTGTGATTGCTACAGGTACAGTGCATTGTTTCTCCGGCTGAGAATTGGTAAGGAAATATTGATGTTTTGCTTTGATAGGAGCTTGCCATGATTAAGATTTAGACCCCACATATTTCACAATAATATCATTTTGCTGTATCCCAGAGCCATAATAGATATTTAACCACACTTTTCAATAGAAATTTTCGCCAAACAATGCGTCATTCTCTTAATTTTAAGGTGGCTGAAAACTGGGTTTCCAAATACATTGAAATCCTATGGTCAGCCACCCGGCTGACTATAGGGTAATAGTATAGATTTTCAATTTTGAGCCTTACATCCACTGAATATAGCGTAAACTAAACAGACTATCTTTATTAACAAAAAGGCCCGGTATAATTGAGTTTTCCAATAGTCAGCCACCTTAATTTAACGGTGCCTCAAGCTGGCTGACTTAAGGTCCAGTTGTCAGCCACCTTCCGTTTCTATGAAACTTTTTTTATCATTCTTTTTTTGTTATTTAGGCAAAATGGGCCGGTATAAAAGCCATGAGATCCATAAGTATCCTGAAGAGTCTTTAACTAAAGCTTTGAAGGAGATTAGAGAAAATGGGTTAGGTATACGAGAAGCTAGTAGGACATATGGAGTTCCTCGTGGAACGATACAAGATCGTCTTCACGGTCGCGTGAACGAGGGGCCACGTAAGATGGGGCCCAATACCATTCTCACCAAAGAGGAAGAGGATGAATTAGAAAATTGGCTAATCAAAATGGCAAAATGTGGGTTCCCTCAGAAAAAAGATGATCTATTAACTACAGTACAGAAAATAATAACAGAAGAAAAAAGAAGAACTCCGTTTAAGGAGAACAGAGCAGGAGAGAAGTGGTACCAGGGATTTTTACGAAGACATCCTAATCTATCTTTACGCAAAGCCGAAGGTCTAACCAAAGGTAGGAGCATAATTACTCAAGAACTTATACAGAAGTGGTTCCGTGAGCTAAAAGAGTATCTGGAAATAAATGGAGCCGCAGATATTTTGAAAGATCCAACCCGTATTTTCAACGGTGATGAGACCAGTTTTGCCATGTGTCCTAAATCGGGTAAAGTTTTGGCCCCAAAAGGATACAAAAACATTTATGAAATTAAAAAAGGAAGTGAAAAGGAGACAATTACAGTATTATTGGTTTTTTCGGCGGATGGGAAAACGGTTTCACCTATGGTGGTTTTTCCTTTTATTCGACCGAATAAAACTATTGTAGATAGCGTTCCTGAAGGGTGGTTCCTGGGACGATCGGAAAGCGGTTGGATGAAGAGCGACACATTTTATGAATATATCGCCAATGGGATGCATAAATGGCTAAATGATAATAACATTGCAAGACCTATACTGCTCCTGGTTGATGGACATAAGTCACATTTATCTATGGACCTTAGTAAGTTCTGCTATGATCATAATATAATTCTATATGCTCTTCCGCCCAACACCACTCACATCATGCAACCAGCTGATGTGAGTGTTTTCAAGCCTTTGAAAAGCAACTGGAAGAAAACAGTAAGGCAATGGCAAGCAGAACCTCAGAACATAAATTCTGTTCTCACCAAATTTACATTTTGTCCATTATTAAAAACTGTTCTGAATGGTGAATCATTACCCACAGCTATCCAAAACGGTTTTCGAAAATGTGGTTTGTACCCATTTAATTCTGAAGCGGTAGATTACACAAAGTGCATCCAGAATGTATTGGAACAACAGCAACAAGAAAGCATTTTAACTCGGGCCCAGTTCGAAACTACAACTCTTGTTCTGAATACTCTAAAAGATAAACTTACTGAAAAGGGAATCCCTAACGTAGATCAAATTCTGACAGAATTGCAGCAAATAAAACAAGATTCTTATCCTAGTATTACTAATGAAACTACCCGTGAAACTAGATTTGAAGCTTTTGACGTGCGTCCAGATGGATTTCTTGAAATAGATGTAAGTGATATTCCAGTCACATTTGACTTTGACTTGGAACCAAATGACAAACGGCACCTAAATGAACAAGTATTAGAAAAAACCTATGAAACAACTAATTTGGAATTACTAACTATTTCAATAAAAGGTACGGAAATTGATCAAATCGGGGAAGACGCAATGTTGATAAACGATATCGACACAAAAGATGACCGAGAATGTAAACAGATTCCGATAACTAGACCAATAAAAGGAGAAGCTAATGATATTCTAAAAAATGAGAGTGTATTAAAAGATAACAAGAATATAATAACTCCTATGAAAGAAACGGAAACAAAAAATACATATAAAGAAGTAATTTTCGTAACTGAAAGTAACGTCAAAAAGAGAGATAACAGTTTGATAAATATTTCCGAAACTAATCATTCTAATAAAGAAAATAACGATGTAGAAGAAACCGTAATAAAAAATAACGGCACAAATGAAACAGTAACGAAAAAAGTTACAATCTTACAAGATATTGTAATTCCACGGGCAGAAGGTGGGATTGGCCCTTTTCGAACTCATCTATTTTATCCCAGTGCACTAACATCAACTCAGAAACGACAACGCAAAGATCCTCTTCCTGCGGCTATTTCGGCGGTTGAGTACAGAAAGGCCATCCAACAAAAATTGGAAATAAAAGAGACAGCTGAAAATGAAAAATTAAAGAGAAAAGAAGAAAGGGCTAAAAAAAAGGAGATTCTTCCTAAGAAAAGACAAAAAAGAATTTCTACAACAAAATTAAACGGAAGTGGATCAGACAGCGATGAACAGATGAAAATGCGGTCATATTTACGAAGCAAAAGCAAACATATTGACAATTTCAACAACATACCCTCATCTTCCAGAATAAAAGAGCATTGTGCGAACTGTGCTTTAATCTTAGACAGTGACACTGAAGATAATGAACTGAAGAATATTGGTTGTGATGCGTGCCCTAAATGGTATCACTTAAAATGTACGAAATTTCAGGGGTGCAACTTTTCCGATGTGGAAGACTCTTTTTTTTTATGTAAGTTTTGTGCAAAATAATATCATATTCTTTGTTTCATGGATTGTATACCAATTTAAATATAATGTTTTATACGTACCTACCTATGTTTAATTATTAATCATTTAATGAAAAACAACATACTTACGTGGCTGACTACTGGATAGAGCCTGGCTGACATAAGATTTATTGAGGCTGACAACTGGCATTTGTGGTATCTTTTAACATTTTATTTTTTTTTAATTTCAACGCTTTTTGAAATACAAAATTAGCCTCTAATTAAGCATGCTGATTAAGTAAGTAAAAATGCTAAACACATTTTTTTTATAATTTATATATTTTTTTTATTTTTTATAAAGCGCGCATATAGAAAAATCACTAAATGGCTGACTACTGGCGCATTTACCCTACGCCAGTAGTGTCTAGAATTGAAATAATTTGTTTCTCTTATTTAGCTTGCTTGTGCTGCTTGTGCTTAGTTGCACGCACAGTGAATTTACTTCATCTTTAGGCAGTCTTAGTGTAGAGTTGTTTTTATTATTTTATATTGTAAAAAAATGTGCGCCAAATTGCTAAGCTGGATACGGCCACACTCAGGGCTTTCCGTAGATGGTGACAACGTTTTTTATAAACCATGCGAGAAAGTGGTAAATTACTTTTTATTTTAAGCAACTGATCTATTTTCTTTGTTTTTCTAACCTTCGCCATTAATTAGCCCAGTATCTATTTGCAAAATTTTCCGACACATGATTTTTATAATCGAAAATTATAAAATTCAATCGAAAAAAAATATTAAATAAAGTAATAAAAAATACCTTGCAGTTCTGAAAAACAATTACTGAAATACAAATTAAAAATATACTTCTTTATTTTTATTACGTAACTCATGGATATTGTATAAAAACCATAATTTTTTTTTATTTATTCGAAAAAAAATGTAGATGCCTGTAGTAATATTGATTTCGTTGCAAACAGATTTCAAGCGCAAGGAAATATCTCGTAGACCAACACTGTAAGACATCTCTGCATCAAAGAAATTGTGAAAAACGAAATTCAAATAATACATCCCAAGCATCAATACGCGATTGTTTGGGAAACCAAACAAAGAAAGCAGAAGAGGATGCCTTTAAATTTGACTAAAAAAATGTAGATGCCTGTAGTAATATTGATTTCGTTTCAAACAGATTTCAAGCGCAAAGAAATATCTCATAGACCAACACTATAAGACACCTCTGCATCAAAGAAATTGTGAAAAACGAAATTCAAATAATACATTCAAAGCATCAATACGCCAATGTTTGGAAAATCAAACAAAGAAAGCAGAAGAGGATACCTTTAAATTTGACTTATGCAAGGCAATGGTTGCTTCTAACATTCCACTGAATAAATTCAATAACACTGTCTTCAAGTCATTTTTGGAAAAATGTTGTAAACAGTCTATACCAAATGAAAGTACTTTGAGAAAAAATATGGTTGAAAAATGCTATTAAGAAACTTTTTCAGAAGTAAAAAGTCTTATTAAAAATAATTTTTGTTGCGTTGTAGTAGATGAAACTCAAGAAGTTTGTGGCAGATATATTGCTAATTTAATGATAATCACCTTAACTGAAATTTCTTCATCAAGACCTTATTTAATTGCAGTCAAATAATTAGAAAAAACAAATAATATCACTATAACAAGATTTATTCAAGAGGGTCTGTCAAACATGTTTTTACCAAATGCTGTACCAGTTGATAAAGTTTATTACTGCTTACCGATGCTGCTTCGTATATGGTCAAAGTTGGAGTTCATTAAAAATATTTTATGCCAACATAATTCATTGTACGTGCCTGGCTCACGGGTTAAACATGGTACCAGAAGAAATCAGACAGCAATTTCCTTTAGTCAATGAATTTATTAATAATATAAAGAAAGTGTTCGTCAAAGCTCCTTTAAGAGTTCAAAGATATAGAGAAGTTCTGCCTGGGGTACCATTACCTCCTAGACCTGAATCACGCGATGAGAAACCTGGATCGAGGCTGCCTTATTTTATTTTCAACATTTTAGAGAAATCACGGAGGTTATGCTTTAATTTGCAGATGAAGCAGGTGCGTCAGTAAACAAGCAAAAATTATTTTAAAGGACTCCAAATGGAGCCAGCAATGATGTTTTATAAACAGTAATTATAAACTAATTACAGAAACTGCAAAAAAAATCAGCAGCAAAATGTTTTGCTAACTGAATCAGTTAAATTAATAGAACATTGCAAAGAAACTATTGATAAAGCAAATGGCCCTGTTGCAAAACAAATTACAAAAAAAATATCAGAAACACTCACAAAAAATTAGGGTTTTACCAAGTTAACGCAGATTGCAAAAGCTCTGGATGGAGATTTTTCAGACGATTTAAACAATGTGGACCCTATGATACAAATAACGAGAGATATGATATTCAGACTACCTATTTTTAGACCTGTCACGCGCATGGTGTCAAGTGGTGAGTCCAATGCAACAATAATATGCTGTCGTGCAGTGGGTTTGACGTTTCATCACAACCTCTTAACAAATTACGTATTTTACTAATATTTAAGTGCATACAGTTGGAAGTAATAAAAATGAAAAAGATTAAATTTAATGCTGCGATCTATATTATCTGAAAAAGACAATATAGGCGTAACTTCAACCGCATTAAACTGACGTATAGAAACTGTTTTATTGTGAATGACTTTGTTTTAAGTGTGTAGTTGGACTTTTATAACGCTACTCACCACGTAACGTCATACGAGGGGGCGGGGCTTATGCGCAATATCATATCTCTTCTAAGTCACTATATAATGTGTAGACCCTACCATATGGTCAAGCCTAAAATATGCTCCAATTACCTCAGTCGACATAGAACGGAGTTTTTCTTCGTATAAATACTTACTAACTGAGAGAAGGCAATCTTTCAAAATAGATAATTTAGAGCGCTACTTAATAATATCTGTTAATAGTAATAATTGCAATAATAATATTAATGAATAATTAATTAACAATATAATTAGGGTCCTATGTGGTATTGATTGTGAATAAAATTAATAGCTTAGACCTTTAAAAACTTGTTTTATTGGTATACTATGATTATTTATGCATTGCATATATCGATATTTTTGTGCATATTTTGTTCAAGTTAATGCATATTTTTTTCAAATTTCGTGCATATATATATATATATATATATATATATATATATATATATATATATATATATATATGCGCATATTTCACCTAAAACGTTTGCATATAAATCCGAGCCTTTGTGATACCCTGTGACCAACATATTTAAGTTCACAATCCTTACAACCTATTTCATAGAGATGTCGGAAATCGATATATTTTCGATAATTGGAATAGGTCCGGTTCCTTGTAGTTCGTTGTTCTAATCGTAATCTTCATAATCGGTGTCTGTTAGAAATACTTTTTCATAACGACATGCGTTCTTTACAAAAGCAGTGATGGAATTTTGATTACAGGGATCTTAGACTAAACAGTGGGGGGTTTGGCTGAATACCTTTGTAGAGGACGCTATTTACGATTGCTTGTCAACCAACATATTGTCACAGAGAACACTCTGGAATGACATTTCTAGAATAAACCAGAAGTGACAGGTGTAGAATAGTGTAGAACGTCTAGAATCTCTTTAGATAGTATAAATAGACGAGCGGTGCGCAGAGTAAGTTAATTCAGTATTAAGTCGGTGTGGTGTATAAGTGATCATAGAGTATTAAGCGAGTCAGCAGTAAGTGTTGGTGTTTAAGAAGCGACCATAGAAGGCGAATAGTGGAATATAATTCTATGGTCATTTAATAGAGAAGAGAAATAGTTTAGTTGATACTGGTGTTGGAAAATAGTTGGTAATAATAAATTAGTAGTTTGGAAAGCTGTGTTTTGTTAATCAACAAATCCAGAAACCCGTAGAACGTAACAACTGGTGTCAGAAGTGGGATTTTCAAGTTGCTAGGCGAAATATTTTCCAGAATATTCGTTGAACAACGTGGAAATTTCAAGAATCTCTGGAAGATCAGTGTCAGTAGTAATTCATAACTGGGTGTGTTCTTGAAACAGAATAAACTGTGTATCAGCTTTAAGTACGTCTATGCCTAAGACACGTAGCGCAACAATGTTGTGTTAATCAACAAATCCAGAAACCCGTAGAACGTAACAATATAAATAAGGGTTCTAGTTTTTATTGGCTTGGTTTATTCATCCCAATGAGGACACCAGCGTTTGTGAGGTCTGAAAAATGTGTTGTGGTGAATTGGGTTCTCCAAAGTGTACTAATCGTATTTCCTTTCTATGAAAATCTGCTACTACACTTTTGTGCTGCTCTCAGGCTTTTTTATCTTTATAAGAAATTACAACACGTTTGCATTGTGAAATTACGCCTTAATAACTTTATATCCTGTCGAGCAATCATAAAGGAACCCCTATAAAACCAATACCAAAACTTAATCGCTCGTTCATTCCAAGCCGGATTTGTTAGTGATTATATACTCAACGAACACTCGACCCTCTAAATTCTATAGTTCAAGTCGGCCAGGAATTTCCGCCAGGACTGAATATCGAACTGGCAGTACACGAATCCACGTATATAGGTCACTACGAATTTTCCCGCAGGTCCTTTAATGCATTCCAGGTTCATTTTGATCCTGCAGTCTTTACTACTGCGGGTCACATATGTTCGTGTCTCGTGTG
This sequence comes from Tillus elongatus, assembly GCA_964006375.1. NCBI lineage: Eukaryota > Metazoa > Arthropoda > Insecta > Coleoptera > Cleridae > Tillus > Tillus elongatus. The sequence continues at coordinate 148,997,299 of OZ023265.1, forward strand.
CCAGTAAAACTTGACTATCTAAAAAACGTTATAAAATAAAATGCGCACCACGCAAGACATGTAGTAAGAATTTATAATTCACAATACCCGAGTATTAGTGAATTTTTATTTAAAAAAATAATTCACTAATAGAGAGGTATCGATGGTGAGACTTTGCAAAAATTTTTTCAAATGAGCGCGAACTAGGACCCCTAGAACCCATATTCGGGGTCAGTTTCAATTTATATATATATATATATATATATATATATATATATATATATATATATATATATATATATATATATATATATATATATATATATATATATATATATATATATATATATATATATATATATATATATATATTGATATGGTTTCTATAAGGGGGTCACATATACACATACATACAAGCCAACAACACACTCTTTAAAACACCCCATACAAAGCCTAAAACAAATCATACTAAACACAAATGAGAACTTACTTTTGATGTATGCAATGTTTATGCACTGTATGGCAGGGAGAAACTAAATTTTACAAAATAGACTATAAAAGTGATATAATATATATAAAGTATATATGTCTATGAACTCTAAAACTCTTGAGAATGTAAATATGTTGTATTAGTGAATTTTCGTAGAAAAAATTCACTAATGGGGAGATCCCGACTTTTGAATTTTGAAAAAATTTTTACAAATGAGCGCGAACCAGGACCCCTAGAACCCATATCCGGTGTCAGTTTCAATTTTTATATGTTTATATATATATATATATATATATATATATATATATATATATATATATATATATATATATATATATATATATATATATATATATATATATATATATATATATATATATATATATATATTTATATATATATTTATATATATATTTATATATATTTATATATATATATATATATATATATATATATATATATATATATATATATATATATATATATATATATATATATATATATATGTATCACACCGATAACTCAAAAAATAATGGGCCGATTTTGATAAAATTTGGCACGTACCTTCCTTTTGTAAATGGCTTTGACAAGTTTGTTAGTCAGGAAAATCGGACGAGGTTTTCCGGGAAAATGTTGAGTTTTCATTCGAAAAAAATTTTTATCTCAAAGAATAATTGGCCGATTTTGATAAAATTTGGCATGTACCTTATTTTTGTAAATGGCTTTGATAAGTTCGTTAATCAGAAAAATCGGACGAGGTTTTCTGAAAAAATTTTGAGTTTTCATTTGAAAAAAAATGTTATCTTAAAAAATGAAAAATCTATGATAACCAAATTTGATAGGTAGGTTTACCATATAAAAAGTAAACTATACACCAAAATTAAAATTTCTATGTTACAAGAAAAAAAAGTTATAATAAAATATTTTGTGCCAGATCATTTCTATGAAAATTCACTACCATAACGCACTTGCTGCGTCCCGAGATTTTATTATTGTTGTTTACTAGCTGTTATGTAATTTAAGATGTTATTGTTTGTTAGAATTAAGGATATTGTTTGCCTTAATAGCCTTAACCTAGATAGTAATATGTCAAAATTTGAGTGATAAATTTAAGAAATGTCATGTCATAACCTAGAGGTAAGACCAGCTGTTTTTATTTAGGACACATGTCAAATTGACTTTGAAACTTTAGTGGAGGTTAAATAATCTGTCAAGAAACAACAATGCTAAATCACATATCCGAGGAGATGATGAAAAAGGATTATTGTGTTAAAATTTGTTATGATTTTTTTTTTGATTTTGAAGGAGGCATAAGGCAGTTTTTTTTAAATTAGCAACGCGGGTGACAGGAAAAAAATAATAAACAGATGGGAAAATTGTTAAAAAGATTATTAGATGAGAATTTTTTGGTAGTAAGGATATATAGTCTGAAAATTTTTATAAAAGGGATTCAAAAAAAAAAAGGAAATTTATTAGAAAGAGGGGGTAAAAGATTAATTTATTAGAAAATATATTGAGAAAGATTCATTAAAGGGAGGATTTAGAAAGAGTTTGGAAACAAGAGGTAAACAATCGACAGGAGACACGACACGGAAGTTCAAAAGCAGACCAGGAAATAAACTGTGAGTAAAGTAAATAAAAAACTTACACTTATTGTGAGACACGTCCACAGTTTTAAAAGGGGTGATATATAACTCACAAAAAACTTTCGTAAATCAGGAGAAAATACAGCGGGTTCAGCGAGAAGGCAATCATTTTAGCTAGTAATTAAAATAACGAGACGTTTGCAGGGCAATCTCTTGGGCTCTAACCAACAGTAAGCATATCCAGCTTGTGAAGGTCTCGTATATTGACTGTACGTCATAATACAGTGTAGTAGAAATCACACTGATGCCAATAGGTGTCGTCTTGATCTAGGAAGTGCATGAAATTAGAATATAAATACATATACAAATCTTCGCTAATTTAAATAAATAATATTGATCAGTTTTTTCTTCTTGTGGGGGCTTCTTATTGTTTCGAAAAAAAAAAAAAAAAACAAAGCACTAAATTAAATAGTAAGAACCATATTATAAGTAGTAAATAAGGATTAGGTTTTGTTAGTTTCAATATTTCAATAAATATTCCATTTCTGTGAGCATATAAGGACTTTTGCTTTATTTTCTTTAATACACACACACACACACACACACACACATACACACACACACACACACACACACACACACACACATATATATATATATATATATATATATATATATATATATATATATATATATATATATATATATATATATTTATTTATTAATTTGTGTGTGTGTGTATCCGTCTGATAACTCAAAAAATAATTAACCGATTTCAATGAAACTCGGCAAGTGCCTTTCTTTTATTGATGGCTTGGATGAGTTCGTTATCCAGGAAAATCGGACGAGGTTTTCCGGGAAAATTTTTTTTTCAAAAAAAAATTTTTCTCCGAAAATAACAAAGCTGGTTTAATGAAATTTACTATATATGTTGCCTTGGGAAAGACCTTACTACGTACCAAAATTCAACTTTCTAAGTTTATAGAAAATTGAGTTATTCAAATTTTAAATTTCCTTTCGAAAATTTTTTTTCTCCGAAAATTACAAAGTTATTTTAATGAAATTTGGTGTATATATTACTCTAGGAAAGATCTTACTACATACCAAAATAAAACTTTCTAAGTTTATAGAAAATTGAGTTATTCAAATTTGAAGCATTCAATAAAAATCACTACCATAACGCACTTGCTGCGTCCCGAGCTTTTTTTATTTAAGGTGGACATGAAGCTACTTTCTTAATTGGTAGTGGTTACAGATCTGTAACTGTAAATAAAATTGCGGGAATCAGCAAGTGCGTTATAGTAGTGAATTTTCATAAGAATTTCATATGCTATTATTATACGGCATATTAGTAAAATTAATACGTGAAACTTACACATACCTTGAAGATCGATTTTAGAGGTCCTAGTACGCGCACATTTGAAGAATTCTTTTGAAAATGTTACCATCGATATCTCTCTATTATCAAAAAATTTCTGTGTTCGAACTCCTTTTGAGAAAAATTCCCAAATCTCAATTTTCTATGAAGCTAAAAAATTAAATTTTGCATATCTGTAGATAGTGCATGTCTCTTCAAAAGAAACTGGTATACAAATTTTATTAAAGTTGCAAAAGATTTCCAGAAGGACACTTAATCCATATTTAGCTATCTGCCAAATTATAGACGTAGCAGTTATTTTCCTTATTAATCGCCAGATTGATTTCTTTTAGTCCACCTAATTAAATCGGTTTTTCAATATTAAGAATAACAAAATGTCTGCTGAAAATTATAATTTCAGTCTCAAAGGTGACAAGTTATTCAGGCGTTTTAAACAAAAATGAGATCTTGTTCAAAGCGTATGAAATCTGTGCCCTATTGTTTCTCCAAATGTCAAAAAAAACATACATTCTACGAGTTGGACTCGATCACGCAACCTTCTGCGTAGAAGACAAGCACGCTATCACTGAGATATCTAAGGATACGTTAACTAACGTTTTGTTTATATGATACTTGACACCGGCTTCATGCCCGGGATATTATATTAAAAGTATACGTAACAACTAATTACGGAATGAGTAGAATTGCTACTGAAACACATTCAACGACTGTTTCAGTTTTACATGACGTCTTATGTTCAAGTTTAAAGATAAAAGACTATTTTAGAATGATTTTTATAGAGACTTGACTAAATTTTGTTTACATTTCTAATGCATTATGCTACACAGCATAATATATCTATGCTGTGCAAAAACTGTAGTTTAGGCCGTTTATCAAGCTACAAGTATAGTGTATTTTAAAAATGGATTGAATCCCCCAGTTGAGTAACAATCACTCGGCAAATTTTTAATTTCATGTCGTCTGTCATTTTACATCATTGCGGCCGAGATTTCACGATTGTTGGTTCGGATAGTATGTTTTATGCCTGGTATATATTTAGTTTGGTTACTGTTGATGTATGATTTATACCTGTTATATGAATCAATCCACGCATGGCAGTTAACTACTCTGTCTGTCAGGCACTGGACTTTAACCACTAAGTTGTTTCAACGCATGTCTTTCAGATTTTGTTTTTAATTTGGAAAAAACTCCAAATATTGTGTACCAAATTACTTAAAACTCACAACATAGGTTTATTTGCACAATTTATATCCACATATAAAGTCTCATTCTAGTTTTTCTGATACTTACAAAAATATAGCGTTTTCAAAAATATTTTTGTATATTTTGCGGGGGAAATGTCCGTTATAGCTGATATACGAACTCGTCCGCGGTCTTAATACAATGAAGATATGTGCCAAGTTTCGTTCTATTGACACAGTGCCGCAGCATTTTTAGCATACTAAAAAAATTACGGAGGTAGCTTTGGAAATATGCCAAATGTCTATTAAATAAAAAGCTTGCTGTCAATAATTAGACAGTCTGACATTTTGTTTTACGAGTCAGCTGTTTATAAAACCATACTCTACTATTTTTGAGTGCCATTATGATAATTTTAAATGAACAAGCATGCCAGGGAATACATAGATTCAGTGTTCAACGGGAGGTGAATTGGAAGGGGCAGTGTATTCTGATGGCAGCACTAGACCTAACATGCATGGATTTTTATTTAAAGGATCTGGTTAATCAAACCAGGCCCACAACCAAGGAAAATATAATAAGACGCGTGTGTCCTTGTTTGCTTTGAAATTTACCCTGTATAGCTGCTTTTTTGGACGCTTGTGTCCTTGTTTGATTTGAAATTGACCCTGTATAGGTGCTTCTTTGGACGCTTGTGTCCTTGTTTGCTTTGAATTTGGACGCTTGTGTCCTTGTTTGTACCTAAAAACGTAAAAAGGTGTTTGAAGACTTGGGCGGATTAAAGGATTTTTTATAAGGATAGTTGATTTAAAAATAAGGAATTTTAGTGCCCACTGTACCATCAACGGCACTGGTTACTTCGTCGAAGGACGATGTTGAGGAGCGGAGGTAAATTGGGGGGTTATCGGGATAACTGTTATAAATTACTCTAGACATACATAGTAACGATGTTTAACGTTTTAATAACAAAATGAATAAAGTCTCATAATATTTACAAAAACACTTCTATATATAGACTTACTTGAACTACTTCCTAATACTACGTAAACATACTTATTCAGCATTTCTCAATACGGCCAATTCAGTCATATAGTATTGCAATCTGCAATCAACAAACTTATGTATTGTTTATATAAACATGTGGTGCCAATTCAATGTCAACGATTACGAGACTGAATTGACCTACTAAACAACTTAAATTAATTTATTTTAACCGTTTCCCTAATTTTATATTGGATAATATTACAATATCTATCTAACCCTATGGATGCCCTTTAGGTGAGCTATGGTTCCCTGAACACCAGCAATCTATCTAATTCATCTCACAAGCAGATAATCAAGCAGCCTTTTCCTCTACAAAAAAAAGCTGGTTCATGTATTGCAAATGACGGAAAACAGTTTGAACGTCTAAGGCACCGAGATCTATGAATGCCATTCTGAACATTTTCACAGCCTACTTTAAATTTCTTTTTGTCCATTGACAATGTGTCGCCAAGTATGGGATACGATTTTGCATGGTTATATCTCTGGTTCTCATAAAGACATCAACCTGATTTTTTTTGTATTTCTCTCACTTTTCTACTCCTAACCCTACGAATATAAGAAAATTATATGATTCTTCTGAAAAAAATTACAAAACTTAAATTATCGTCGAAAAGCGCCATTCGACCATCATATCGTGAGTTTTTTTTTACTTAATATTATTGGCTGCGGCATCTCAGGCCATTAGCACACTGATTTCCCATCATTCAATATTTTTACAAATTTTCCAGACAAAGTCAACTTGGCTCGCACAGGAATCGAACCCTCTCGCTTAGCAGGCTGGCACCTAGCAACCTGCGCCACGAGTGCGTCATTATCGTGACTTCAAACGCGATATGGAGCAATCAATATTAAGTACGAATTACAACTGTATCAAATAAAATAAACCGTTCTAATTTATGTCTGTACAAGCCACAGTTATACACACATCGGAAACGTCTAGGGATATTTTTAAAAATGCACGTATTTTTTTTCTTGATATGATTTAAGAAGAGAACAAAAAAATGTACGGTATATGTAAGTGTTTATTCAAAAAACCTAGAAGATTAACATTATATATATATATATATATATATATATATATATATATATATATATATATCCTGAAACACACTCTTTTAAGAACTTTTAAAAAACTTCCGAGCATGTGAGAAAAAAGTTTAATACAAAGTATGACCTCCACGTTGAGTAATTACATCTCTACGTCTATTGCTCATATACAAAATGAGATTGCCAAGGTCGCCTTGTGGTAAACGTGCCCACTCTGCTGTCAGAAGCTCCTGGAATGTAAACGCATTGTTGATGCTACCCATATGTGGAGTAATTCTTCGTTGAAGCATATCCCAGATATGCTCTATCGGATTCAGTTCCGGCGATAGTACTGGCCATGGTAAAACTTCGATTCCTGCGTTATCCGACCAGTTGGTTGTGATGCGTGCGGTATGTGGACGGGCATTATCATGCATTAGGCGGAAGTTTTGATCAACAGAGCCTGCATGTGTATGCACGATGGGTTGAAGAATGGTATCCGGATATAACTGAGTTAGGAAGTGATTTGGAAAAACGAGTTCAGTTCTGCCGCCAATAATTATTCCGCCCCATGTCATTATTGTACCACCTCTGTATGTGTACACTTCCTGAATATGTCTTAAGCGTTTCGCATTTACAGATCGTCTCTACACCCCTATTCGACGAGAATCCGGATGGAAACCAAACCTAGATTCGTCTGTGAATGAAACTGTAGCCCAGTTATCTGCAGTTCAATTCATATAATTTTGACACCAGTCCAATCTTGCAGCGTGACTGCCTCTGGAAATTGGTGGACCTCTGAGTGGACGTCTACTAGAGGGGTTTGCTTCGTGAAGACGATTTATTACAGTTTCTCGGCTAATGGTTACATTATGCGCCCTTTGCAGAGTCGCAACCAATTCAGGTGCCGTAATTGTAGGCTGCCTTCTGGCAGTTAAACATAAAAATCTATCCTGACCTGCCGTCGTAGAGCGTCCTCGTCCTGGATGTTGCTCGGCCGGACTGCCAGTTTCCCTAAAACGGCTCCATAAACGACTTATCACACTTTGGGAAACACCCGTCCGCTCAGCTACTTAATTCTGTCGCATGTCCGCTTGAAGAAGGCCTACCGCTCGATTCATTTCGTGTAAAGCCAAATGTTTCCGTTCCATGGTAAAACACAATATTTTATATGCAGGTACTAAACAACAACTGAGGAATGACTGAATTCAAAACTAAATTCAACGGTACATATGAAAATTCTACTTTTATCATATATCGGGATTATCAATTTTGATATCTTTTTAGCTTTTTTTTTAACAACAGATGTTTTTATATTGAGTGATTGATTAAATACATACACCGTGAGTGCAATTTGACCGATTCCAAAATCAATTTGTTTTCTTTTTTGTATTATTTAAAAATATCCCTAGACTTTTCCGATGTGTGTAATATATTCATTTTACTACTTTTTATCATGCTGTAGCTTTTCTATTTGGAAAGCTAGAGAAAAAAGGTATATGTGAAAATTGGTCCTAATTTTCCAAAGATTATCAAATCGTTACATAATTCACATAGATTTATTAGCGATTTTTCCAAGAAAATAGAACTGTTTAGATCGTCAGTTGCTATTACGCCCTCTTGCGGCTATGATAGTTTCCAAAAATTTGTGTCATTTTTAATTAAAATTTTTATCAGGAAGCTTTAAGAAAAATGGTTACGGAGATTATGCTAGTCGGCCAAACTTTTTTGAACAGCCTGTACCTATGTACATGATGATGAAAAATATACGAGGTGGAACAAAAAAATATATATTTTTTAATGGAACACCCGGTATTTTTTTACATATATGATTTGTCGATTTTTTCTGATTACAAAAATATATAGTTATAGCACATTTGGATACGCAGTTTTTAGGTTATGATGAAATATGTAAAACGACAAATCTGTTTACGTATTACTCAATAATATATGAAGTAGCCTTTGGAAATAAATGTTTAACTTTGTATAAACGTCAAAAAGGTTAAGATTTGTTAGTGCTTTTTCTATTAGGAATCGTTATTGTGTGCAAAAAAGCGATCATGCCTTATCATAGTTTAGAGAATAGGCGTAAAACTTTAGAAATATTCTTATATTGTAATAAAAACATGACTGCTTCACAAAGGTGTGCTGGCAAAGAAACATTCAAGAAAATTTACAATACATTTTGTGACACAAATTTATTAAAGAATGCAAATAGAAGAAAAACGAGGAATACTATTGGTGAGGAAATACAAATGAATATTCAATTATCGGTTATAGAAGAGCCAAGTCGGTCTACTTATTTTGTAGCTAAAGATTTAGATGTAAGCCAAAGCAGCGTTATGCAACTCAAAAAAAAAGTATAAACCTTTTCACATTCTTCCAGTTCAACACTTAACCGAAAATGATCGTCTACAGAGAATACTGCTTTGCCAACAAATTATTGAAAAATATAATGAAAACAATGATTTTTCGCGAAATGTGTTTTGGACTGATGAGTCGTCCTTTTCTACAGCTGGTTTGTTTAATAGACATAACAAACATCATTGGGCTACAGAAAATCCACATATGGTAAAGTAAATAAAAAAACAAGGACGTAAAACTGTCAATGCGTGGTGTGGGATACACCAAAACAAAATAATTGGTCCATTTTTTTTAACATACAAATCTCACTGGTGTAGTTTATCTCCATTTGCTACAAGAGCAAGTTGAGGAATATTTGGATTACTTGCCAGTTATTCTAAATTTAAGAGCAATCTGGCAGCAAGACGGAGCTCCCCCACATAACATTAGACCTGTGACGAACTATTTAAACCAAAAATATGACCTCTGGATAGGAAAAAATGGTCCCATCCAATATCCGGCTAAAAGCCCCGATTTAAATCCGCTAGATTTTTACCTTTGGGGTGCTCTCAAGAACAATATTTGTAGTGAAGAACTATTGGGGGACACTGTGCAATTAAAACAGCTTATACGACGAGAAATAAATTCTTTTAACGAAAACACAGCGATATTTGAAGATATTCGATCAAATTTTTTACGGCGATGTTTCAAATGCTTAGAAAACAAGGAAAGTTATCTAGAAGATACAATGTAAATCTTTATATTATTTTCTAATTTTTATTTTTATTAATTTTATTTTATTTGTTTCCTTGTGTATGGTTTCGTTATATATTTTGTTGTGACAATCATTGAATAGATATCTTAGCCAGTTTTGTATAATAATAAACAAATTATTGACAAATCATATTTTTAGGAAAAACTAATAGTTTGACGTTTGTATACAAAATTAAAATTTTGTTTCCAAAGGCTACTTCGTATATTATTGAGTAATACGTAAACAGATTTGTCGTTTTACATATTTCATCATAACTTAAAAACTGTTTATCCAATTGTGTTATAACTATATATTTTCGTAATCAGAAAAAATCGACAAATTATAATATGTAAAAAATACAGGTGTTCCATTTAAAAAAACTATATTTTTTGTTCCACCTCGTACATTTTTCAAAATTCTTGAAAAGCGATAGCAGATTCAGAAACTACGTTAAGAATTGTTCAAAATAATTTTTTGAACAAATCAATTCGCCCAGAAATAACGAAAATAAAAGGAGGTTATCGTTTATAATACTCACCCTGTACCTTACATCTTGTTTAGAATTGACAGGCACATTGTACACCTTATTTGTTTACCCTGTATAAATATCCAATTGAATTTAACTCTTTAATTTTAATGCCATAAAACTTTCAATAGAACCATTTACAAATTGGATTTGGACACCGTTACATAATCCGGAGTAAGGTATGGGAAAACTCCATCTTCACTCCTCTATTCGTAGGCGTCTGGGATCCGTGCATATGAAGGATTGTGTGCAGTGGAATTTTATTTATGATCAGAACTGGATAACACAGCTGTCGCTTCGTTTCGACGTGATAAAGTCAGTCCCTGGAAGAGGTGCATTACGTACATACTCTTCAGAAAATGAGCACCCTTTTTCATATATAGAGACATGTATCTGTCAGATAATATAACAAGTTTTACACATGGTACCGTATCTTTCAATACTTTTTTTATTTTTCACATTCATAACACCTGACTTTATATATCCAACCGGTTGTGAAAAAACATCGAAAGGAATTCAAAGAATCCAAATTCAGACTTTCTTGAAAGAAAAAGAGGTATGTGATTTTAAAACACAGTACTGTGGTAACACCCGCTTTCAGCTTTTAATAGTGTATTCAATTTGTTTCTCTAAGTTGTCTTATGTTTTCTTGTTAAAAGCAACTAGTAAAATTAATTTTTTTTGAACTTATGGCTAAGAGCCATTGACTGCGAACAGCAACAACAATTTTATTTCTCCAAATTTAGATAACTTAGTTTTAACGTCAGCCACGAAGATGTTTAAGTCAACAAAGTTATAAAATCTTGATTCTAACAATATGTCTTTTATCACGCAATCGATATCGTCTATTAATTTAAAAGCTTCTAGCAGTATATTAACATTGTCCATTCACTCCTGATTATGTACTCTTTGCAAAGTCCCTGAGGCCAATAAGTCTCATGTCCTTTTTCTCTAAAATAGTGGAAAATCTGCTCGATCGGTACATTAGGGGCGGTGTACTGGAAGCATATTAACTACACTGCGGACAATATGCATACAGAGCAGGATTCTCAACAGAAACAGCACCGCACCGACTGGTGCTGAAACTGGAGAATACGCTGGAGAACAGTGAGGTGTCGCTGGGGACCTTCCTAGACTTAGAGGGGGCATTCAGCAACATCTCATTCGGATCGGTTCTGGCAGCTGTCAGGGAGCGTGGAATAGCGGAGACCTGCTGAAGGTGGATCGATTTTTTGCTCAGGGACAGGGCGGTGTTCACCTCACTTACGGGAGGGACTCTGCTGGGGGAGGGGGGGTCGCGGCGGGGTCTCCGCAGGGGAGCGTTCTGTCACCCTTGCTCTGGTGCCTAGTCGTGGACGGCCTGTTGGGGAAGCTCCCGGGAGGGAGGTAAGAGGTACAGGGCTATGCGGACGACGACATTGTCATCATAGTCCGAGCAAAAGTTACACAGTCAGTCTGGGAGCGCATGCAGACAGCACTGAAAGTGGTGGAAGAGTGGACGGTTGGTCAAGGGCTCAGGGTGAGCCCCGAGAAAGTAACCGTCATACCGTTTACGAGGAGGTGGGAGTGGGAGAGCCACAGAACTCTCACTCTATACGGTAGAAACATTTCAATGGCCCCAATCTTGGGTTCGTATTGGACTCTAAGCTAACCTGGAATGGTCACGTGGAAAAATACTGGGTAAGGCAGTCATGACCTTAGCCATCACTAGGCGGCTATATGGAAAAAAGTAGGGACTAAGGCATAGTATGGCCCACTGGCTGTACACAAGGGTAGTCAGACCATCGTTAACATACGCGGCACTGGTCTAAGGTGACACCATCCAGTGCCAAACAAAACTAGGCAAGATCCAAAGGATGGCTTGCCTAGGCATCACAGGGGCCATGCCTTCAACCCCAACAGCCGCCATGGAGGTGTTGCTGGATCTGAACACCCCCACCACCACCACCACCACCACCACACACACACTTAGTTATTATGGGGGAGGCCAGGTTAGGCCTATACAGACTAGCCTGCAATGGTAGACTGAAGATCAACCCAGGCTTTAGGGGCCACTGCAAAATTCAGGAGATCGTGAAGGAGCCCATGCATTAAATGAGGTCAGACTTCGCGAGCCCGCGAACCTGCAGGGAAAGCAACTTCACAGTGGAAATCCCTTGACTGTGAACAGCAACAACAATCTTATTTCTCCAAATTTGGATAATTAACTTTTAACGTCACCACGAAGATGTTTAAGTCAACAAAGTTTTAAAATCTTGGTTTTAACAATAGGTCTTTTATGATATAATCAATATCGTCTATTAATTTAAAAGCTTCTAGCAGTATATTAACATTGTCCATTCACTCCTCATTATGTACTTTTTCCAAGTTGAAAAATACTGATTTTTTGTGTGGCTTTACCACGTATTTGCTTAAATTATACGATTCACCAGTTTTCTCCAGTGAATTGTTTTCGGTTTTATAAATCAATATAACATCGGTAGCACATTCAAAAATTCTTCGAACGTCCACAAATAAAATGCCACAGGTAACCAGATTGAAATTTTGTAAATTGTCAGCCCTGGCCCATTGGAGTGGTTGTACACAGTCTCTAGTTTAGAACATTTTCTGTTATTTGTAGTTATCGTGACAGCATCGCACGGAGATGGCGACCCTGTCGTACATCTCACAATAGTCTAGGAGGCCGGCTACCATAGCCGTATTACTTTATAGGGGTGTTCTCGCTGTAATTAGTATACCATACTGATGAGCTCTACTTAGAGCTAAACAGGTCTGTGGTTATAATTATGGTGAGGATACATCTAGCCTTACATACATTGTACCTCTATTAGGGAAGAAATGGGCCAAGGCTTACAATTTATAAAATTGTTAGTTGGGTGTACACAGTTTCTATTTTATAACATTTTGTGTTATTTAGATCTGTCGTGACAGCATACTACCTGGTTCTGCACCATGATGGCGACCGTGTCGTACATCTCACAATGTTCTGGGAGGCTGGCTACCATAGCCGTATTATTTTGTAAGTGTGTTCTCACATTTATTAGTAGACCGTACTGACGAGCTCTAATTAGAGCGAAACCGGTCCGCGGATCTAATTATGGTGAGAATACATCTAGCCTTACATACATTGTCACTAAATTAGGAAGAAATGGGCCAGGGCTGGCAATTTACAAATTTGTTAGTTGGTTGTACAGTCTCTATTTTATGACATCTTGTGTTATTTGGAGCTGTCGTGACAACATACTACCTGGCTCTGCACCGAAATGGCAAACCTGTCGTACATCTCACAACCGCGAACGAGTGCGTAAATCAGCTATAACTGACATATTTTTCCCAAAAAAAAAATACAAAACAATTTTCGAATAGGTTATATTTATGAAAGTATTAAAGTAACTTGAATTATACTTTAGATGTAGCTAGAAATCAAGTAAATAAACCTCTGTTGTGAATTTTAAGTAATTTGGTCCACAAAATTTTAAGTTTTTCCCAAATTAAAATAAAATCTGAAAGACATGAATTTCAACAACTTAAGCGGTTAAAGTATGATGCCAGAGCAGTCACCTGCCACGCTTAGGTTGATACACATATCGCAGGCATACATCATAATGCAGCGATAACCAAACAAAATAACACACGTAAGGGGGGATCGCCACAACATCTTAATTGGCAACGAACGTTCACACCCGAACTGTGGCGATTCCACCCTAATGACCGCCTTTGGGTATATTCGGATGCGCATATTTGTAAAATTTTCAAAAATATCTTAATCTGAAAGTGAGAGACAAAAATAAGGAAGTTTTATATCAGCTACTTGAAGTCAAAACCAGATGGGATAGTGTGTTTTGTTTATTTATGATGCTTGACAGTTATGTTTTGACGTTAAACAAAAATGATTGTGTATGCTTTTAAAATTGGAAACTAAAGAAAAATAACGTGTTTTGTTTATTTATTATGGTTTGACACTTCTATTATATATAAGAATTTCCCTTCTTAGCAACCGGAATCATTTTTGCTTTCTTTAATTGTATAGGAAAACTGCCGAAATTTATTGACAAATTCAATATGCCAATACGGTTTCCGCAGTGGCTTATCTACGGAGTGAGTTTATACAACATCTTCATGAGGAATAAGGTAAGGGTATGCACGTGCTGGCTATTGTGTTCGACCTATCGCGCGCGTTTGACACCCTTAATCCGGTGTATGTAAGCCAAAAATTGCGGTGCCTAGGTATACGTCAACCCGCAAATGAGATTTTATGGTCTTTAACTGATAACACCTAGAGCCGCGGTGGTTCAGTGGTAAGAACGTGTGTCTCTGAACCGGGGTTACTGGGTTTGATCCCAGGGTTCTCCTTTAACTTTTTCAGTACCTACTGTAACATTACCATCAACCGAGATTGTGGCATTGTATTTGAGAAAGTTGAATGTCTGCCCGTTCCGCCCTTCGAAAGTGGTGTAAAGCCGCCGATCCCGTGTCCATGCCATGTTGGGCACGTTAAGGATCCCCACTTTTTTTTACAGAAAGGCAGGGGTTCGGCAAATTTTCCGGGATAGTAGGTGAAACTGCTCCCTAGCGTCAGTGATTGGCAATAGTCGCGAAAATAGACCGACGTTAAAGAAAAAAAAATATATATATAAAATGATAATACCTAATAATAAAAGGAAGACGAAATTTCGACAAGAACAGAGCCAAAGTTCTTTATCACAGGCTCCTACTATGTAGCATATAAAATATTATCTGGAAGCTATTACGAAGAATATGTTGCAGGTACTTTTCAATTGCACATATTTCGAAAACTATTGATTTTAACGACATTCAACAAGTATATTTGTTTTATTAGGAAAATACAGAAAATACCTAACGACGATAACCGGAAGTCTTGAGTACTTCAAGGGTAACACAACCAACGCCCTCTTTCAGCTAGAGCCAATTTAATGATTAATTAGTTCTTATCAGTATAAAAAACTTACCTGTCTCAATTTTCAAGATATCAAGCAAAATCGAAACCCAATTTTTCATTTTAGCACCCTGTATCTTTTACTTTTGCACTGACGGAAGTTTGACTAAATCGTAATATTTCAATACCAAGAGTCTCCTGCTGCTGTTTGTACCACTACTTTTGGACTAACCTATGTATAATAATCTCTTCCCCAATCTAGTCCAGCGCTTTTAATTTTTTTGAACATTATTTTTCAACCCACATAATCAAATGCTTTTTTCGGTCTACAAAAGCTAGATATGTATTTATTTTCTTCTCTAACCCCCGTTTCTCCATGGTTTGAAGTGCCAACTACTATCTTTGCTCGTCCGGGTCTGAATCCGAACTAATTTTCATTCAGGTAATCGTCGATTTTGTATATTCTATTTTGAAAGGCAATTAATAATAATAATAATAATAATAATAATAATAATAATAATAATAATAATAATAATAATAATAAGAGGCCTTTATTAGGGCGAAGTTAATTTTACAATTTTTTCCCACTTAACCCTTAAAAGATAACTTAACGTGTAGGAATTACAAAATAAACAAATTATAAATGCCTTAGTACCCAAAACAACAAAACAATGTAACAACAAAACATTGACAATTGTGCGCCTTAAATTTAGCTGAAAGAAAGGAATTCTTAAATACGAATATGATGTACTATAACTACACTCCGCAAACTGACTATTTTTTATAAAAATCTGTAACATATCTCCGAAACCCTGGCAGAGAACATAAAGTATGTTCAAAAGGTTTTTTATTATACAGGTGTGGTGCAGCATAGGAAAAAGAGCTTCGATATTGGCTCGTATAAATATTTAGGTATGGCAAACAAGTGATGGAGTCTTGTATTGAGCGAATATTTGTCTCTAAAAACAGAGCTTCTGATGTAGGTAATCAGGCCCCGTCCCGAGGACAATCTTGTGAGTTAAGCAAAGAAGATGTACTTTCCAGCGATTCTTTATATTCAGCCAACCTAATTCTTTTAACTTATAAGAAACACGATCTGTTCTTTTTAGATTAAAGATGAACCGTGAACATGACTTTTGAACCTTTTCTATTCTTTGCCGATCCCAACTATCAAGGGCAGGTCCATACACAACATCAGCATGGTTAAAACGCGAGAGAATCATCGAGTTTACCAGGAGAGCTTTTACTTTCACTGGAAGGTAATTTCGGTGGTTATAAAAAGATTTCAATAGGCCAAAGCTAGCTCTACGAAGATTAGTGACGTGATCAGAAAATTTTAAATTGTTACCTATTATGAGGCCAATATTCTTTGCAGATTGTTTTGCTTCCAAGCGACTCCTATCTATCAAAATATCAATATTTTGAGAACCAACCCTATTCCTACTGACCTTCCTGCCAAAATAAAGTACGCAACACTTATTGGCATTTATCGCAAGATCATGCTTCTTTGTTGTCGTGACTAACCTATCAAGGTCTGCATTTTCGACAGGAAAGGATTTGTAAAGCTGGGTATCTTCGGCATAGAAGTATACTTTGCTCAAGATTATTTGTTCTTAAAAATCAAACGTATAAATATTGAATAAAACGGGGCCCAAGATAGAGCCCTGTGGAACTCCTTTTAATAAACTCAAAGAATCCGATACATACGACCCGCAGACAACCCTCTGTGCCCTATCTGAAAAGTAACTCTCTATAAACTGAACGGCGTCATGATTGAAACCAATATATTGTAACTTCGAGCACAATAGTTCATGACTGATCGTATCAAAAGCTTTACTGTAGTCTAGCAATACCAAAGCTGTAACTTGATTTTTATCGTTAGTTGTGAGGATGTCATCACTAATATTTGATAATGCTGTTGTGGTGGACCTGCCTCTAACAAATCCGGACTGTACATTTGGCAAGATGTTGTTGTCCCCAAGGTAAGCAGTTATCTGCTCGGACATCACTTTCTCCAGAAACTTTGAAAGAACTGGGAAAATGCTTGTAGGTCTTAAATGATTAAACTCAGTTGGATTGTTTCATTTTGGAAACATGAAAACCTTTGCAACTTTCCAAACTTTGGGAAAGCACTTTGTCTCAATACAAAAGTTTACAAGATGAAGCAGCTGAGGGAGAATTTCTGGGAGACAGGTTAATCATGTCGATACTCACACCATCAAAGCCTTTAGCTTTTGTTTTTATTGAGGCTATATGCCTCATAATATCTGTCTCATTGACAAGCTTAAAATGGAAGTTATTTGCATTTTTGTAAATATTACTATTGTAATATGTTTTAAATCCTCTAATATCAGCCTTGCTACTGTTAGTAGACGTGATGTATTGATTTATTTTGTTTGCATCACTCAAATGTGATGGTAACATATTGTCTTTTTTTGTAATAATGCCAAATCTATTAGCCAAGGACCAGGCCGTCCTAGTATTTTCACTTGCAGACAGCATACGCTCCGCAAATGTAAGTTTTTCTTTTTTTATGGCATTTGTAGTTCGGTTTCTCATTAGTTTATAATTTTGCCAATCAATGGGATCGCGACTATCTTTGAACCTATTATAAGCTTTATCACGATGTTTCATAATATTTTTAATATTATCCGATTGAGGATTCACTTTTTTACATAATCTATCTACTGTATAATAATACACAATTGGAAAAAGTTCTAGTTTACTATATCTGCAGAAGCTAGTGTACCGACATTTATTAATTAAATGGGATAGGGCGTGTTAGATACAAATCGATACAAGACTCAATTGTGAGTACGTTAACCCACAATACAGACGGCATGGTCAAGGCAGCGGTTTCCTATCCCAATATTTCATACAGGATAGGATAGGGCTGCTACCTGTTAACACTCCACTGGTGATTAGTGGAGGTGATATAATGTAGAGCAGTGTGATGTATGCCTGCTTTTTAAATACCTACTGTAAAATTACTGTGTATTTGCATTAAATATTTTACACATCGCGTGTCTCGCTGTTCAGGAATTAGGCCCATAAATACAAATTAATTATTCAATCAGGTAGTTTGTGGTAATTTAGTTTTTCAATAAGCAAACAATAAATAGTGCTGCAAATTGAATCATGACGTCCATGTAGCTGTGATAATCAGGAAAGTATTCTCATGAAACGAATTTAGGGTCCATCACTTGACTACGAAGAAAATATTCGTATTCCTGTAGCCATAAACTTCTGAAACGTTATATTACTCGAATTTTAACGAAAAAATATCAATTTTCACCAAATCGCCCCTCATTTATCCCCTACCCCATAAAGCGATCTTACCCCAAAACAATTCGAAGCGTTTCGTTGTCTGGTGCTAACCGGATGCCAAATTTGAAGACGATATCTCAATTCGTTCGAACGTTATTGTGCCTACTATTAGACAAACGTACATGCCGGCAGACCGACACACGGGCAGACCAAAAAAAAAATCGTCCGCGATTCTAGTTTTGTATATGTTTTGAGACTTTATACATGGTTTCAGCAAAAAAGAAATTCGAAATTTCTTTTACCGATATACAGAGAGTTTCCAGGACAATGGATTGTTTCGAACATAGAGTTTCCAGAGCAATGGATTGGGCGTAGAGGTGCTATTGAGTGGTCCCCTAGATCACCGGATGTAAATCCTTTAGACTTCTTTCTATGGGGCCATTTAAATAGTAGAATTTACGCAACAGAACCGGAGTCTCTGGAAGAATTACGACGACGCATTGTTCAAGAATGCCGTCTAATAAGTCCACAAATGCTCCAGAATGTCAGAGCTCGTTTTGAACAAAATTTGCACTTTTGTATGGAAGCTGGTGGTCTTTTTTTATTTATTTTTATTTCAACAACACACCACGAGGGCTTACAGCCTAAATACTATCGTACCGTGGGTGTCGACAAGGAGGAAAGAGGCAACTTGTTTATTCTGGACTTGAAGGTTTGGAGGTTCGGGGGAGAAGGAAAAACATGTGCCGGCAAGGAGTTCCACAACTTGGAAGTCCTCGGGACAAAAGAGCGGGCATAACAAGATGTTCTATGTCTGGTGACCTGGACAGTAAAAGGGTGCATTCGCTCTGTTCCTTTGGTAGATCTGTTGGGGGCAGCAGGTGGAGGAATTATGAAAGAAAGCTCCTCTGAGCAGTGCCCGTGCAGATATCTATAAAAGAGAGAGAGAGGTCACCAACGGCACGTCGGTGGGCAAGGGATGGCAGCCTTTGGGTGAGGGTAAGGTCACCGATGAGACGTATAGCTCTCTGCTGAATAGAGTCCAGGATAGCGAGTGTAGAAGCGGCAGCAGCACCCCAGATGTGGGAGCAGTATTCGAGGTTTGGTCTTATTTGTGAAGTATATAAAATATAGAGATTAGCTGGTGAAAAGTATTTGCGAGCCCGGAAGAGGAAACCTAATTTCTTAGCAGCCGCTTCTGCAATTGATGTGACATGTTGGTGCCAATTGAGATTTCGAACCACAGAGGTGCCAACAAGTGAAAAGGACTCATTACTTTGAATAACTTGGTTGTTTATTGTGATGTGTCTAGGGCTGGTGTATCTCTTATGAGAAAGAAAGCAAGACTGTGATTTGGTGGGGTTGAATTGTACAAGATTTCTACTTCCCCAGTCTAATATTTTTTGGAGATCCACGGAGATAGAACCCTCCATGAGTTTGCGATCCTCATCTAGTTGGGCTAAAGAGACAGGCTTAGAATATTGTATATTGGAATGGAGGGTGCTGTCGTCCGCGTAACTGGACTGGGTTGGATGTGCTAGAAAGAAGGTCGGCAGTTGATCTGCGTTGACGGAATCCATACTGCCTGTCGTGGATTAGACTGTGTTTTTCAAGAAATTTTAGTTATTCGGTGTTTATATACTTTTTCATCACTTTAGAGATGACTGAAAGGAGAGAAATAGGCCTGTAGTTGCTAGAAAGCGCTTTCGATCCTTTCTTGGGGACGGGTTGTATTCGAGCAGTTTTCCAATTACTAGAGCATATGCCTCTATTGTAAGATGTCTGAAACAGACGAGTCAGGACAGGCGCAAGTTCTGGTGCGCATTTTTTGAGAACAATTGCTGGGATCTCGTCAAGGCCAGAGGCTTTCCTGGTATTAAGAGAAGAGAGCATCTTTCGTACCTTTCTAGTTTTGAAAATTATATCAGTCATTTTATGCGCGACATTGGGGACCGTTGGTAGTTGAATATTTGGAGGTGGGTTGAGAGTATAAATGCCGGCGAACAACGAGGCAAAAAGTTCAGCCTTGCCCAGGGCGGTAGAAACAATTTCATCCACTGAGACAAGAGGTGGGAACGTGCTCTTGCAGAAATTATTCCCAATAGATTTAGCAAGAGTCCAGAAGGGTTTGCTACCGCTGGAGCTTAAGAGGACTTTGTTTTTGATGTGGTTATTAAACGAGTTTTTTGCCTCAGAAAGAATGCGGACATAGCGGTTTCTTGCGTCGTTAAATGCTTGACGGTTTTCTTGACTGGGATTGTGTAGAAGCTTTTTGTGAGCTTTTACCTTTTCAAGTCTGGCCTTGTCACAGGCTTTAGAGGACCAGGGCTTTTGAGTGGCTGCATAGGTTTTCTGTGTACGTGGAATAAATAATTCCATGCCAGCTTGGATAATTTCGGTGACTTTTTGTGAGATATCAGAGGGGTCAGGATGAGAGAAGCAGACAGACGCCCATGGAAATGAGGAAAAGTAATCTCGCATTTCGTCCCAGTTCGCGGAGTTGTAGTGCCAAACGATACGCGGGTGTGATGACTGTCTGACCTCGGGTTGCATTGAGCGACCCAGGGGGGCGGTGACTGATATCTTATAGCAGTCAGTATTTGTAGTAAGAAGGTGATCCAAGGGATTTGAGCTGTGTGTTGGGATGCGAGGAAAGTAAGTAGGTTGCTGAACCATATTGGCTAAAGAATTGCTGACTGCAAAGGCCTCCGCTGCTCTTCCTTGTGGATCGGTTTTTGAAGATCCTAGCCGTTCCTTATTATAGACATTGAAGTCACCAAGAATAGTGATCTCGGAGGAAGGATATTCAGAAATCAGATGCTCGGTTTTTTCAGAAAGGTAGTCAAAGAGCTGGACAAAGTTGTTGTCAGAAGGTGACCGGTAAATGCAACAGATGAATTTAGTTGCAGCCCTGAGAGAGAGTTTTATCCATAGTATGTCTTTTCTTTCAGCTACTAAATTGGGGAGTCTGGTGCAGGGTAGATTGCTACGAACGTACGCGCACACGCCTCCATGCAATCTAAACGAAGTAAGGAGCTCATACCCCAGGAAATTAAGGTGATTAATGGCTGTTTTGGCACTGATTTGAGTTTCGGTCAGGAAGAAGAGTTGGGGCCTATTAGCCTGGAGGAAATGGTGGACGGAGTTCAGGTTAGAATTTAGGCCACATATATTCGAGAAGGATATGTTAAATCTTGATACTGGCGCCCCCTGTACACCCCTCTCCCGGAGATCAGAATGGAGGGGTATTTTACCTCCGGAATCTTTTGTACAAGGAGGAGCCATAATCATTTTTGCTTATAAGGGAAACCGACTTATACACCAGAACCGGAAACGTCCGTTGGGACTTCACCGATGCAAGGGGTGGTACCTCCTCGGGCGTGAAAAAAATCCTTTACTATCACGTAAAGGAAAATTCCACTACCACCTACTATATTGCAAGCATACCACACCAGCCAACTATTAACGAACTGACCAGCTTTATAACCTGGTCAACAATTTGAACACTTACTTAAGTGAATAAAAATTTTTTAACGTTTGGTTTTGTTTTTTAGTTTTTTTAACGAAAAATTGGCTAATTAGTGCATTTCTTATCACAATAAATGAAATACGTTCTTGCAACTCCAACCATGAATAATTTTTAAACGAGTTGATAAAACTTCCAAAAAAATTAGTGTGCTTAATTCAGAAAAGAAAGAGCTTTCAAATGATGTAACACTCCACCCATGTTCCCTATTTAAAATATAAGGGTTGTTATCACCACCCTTAAGGGGTTGATGTGACAAAGTTGAGTTTTATGTCGAAACATGTCCCCCTCAATATTAACGTGTTTCAGCGTTTCTTAAAAAAAAATTTCTCTGGACGCAAATCGGTCTGTTTCGTTTTCAATGCGCCACCCTATATATATGTTTATCTATATATATATATATATATATATATATATATATATATATATATATATATATATATATATATATATATATATAATGTTTTAATTCAAAAGTCGCGATCTCCTCCTTAGTAATTTTTTTTACGAAAATTCACTTAAACAAACAGAAATAGAATGTGTAAAATTAAATCTCCGTTTCTGTACTGGTATTCTCAGCGAATTTACCGAAAATGAATATTTTATGAATCGATAATTGCTTAAAGGCTAGAAAACTCGACACAATTAGAACTGCCACTCGATTTTGTGCCCATTTAATGAGGTCGAGGAACAGGTCTGACTTTGCTAGATTGCCAGATTGTCACCTTTCTTGAGTTCAGCTTTAACTTAGTAAGATTGATGAACGTCTGCGGCGGAAATACCTTAAGACCATACATCAGCAGGGCGGATCTTATAAATGATGACATATTACCAGGTTGACAGTAGTTAATGTGAGTTGTGAACAAAATAATAGTGCACTAGAATCGCAAATATGTATCTTAAGAAAATCCTTGCCGCACACCTTTCCTTATAGACGGAGAGCCAGAGGTGGAAAAATTATCTGGATTTACAAAAGCTGATTTTTTTAAAGTTAATTAGGTACGCTGTGCACGTACACATATTCTGGTCAGTGAAGCAAATCTTAGAACAGGTGCCATAGGTGCGGCAACAAAGATGTCGTTTTACCGGGGTAATAAACTGAATTTACAAAAGCTGATATATGTTATACAGATTCTATATTGTATAGCAATAAAAGTTATGTCAGTCAGTCAGCTGCATACGGGAACAGAGCTGGTCAGTCAGTTCCAATGTGTGTATGAAAAATAAATAATGTGCAATTTATTTACAAAGCTAGGAATTTTTTTTTTGTGGTTATATATTGATCTGTTAAACATTAAAAAAATAGTCAGTCAACTGTTTTGTAGAACAACGCTCGTCAGTCAGCGAAAAAAGATATAAAAATTACGTGCGCGCCCGCGGCCTTACAGACGGCATGCTCGCTCTTCTCCTCCCATTATTATTATTTAAAATATCATAAAACTATGTCAAACTAAGTCGGGCGGTAAAAAATCCTTTACTGTCACGTAAAGGAAACTCCACTACCACCTACCATATTGCAGGTATACCACATCAGTCAACTATTAAAGCGCTGACCAGCTCTATAACTTGCTTGATCCAACAGTCCTTTCTTCTAGTATGATTCAGTTTCTTCACTATTTCTTGACATCCATACTTCTTTTGCCTTCCTAAATTTTTGTCTAGTCCTATTTTTATTCCGTTTGTATTTACTCTACGTCTCTTACAGTATTGTATTAAATTTAGTATCTCTGATGTCATGCAGGGTTTCCTTAGTTCTAGTTTTCTTTTGTCCACTACTTTTTCTTCGCTTTTTTTGTTGGTCCAGTCAGGTATTCCTTTGTTTAGATATAAATTATTGGTTTATATTTTAACAATTTCCAGTTCCCTTGCATTAGTTTTTCCACATTCCATTTTCATATTTTTCTTCTTTTTTTTTTGCTACCGCGTTTCTGCACTTTCTTGGTACCGTATTATGGACACTGTCTATATCTGCACCAGGATATGAGTAGCTGTAGTTAATTTTCTGTGACATTCCTTTTAAATGATAAAATCTAGTTTCTATATATTCCTGTCAATTATCCTCTTTTAACTAGTTCAAACGTTGTGTTTATTAGATCAGTTTCCCCACAGAAATTCATTCGCCTCTCTCATCTGTCATTCATTTTGCTTAATCTAATTTTGCAGTCGCATCACTTTTCATTTCTTTTACTAATTCCCCTATTATAATTATCATATCCTGTTTATTCATGTTCTTAGTCATATCGTTTATATTAAACTACATATCTACTACTTTATTCTCCTTGCTTTGTGATATCGGAAAGTACACTTATATTATCGGGTTATTTTGGGACTTTCCTTTAATTGTCAGCATAATTACCCTGTCGTTGACACATATTCATCACTTTATTGATCCATCATAAGATTGCGAGGCTGAGGCCAGCGGAGAGACATGTGGTCAGTCAAGCCGGTGAAAGGGTAATCCTCCAGATATGGTATCATCTTGTCTATACCCCATATTATGGCCAGACATTCTTTCTCAGTTACGAATTAGTTCTTTTTGGGAGGCGTCAATCCTCGGCTTGCATATGCGATCACAAGCTGACAATCTTGCATTTGTTGTGTTATCGCAACCTCCAGCCGGGCGGGGATTCGGTCGGGCGGGTGCGTGCGTTGCGTGTGTGCGTGCGTGCGTTTTTTTTTTGTTAGGCTGGCTTGAACGTTACGTTCATTGGCTACAGAAATATATATTGAACCGATTGCTCCAACTGATAACATGTAATCACTTGACTTAAGCTGGAGCGGAGTATTTACTATCCGACTTAGGAATGTCATACTTTGATAGGAATGTCAATATATATCCAGCATTGAAACGTCAAAATGTTATAACTATACTTTTTTCTTCTTCTTAAGACGCCGTCTCCCTACGAAGGTTGGCGATCCAGCTGGCTATAATGGTGCGTGATACCGCACCTCTGAAAATCTCCACAGATGTCCGTCCGAACCATCGACGCAGATCTTTAAGCCATGAGTTCTGCCGTCTGCCCACAGATCGTTTGCCTTCGATCTTTCCTTCGATGAGGAGTTGGAGGAGCTCGTACCGCTTCCCCCTCATAATGTCCCCGATGTATTGGAGATTTCGTTCTTTGATGGTTGTCAGCAGTTCTTTGCCTTTACCTATTCTCCTAAGCACTTCCTCGTTGGTTATCCTGTCTATCCAGGATATACGCAGTATACGGCGATACAAGTACATCTCAAAGGCGTCAATGCGGCTCTCCATTGATTGGCAGAATGTCCAGCTCTCGGAGCCATAGAGTAGCACTGGGAAGATATAACAGCGCATTATACGTATGCGAAGCTGTAGGTTTAGGTCTCTACTGGTGAAGAGTTTCTTCATGAAGATGAATGTCCTTCTGGCCTGTTCTATCCTTGATCTGATTTCCATTTTAGGGTCACTGTTCTCGTTGACGAGGGCTTCAAGGTATTTAACGGATGGCACCTGTTCCATAACCTGGTTGTTAATTTGAAGGATCGCCCGTCTTGGTGCCCTGGAGAACACAACCACCTTGGTCTTGGCAACGTTTATGTGTAAACCATACTGTGTGCTATGCTCAACGATGAGGTCCATCATATTCTGAAGATGTGGTAGGCTGTCGGCGACCACAACCGTATCGTCGGCGAATCGTATATTATTAATAAGGGTGCCGTTGATTTTAACGCCCTCTTTCACATTCTCCAGTGCCTCCCGGAACACCACCTCCGAGTATATGTTGAAGAGTAGAGGGGACAGGACACATCATTGTCTAACACCCCTTCTGATTTTTGCTTCTTCGGATGTTATGCCCTCTATCCTAATCTCCGCAGTCTGATGCCAGTACAGCTGCGTGATGATGTTCAGATCTCCCGCATCGATTCCGGTGTATTTTAGGATCTCAATGAGCTTCTGGTGCGAGACACGGTCGAAAGCTTTTCGGTAGTCAATAAAGCAGGCGTATATATCAACATTCATGTCTCTGCATCGCTGTGTAAGAACGTTGAGAGAGAAGAGAGCCTCGCGCGTGCCCATTCCGTTCCTAAATCCAAACTGCGTCTCCCCAGCCTGTCCCTCACATCTGGCGTATATGCGAGTGTGAACAATGCGAAAAAACATCTTGAGGACGTGAGACATCAGGCTTATCATTCGGTGGTCGTTGCAATGAGAAGCGTTCGGTTTCTTTGGCAGAGCGATGAACGTCGACCTCAGCCAGTCCGTTGGTATTTTCCCAGTTTCATATATTGAGTTCAACAACGATGTAAGAAGTTTTAGGCCTCCATCATCTGCACTGGCGAGCAATTTCAAGGTTTCCGCGTGAATATTGTCTGGTCCTACAGCCTTGTCATTTTTCTGAAGTTTTATAGCACGTCTCACTTCCTCTGCCGTGATAGCAGGGCTGGGTTCGTTGATATCATCATAACTATACAGTGGGTCCCAAACTGGATGGGAGTGTATTGCTATCTCCGTTATTATTAGAGATAGGGAGACGGTTAAATTAGCAATGTTTTGTACAAATATGACTTGTATTTTGCCCTGCCTCTTTTCGTTTTCGAGTTATTTTGAAAAAAAAATATGTCGATTTCTTTTTTCTTCAATATCTAAGTAAGCGTTGATCTGACATGTCTAAGACTTGCACATTATCAGGATACTTTTTACAGAGTAATATTTTTGTGCTATTCTCAACTTTGGATTGTCATTTGTTTTTGAGCTCCAGGTATGAACGTTTGTTTTTATTATGGCAGCCATATTGGATGCTCATGTGATAGTCTGTGAAAAGAGCTTTCTAATGATATACAGCATGCTTGATAAATCTTGTAATTGCACTGACAATTTTGAGAAAACCCGTTTTGAGGACAATAGGCTATGAAATCCAAAACCAGAAAACAAACGACAAAAAAAAGTGTTCAAAAAGCAGTAGGCCATGGAGTCTAACAATAGACTTCTACTTTTAACATAATTTTCCGTAATGATTCACGATAAAAAATATTGTGCTTTAATTTACAATACTTAATTAGGTAATAATGCTAGGTAATATTATGTGAAACAGTTTAATAACGAAACCCGTCAATAACAAATAGAAACTTAAACTCCACAAAACAACACAATTAGAAACGGAACTCAACAAATAATGAAATAGAAACTTAAACATACACTAAATAGAAAATTGTTCAATATGGCCACCGTTTTGTTCAATGCACCTTATACACCTTTTTGAAACATGCCTGCAATTCTGGGGAGGGTGTTTTGATTAATATGATTTATAGCTTCCGTGATTCTGTTTCGTAAATCATTGATTTTGTGGTGGATCGAATTTATACACATCATTCTTCAGAGTACTCCAAAAATAAAAACCCGTGGGTGGTATATCAGAATTTCGAACAGACCAATGGACCGGCCCATTGTTACAAATGACACGATTATTAAAATTTTGGTGCAAAAATTCTTTGACGATTCTAGCATTGTGAGTTGGACAACCGTCTTGTTGCTACCAAATCTGGTCTAAATTATCATAAACTCTTCTAATTGTTAGTAAGATATCATTTCTCAATAGATTTAGATACCTTTCCCCAGTTAAATTATTTTCAAAAAAGTCGAAGACGCAGCAAGTGCGTTATGGTAGTGAATTTTCATAAAAATGATCTGGCACAAAATATTTTATTATAACTTTTTTTTCTTGTAACATAGAAATCTAAATTTTGGTGTATAGTCTACTTTTTATATCGTAAACCTACCTACCAAATTTGGTTATCATAGAGTTTTTATTTTTTAAGAAAAAAATTTTTTTCAAATGAAAACTCAAAATTTTTCCGGAAAACCTCGTCCGATTTTTCTGATTAACGAACTTATCAAAGACATTTACAAAAGGAAGGTACATGCCAAATTTTATCAAAATAGGCCCATTATTCTTTGAGATAAAATTTTTTTTTTAATGAAAATAAAAATTTTCCCGGAAAACCTCGTCCGATTTTCTTGGCTAACAAACTTGTCAAGGCCATTTACAAAAGGAAGGTACATGCCAAATTTTATTAAAATCGGCCCATTATTTTTTGAGTTATCGGTGTGATACACACACATATATATATATATATATATATATATATATATATATATATATATATATATATATATATATATATATATATATATATATATATATATATATATATATATATATATATATATATATATATATATATATATATATAAAAACATATAAAAATTGAAACTAACCCCGGATATGGGTTCTAGGGGTCCTAGTTGGCGCTCATTTCCAAAAATTTTTTTCAAAATTCAAAAGTCGGGATCTCCCCATTAGTGAATTTTTTCTACGAAAATTCACTAAAAGAACGGAGCAACAATGAGGTTGCCTGAAATTTTTTAAAATGAACTGTCTAATCTACAAATAAAAATAACAGTTTTTTTACCTAATAAGCCGCACCAAACATTAATACCAAATCTGTCTTGCAATCGAGTTTCTTCCTTTAGATGGGGATTTTCATTGGCCTAATAGTGCCTATTATGGCGATTATACATACCACAATTTGTACATCTGGATTCATCAGTCCATATTATTTTCAAATGAAAATTTTCATCTTTCTGACGTTGTCCTTGATATCATCTGCAGAATTGAAGTCGCTTAGGGTAATCGTCAACATTTAAGCCTTGTATGATTGTAGGTTTGTATGGATGGTAATGACTTTGTTTTAATACACGGTGTACCGTACTTTTTGGAACGTCAATTTGTTCACCATAAAACCGACAAGATTGCGGATGGTTTTCGTTTGAAACCTGTAAGACGGCATTATTTCTTTCTTCATTTCTAGGCGTTGTTATTTTCTTTGCCTGGAAGCTACCGTCGTTCAATAGATTGGTCACTATCCTGCAAAATATGTTGGTGTTTGATTGTCGTCTTTCTGGGTAGTTGTTTTAATATGCATTTGCGGCTGCATCAGTATTTCGGTTAGAACATTCATATAACATTCAAACATGTCAAACTATTCTTTATTACTGAACATATTGTTGAATAATATTTAAAATAAACAGGAAACAAACTATTTAATACAAAATTTTAAGCAACGTGTTAAATACACCCCAAATTATTCCCTTCTCTTAAGAACCACCAAACCTTCAAGTCCAGAATTAACTAGCTGCCTCTTTCCTCCTTGTCGACATCCACGGTACGATAGTATTTAGGCTGTAAGCCCTCGTGGTGTATTGTTAAAATATAAAAAAAAGATAATTAAGAATGACAGTATTCTTAATTGTCGCGATAGTGTTATATCCATAGCAACCTTTCTTCTGTTGTTTTTCAGTTGACTTACGTTTAAAAATCAAAATCAGGCGTCTTCGTAAATCATTAATCTGCTATTTATTGAGTTATGTTAGTAAATTCAGTTATTTACTAGGTTTACCTATTTCATTAAATTGAAAATTTTTTTTTTTGAAGATGTAATGTAAAATATCATTTGTAATAATGGGCCGATTCATTGGTGTGCTCAAAGCTCCTATTTTTTTATCGTGAGTCATTATGGAAAATTATGTTAAAATTAGAAGTCTATTGTTAGACTCCATGGCCTACTGCTTTTTGAACACTTTTTTTTTGTCATTTGTTTCCTGGTATTAGATTTGACACCCTACTATCCCCAAAACGATTTTTCTCAAAATTGTCAGTGCAATTACAAGATTTATCAAGCATGTTGTATATCATTAGAAAGCTCTTTTCACAGACTATCACGAGCAAAAATCCAATATATCCATAATATAAACAAACGTTGATACCTGGAGATCAAAAACAAATGACCATTCAAAGTTGAGAATAGCACAAAAAGATTACTCTGTAAAAAGTGTCCTGATACTGTGCAAGTCTTAGACATGTCAGATCAACGCTTACTTAGATATTGAAGAAAAAGAAAAAATCGACAAATTTTGGTTTGTTCAAAATAATTCGAAAACAAAAAGAAGCAGGACAGAATACAAGTCATATTTAAAACGAGCATTAAATTCTACAAAACATTGCTAATTCAAACGTCTCCCTATCTCTAATAATAACGGATATAGCAATACATCCCCATCCAGTTTGGGACACACTGTATAGTACTTTTATATAGGTCAGGGGCATGGCATAATGATCCTCCTTCGTAGCTGGATAATTTTTAATTTCGTAACATTGCTTATATTACGAATTATATTTATAAAATAAACGAGCGCGCTTATAATTGCCATTTTGAGTTTACATTTAAGTAAAGGTTCTTTACTAGCTAATGTTTCCTTGGTGGTTGACGATTTGTAAATTATTCCAGGGGCAGATGGGAAATCTGCCGTTTTCATAATCGATTATGAAGTCATCGCTTAACAGTCCACAAGTTACGCACTACGGCTTTATAACACTTTGTATATGAAGTTTCCTGCTGTACCGCTTATAGTAAATAAAGCACCTTCAATATATATTTTATACTTTGAGAACGGCACACAAAACAAATTGTCTATTTGTTTGGTAATCTTGTTACAGAATTACTTGAAGCACATAATTTATGAAGTAATAAAGTTAAAACATTGCAGGACCCTTGTTCCTTTCGCCCACAATACACTGTGATACTGACAAGGTGGGGTCGCCAACTTTAATCCCGACAAGCTTTCCCCCGTTTCCTAGGTCACTCCTTTTAGATTAGTGCCCATTTTTCTTATGGATGGGTTTTCGCTGAGACATTGCTTTCTTTTTTGGATCGAACAGCGGTTACATTCGTTTTATATGTTTGTTCTACCCTGTCCATCAATGTGAGTGGAAAACTTTACATTTACAATTTTTATTTATTGTAAATATTTATCTCTGACAAGTGGCTTCGACTTCAACTTTTATAAGTGAAACAGAATTTACTACAGTGATTTATTGGGTGTCGGGTCTACTCTGTGTATAAAGTGCACATGTCGTTTTGTCCTCGCAATCACGACCTTGTATCTAGCAGCTCCTTTTAACTCATTGTAGCTTCCGCACTTCATCAATTGCTCTAGGTTTTCCAGAACTTTTCCACTTGGTCTACCTTTTTCCCTCTCTCGAAGTATAATCTCTTAAATAATGTAACTCAAAAATGTTCAACAAATTTGGCCTTCGCCTCTCAAGCTAGCAATCTTCCTTCTCTCATTGTTATTAGCACACTTTAAAACATCTTTCTATCGGTGTACCTTGTCATCGTAATTTGTCTCCCTGTCCAAATTTAAAAAAGTTCGGGGCGCAGCAAGTGCGTTATGGTAGTGAATTTTAATTAAATGCTTTAAATTTGAATACCTCAATTTTCTACGAACTTAGAAAGTTTAGTTTTGGTATGTAGTAAGGTCTTACCTAAGGCAAGATATCCACCAAATTTCCTTAAAATAACTTTGTAATTTTCGGAGAAAAATTTTTTTCGAAAGAAAATTCCAAATTTAAATAACGCAATTTTGTATAATTTTAGAAAGTTGAATTTTGGTACGTAGTAAGGCCTCTCCTAAGGCAACATATCCGTTAAATTTCATTAAAAAAGCTTTGTAGGTTTCGTAGAAAAAAAATTTTTTTGAAAGCAAACTCAAAATTTTTCCGGAAAACCCTGTCCGATTTTCCTGGCTAACGAACTTATCCAAGCCATTAATAAAAGAAAGACACTTGCCGAGTTTCATCGAAATTGGTTAATTGTTTTTTGAGTTATCGGATATATATATATATATATATATATATATATATATATATATATATATATATATATATATATATATATATATATATATATATATATATATATATATATATATATATATATATATATATATAGGGTGGCGCATTGAAAACAAAACAAACCGATTTGCGTCCAGAGAATCTTTTTTTAAGAAACGTTGAAACACGTCAATTTTAATATTGAGGGGGACATGTTTTGACATAAAACTCAACTTTGTCAAATCAACCCCTTAAGGGTGGTGATAACAACCCTTATATTTTAAATAGGAAACATGGGTCGAGTGTTACATCATTTGTTTAAAAATTATTCACAATTGAAGATGCAAAAACGCATTTCACTCATTCCGATAAGAAATGTGCTGATAGTCAATGTTTTGTTGGTTTGTAAGCATCATAAATTTCACCCGTATAAAATTCATCTTGTACAACTGAATGAAGATGATTTTAATCGGCGGCTGGAGTTTTGTGAAGTTATGACTCCACGAATAGCTGATAACGGGAACTTTCTGTTCAATTTCCGTTTTTCAGACGTGTGTAAGTTTTGATTAAACTCTACAGAAATTGATGTCTGGACTGGCATTTTTGGAGACCCTTTAATCAGACCAATTTTTCTTGATGGTAATTTGAGTGGCGAAACGTATTTGGAGTTACTAGAAGATATCGTTTACCCTCTCCTAATTGACATTGTTGAAAATGATGATCGCTATCAAGAAAATCAATTAGTGTTTCAACAAGATAGAGCTCCTCCGCATTTTTCACTACGTGTTAGCGAGTTTTTTTACAGAGAGTTTCCAGGACAATGGATTGGGCGTAGAGGTGCTATTGAGTGGCCCCCTAGATCACCGGATTTAACACCTTCAGACTTCTTTTTATGGGGCCATTTAAAGAGTAGAATTTACGCAGCAGAACCGGAGTCTCTGGAAGAATTACGTCGACGCATTGTTGAAGAATGCCGTCTAATAACTCTACAAATGCTCCAGAATGCCAGAGCTCGTTTTGAACAAAATTTGTACTTTTGTATGGAAGCTGGTGGTCAACGATTTGAACACTTACTTAACTGAATAAACATTTTTGAACGTTTGGTTTTGTTTTTTAGTTTTTTAACGAAAAATTGACTAATTAGTGCATTTCTTATCACAATGAATGAAATACGTTCTTGTAACTCCAACTGTGAATAATTTTTAAACGAGTTGATAAAAAAATAATTGTGTGCTGAATTTAGAAAAGAGCTCTCAAATGATGTAACACTAGACCCATGTTCCCTATTTAAAATATAAGGGTTGTTATCACCACCCTTAAGGGTTCGATGTGACAAAGACACATATAAAAAATTTAAACTGACCCCGGATATGGGTTCTAGGGGTCCTACTTCGCACTCATTTGAAAAAATGTTTGCAGAATCTCACCATCGATACCTCTCTATTAGTGAATTTTTTAAAATAAAAATTCACAAAAAAAGCTTCAATTCTTTGCAATCTTGCTTTTTCAATCTGCAGCTTTTCGCCTCATACATTATAACACTTCATACGTTCGACTTGATGAAACTCGTCCTCACGCCCAAGTTATCACTAAGTGGGGAAGCTGTGATGGGCACTGATAAATACACTTGGAGAACCCAAATCACCATAACACATCTTTTTAAAGACCTGACGGTCGTTTCACTAGCAAAGTTAGCGTCATCAGCGGATGAAAAATTCTAACTACTTACTTCTAACATCACCTTTTAGACTCAATCTTAGGTAAAGAAAGATACCGAGAGGCCTAACAAATTTCTTAAATTATTTTTTTTCGAAAAAGTGAGCTGCAAATCGGCTTTCTTATATATACTATATCTACTTTTACTCAAGGAAAATTTTATTAATCTATTTACTAAGAAATTTAAACCGGCGGTTTTTTGTGCACACGTATTATGTGAGTCATTTGGAATGTAACTTAGAGTGGTAGTTTCCTTCCTGTGGACATCGGATTCAATA
The DNA here is from genome assembly GCA_964006375.1 of Tillus elongatus. NCBI lineage: Eukaryota > Metazoa > Arthropoda > Insecta > Coleoptera > Cleridae > Tillus > Tillus elongatus. The sequence goes on from OZ023265.1 coordinate 149,030,983, forward strand.
ATTATGACTTTCTTGAATTAGATGTCCACAGGAAGGAAACTACCACTCTAAGTCACATTCGACAAAAATAATTTAAGAAATTTGTTAGGTAATATGAAAGATAAAGATAAAGCCACTGAAATGTCGGGTATCTATGAGATAGGTTGTAAAGATTGTAATCCTAACTACGTTGGGCAGACTAAGAGAACCATTTAGACTAGATTTCGTGAGCATCTGGTACAGTCGAGATACGGTAGTGTAGACAAGTCATGCGTGGCACAACGTATTGGGGATAATAACCACCACATTGATAAATATAATCTGAAACTTATAAAAAATGTTAGACAGCCAGCCAACCTAGATGCGTACAAAAGTATTTATATTTCTATGGGAATAAAAAACAAAATTTCCTCAAACCGAGCCCCGCCACTGGTTTGTAGTCCTCTGTTTGCGCTCTGTCTTTGATGCAGATGAACCTTCCGAAATCTGCCACGTAAAGTGATAAGGAAGTTCAAAAACCTCGTCCGGAAATTAAAGTATAATACACATAAAATTTGTCTACGATTGAGTATCCCTCTCGGTATCGTTCTTTACCTAAGATTCAGTATAAAAGGTGATGTTAGACGTAAGTAGTTAGAATTTTTCATCCTCTGACTACGCTAACTTTGTTAGTGAAACGATCGTCAGGTATTTAAAAAGATGTGTTGTGGTGATTTGGGTTCTCCAACTGTACTTGTCCAAGTTAAAATGTTTATTGTCATGAAGATTATTTTGCCTATCGAATCGCTCTTTTCAGTTCATTGCTACATTTATCAGCGTCTGTAATAAAGGAACATTTCTATTTGTTCAAGTTGTTGGCCGTTTAGCTTATATGCATTTTCGCAGCCCCATCCTCGCTTATCTTCATTACTTCTGTTTTCGTGATATATTGATTTTGGCGTAGTCTTGAATAAGTTGAATGCCTGCACGTTTTACCTTCCCCAGGCATTGAGTCGTCAGTTCTGTGTGCTATTAGATTTTCGGCACGTAAAAGATCCTTACGCTGCTTACAAAATGGGGGCGGGAAAGGCTTTGAGGTTAGTGAGGTGAAGGTAATTATCCTTGCTTGCAAAAATAGGTCGACGTTGAAGAAAGAAAACGTACAATTTTTTCTTTGAATAAGTACACTTTGAGAAACCCAAATCACCACAACACTTATTTCAGAGACCTTACGATCGTTTCGTTGACAAAGTCAACATTTTCCTCTGAAGATGTTGACTTTGTCAACGAAACGATCGTAAGGTCTCTGAAATAAGTGTTGTGGTGATTTGGGTTTCTCAAAGTGTACTTATTAGTTCTCATCACAGGTTCCAGTTTTCACATAGTGAATTTTTCTTCGATAAAATATTTGAAACGAACGTCTTGTAAAACCATAGAAAAGTTAAGTTATTTTTTGATAGATACGGCAAAAGTAAACTTTAAATTGTATAAAGAAAGGCGACGAATTTTTGTTACATTTGTTAAATATTATATTAGTGTCTCATTTTCGCTTCTTAAGAATTTTTCAGGTCAGGTCAATTTGTTCAAATAAGCTGCAATTAGCTCCTCTGAAACCCGTATCCGAAATCAGTTTTAGACTATATATATATATATATATATATATATATATATATATATATATATATATATATATATATATATATATATATATATATATATATATATAACTCAAAAAATAAATGAGCGATTTTTATGAAACTTTGCAAGCGTGTTCCTCTAGTAAATGGCTTGAATAAGTTCGTTATTCAGGAAAATGTGGTTAGGTTTTCTAGTAAAATTTTGAGTGTTGTCTAGAATTTACTTTATATCTTTGGAAATAACAAAGCTTGAGACCCATATTGATCCTTAATATATGGTATATGCCAAACTTCAGATCTATTGATTAACTCTTTCAGGTTAAGTCCGTAGCAATCTACCCTGCACCAGACTCCCCAATTTAGAAGCTGGAAGAAAAGACATACTATGGGTAAAACTTTCTCTCAGGGCTGCAACTAAATTCATCGGTTGCATTTACCGGTCACCTTCTGACAACAACTTTGTCCAGCTCTTTGACTACCTTTCTGAAAAACCGACTATCTGATTTCTAAATATCCTTCCTCCGATGTCACTATTCTTGGTGACTTCAATGTCCATAATAAGGAATGGCTAGGATCTTCAAAAACCGATTCACAAGGGAGAGCAGCGAAGGCCTTTGCAGTCAGCAATTCTTTAGCCAATATGGTTCAGCAACCTACTTACTTTCCTCGTATCCCAACACACAGCTCAAATCCCTTGGATCTCCTTCTTACTACACAACCTGAATGCTATAAGATATCAGTCACCGCCCCCCTTGGTCGCTCAGATCACGGCATGGTCACTGCTTCCTGCGCAATGCAACCCGAGGTCACACAGTCATCACAACCACGTATCGTTTGGCACTACAACTCCGCAAACTGGGACGAAATGCGGGATTACTTTTCCTCATTTCCATGGGCGTCTGTCTGCTTCTCTCATCCTGACCCCTCTGATATCTCACAAAACGACACCGAAATTATCCAAGCTGGCATGGAATTATTTATTCCACGTACACAGAAAACCTCTTCAGCCACTCAAAAGCCCTGGTTCTCTAAATCCTGTGACAAGGCCAGACTTGAAAAGGTCAAAGCTCACAAAACGCTTCTACACAATCCCAGTCAAGAAAATCGTCAAGCATTTAACGACGCAAGAAACAGCTATGTCCGCATTCTTTCTGAGGCAAACAACTCGTTTAATAACCACATCAAAAACAAAGTCTTCTTAAGCTCCAACGGCGGCAAACCCTTCTGGACTCTTGCTAAATCTATTGGGAATAATTTCTGCAAAAGCACGTTCCCACCTCTTGTCTCAGGGGATGAAATTGTTTCTACCGCCCTGGGCAAGGCTGAACTTTTTGCTTCGTTGTTCGCCGGCAATTCTACTCTCAACCCACCTCCAAATGTTCAACCACCAACAGTCCCCAATTTCGCGCATAAAATGACGGATATCATTTTCAAAACTAAAAGGGTACGGAAGATGCTCTCTTCTCTTAATACCAGGAAAGCCTCTGGCCTTGACGAGATCCCAGCAATTGTTCTCAAAAAATGCGCACCAGAGCTTGCTCCTGTCCTGACTCGTCTGTTTCAGATATCTTATAATAAAGGCATATTCCCTAGTAACTGGAAAACTGCTCGAGTACAACCCATCCCCAAGAAAGGATCCAAAGCGCTTCCCAGCAACTACAGGCCTATTTCTCTCCTTTCAGTCGTCTCTAAAGTGATGGAAAAGTATATAAACACCGAATTACTAAAATATCTTGAAAAACACAGTCTAATCCACGACAGGCAGTATGGATTCCGTCAGCGCAGATCGACTGCCGACCTCCTTTCCTTTGTCACCCATTCTTGGAACAAGTCTATGGAACAACACGGTGAATCCCAGATTGTTGCTCTGGACATATCCAAAGCATTCGACCAGGTCTGGCACGCAGCGCTGCTTAATAAACTTCCGGCCTATGGCCTACCACCAAAACTCTGTATGTGGACAGCAAATTTCCTCTCCAACAGGAGCATATCTGTTGTTGTGGATGGCCATTCCTCTAAACTGTATCCAATTAATGCAGGAGTTCCTCAAGGTTCAGCTTTAGCCCCTACTTTGTTTCTTCTCCACATCAATTACCTCCTCTCGAGCACATCCAACCCAGTTCACAGCTACGCGGACGACAGCACCCTCCATTCAAATATACAATATTCTAAGCCTGTCTCTTTAGCCCAATTAGATGAGGATCGCAGACTCATGGAGGGTTCTGTCTCCGTTAATCTCCAAAAAATATTAGACTGGGGAAGTAGAAATCTTGTACAATTGAACCCCACCAAAACTAAGTCTTGCTTTCTTTCTCACAAGAGATACACCAGCCCTAGACCCATCACAATGAACAACCAAGTTATTCAAAGTAATGAGTCCTTTTCTCTTGTTGGCATTTCTGTGGATCGAAATCTTAATTGGCACCAACATGTCACATCAATTGCAGAAGCGACTGCTAAGAAATTAGGTTTCCTCTTCCGGCCTCGCAAATACTTCTCACCAGCTAATCTCTATACCTTATATACTTCACAAATAAGGCCAAACCTCGAATACTGCTCCCACATCTAGGGTGCCGCTGCCGCTTCTACACTCCCTATCCTGGACTCCATTCAAAATAGAGCTATACGTCTCATCGGTGACCCTACCCTCACCCAAAGGCTGCCATGCCTTGCCCACCGACGTGCCGTTGGTGACCTCTCTCTCTTTTATAGATATCTGCACGGGCACTGCTCAGAGGAGCTTTCCTCCATAGTTCCCCCACCTGCTGCCCCCAACAGATCTACCAGGGGAACAGAGCGAATGCACCCTTTTACTGTCCAGGTCACCAGACATAGAACATCTCGTTATGTCCGCTCTTTTGTCCCGAGGACTTCCAAGTTGTGGAATTCCTTGCCGGCACATGTTTTTCCTTCTCCTCCGAACCTCCAAACCTTCAAGTCCAGAATTAACAAGCTGCCTCTTTCCTCCTTGTCAACACCCACGGTACGATAGTATTTAGGCTGTAAGCCCTCGTGGTGTGTTGTTGAAAAAAAAAGTGGTGCATAAAGTGTACCACCTTTTTTTTATTCCTCCGGGTCTTGGTGGCACAAATTCTATACCGTTTATTTAAAAACATTTTGCTACAGTCACAGAAGCACAAGAATCGTACCACCTACAGAATATGTAATTATGGTTGCCTACCAGCTATAGTTATGAATATATTTGATTTTATGAATGCTGGCTATTATATTCAAACAGTTTTGAGGTTAAACGTTATTTTCTCTCATGGCGTGGTGATATTTTAGTAAGTTTTAGTGTGTTATCTGGTGTTTTACTTTTAAATTTTGATACCAGGCTGGATACGGCAGTGTATTAGGGGGGATTAACATACTGGTAAGTAAAAAAGTCGTATACGCCATCGTAATTCTTGATAAAATTGAGGCGGTACAAAAAATGTACCACCATTACCATAGATCAGTGTTGTTATTTTCATGGTATTTTTATAGATTGTTATGGATGATATAAATTTGAAAGGCTGGACTAGAGACGAATTTTTGAAAGAATATGAGAACCTCCCCTCCGATATGGATTCTGTTATCGATGGCGATCTAGGTGATGATTGTAGTGATACAGAGTTTGATAATAATGCGGAAGTAGAAGATAATGTGCAACAACATGAAATTCTTGATGCTTCGGTAGAATATTGAGACTTTGACGATTATGAATGGAATGTACCTCTGGATAAAGCTAGAGATATACTGAAACAATTGCAATATGATGCGGATCCTATTTGGGGCCAAACAACTATTATAGTAGGTCCACCTGATTTTAGTCATTATTCAGGAGTAACGCAAGTCGTTCAAGATATTCAGGATCCATCTCCACACCAATTATTCAAGCTATTATTTGATGATGACATAATTAACAATTTAGTATTCCAAACAAATATTTATGCAAACTAAAAATATCTGTTATCTGGAAAGAAATATGAGCCGACTACTGAAGCGGAAATTAAAGTGTTTTTAGGCATAAATTTATTAATGGGTATAAAAACCATGCCGAGTTACAAAGATTATTGGAGTTCTAGTCCCGACCTCCATGATGCATATATAAGCCAACTTATGCCACTAAACATATTCAGTTGGCTCCTCAATCATATACATGTCAATGATAATAATCTACTGCCAGGAAGAAATGACACAAATTATGATAAACTCTACAAATTACGTCCGATGTTGACAAAATTGGCAGAAAACTTTAAAAAATGTTTATGTCTAGATAAATGTGTGGCCATCGATGAGTACATGATTAGGTTTGAGGGCAGAAGTGGTTTAAAGCAATATATGCCAAAAAAAGCCGATAAAAAGAGGCTATAAGATTTGGGTATTAGCTGATAAGTCTGGCTATATGTATAATTTGATATTTACACGGGTAAAACGGATAATGGTATTCCTGAGAAAAATTTGGGATCCAAAGTGGTGAAAAACTTGTTGAACGGTTTTGAGGGAAAGCATCACAATGTATATTTTGATAATTATTTTAGCTCGTACACCTTACTTTTGGACTTGAAAAAAAAAACAAGATATTCACGCTTGTGGAACTGTAAATAGCACGCGAAAAAAACTTCAAAAATTGCAGGATGATAAATTGTTGGCAAGCGGTGCTTTCGACTGGAAAACAAGTAATACAGGATTGCTTATGTGTAAGTGGAAGGATAAAAGATCTGTGTATTTACTTTCCAATTTTAATAGCCCCCAGGATACGACAACTGTTCGTAGACGTGAAAGGAATGGAGACGTAATTGAAGTACCTTGTCCAAAAGTTTTAGTTGACTACAACAGTAATAGGAATTTTGTGGATAAATTCGATCAATTCAAAGCAACTTATAAAGTTAACACTAAAAGCCACAAATGGTTTCACTTCCTAGATGTACGCGTCGTCAATGCATACGTTTTAAATAAATTGCTTCAAGGAGGAGATGCAGTATCACAAAAAGATTTTCGGCGGCGAATAATAGATGGTTTATTGGCAAACAGACTGGTCACTTTGAAACGAAAATTGGATAGGTCATCAACTCGATCTCCCAGACACATTTCAAAGCACAAGCCTACAGTCCCGGTTGAAATAAGACTTACCAGTTCTTCCCACCAACCAATTCGAGACACAAGACAACGGTGTGCCAAATGCAGCATAAAGGCAAAGCAGGTGCGAACCGAATGGATGTGTTCTGTTTGCAAAGTTCCTCTGTGTCTATCGAAATTCAAAACGTGTTTTCTGGATTATCACGCAAGAGTAAGAATTTTTGAAATATTGCAACAAACAATATTTAACAATAATTATTCTTTGCAGCCATAGTGGTACAAGTGCTGTACCACCCCCACAGGAGTCAGTGAGCTAGGAATTAGTCACAAAATCATCTGCAATATGATTATTTTTAAATATTCTTTGCATTAAAATCATTATAACCCCCAAAAGTATAGTTTTAATTTTCCGTGACGCATGGGTATAAAAGCTATAGGAATTGATGTGCCTGAAAGAGCTAAAAATATATTTAAAGAAGAAAATTTTAATCGCACTGGTCAAAAAGACACAAGACGAAAATATTATATGTGACATAATCTATTAAATATTACAGGGAAAGATTAAGTTTTTGGTACAAAAAGGTCTGTGAGAACCAAAAGGATACTTTTATGGTTTTTATTTTAAGAATGTCAAAGTGACGATCTGAACCAAGATCCAGAAACCAATGGAAAAGAAATATTGCCATAGGTTTCTAATTTCTGGTTCAATAGCCATTCTTCTTCATTTGACTAAGATGTATGCAAAAAAAAAAATTTACAATAAACGCTTTCTGCGATGCTTTGGCCGCTGCCTAAATTATAGTTTGTGATATTTAAGAAAATAAATTTGAAAAAGTTTCATCCAAGTGAATAAAGTTACCAACTGACAAACACCAGTAGGAAAAGTTCTGACGCAGCAAGTTCCTCATGGTAGCGTGTTTTCTGGATAAGTTCGTCAAATAACACCATCAAACCACTTTTGCCAAAAAAACTTTTGTTTTTTCGTTTTTTGAAATATTTTGATGAAAATTCGCTATTATAACGCATTTGCTGCCCCAAGACATTTTTTGTTCCCAAGTTTGTTTTCTAAGTGCCTTTGTGAAATATATGAAAACTAAGTTATGTTCGTTACAGCGTCAGTCTTTTTAATTATTTTGAAAATATTCTACAACCTACAGCCACATTTCCCGACGTCTGACTTTCTAGTTTAGTGGATTAAAATGGGAAATGCACGTGTTTCCTGTTAGATAGGCACTAGCATGACAGCAACTAACATACATTGGCATGTTGGAGTAATAAAGTTTGCACACACGTAATAACTCCACTCTGATGTTAGCTGACGTAAGTCCACAATTCTATATGAAATAACCGTCATTTCGCATCAAAGATCTCTTGATATATTACGTTGTTGGCATTCATTTCCGGCTGCCTCTACTGATTACACGGTAAGATTTTTTTAGATTTCCCAGGTTACTGCTCGTGGTCGTACAGTACTATATTCGTAATCATTTTAGAGAATTTTCCTACAAAAATCGTTTATGACCAGAGTACAACTTTCACAAAATTTCCTCAGATAACCGCGAACTGCGAGCCCAAAACCAACATTTAAGATGCGATATATCTTTATTAGTTTATTAATGAATTACACCGTTGTATACCATCAGGAAGGTGTATCCTGTTTGCCGACGACACAATTTTGCTCGTTTCGGACCCCCAGATATCATGGTTTTTCAAAATATGCAAGTTGTTGAGAATGGTGCTCCTGCTTGGTTTACGGCAAACAATACGTTAAACGAAGAAAAACCAAGCGATTACTTATCTCCACCGGGACTTTGTTGTGTGTGGGAGCGTCGGCAGGGTACCCAGCGACCTGGAAAACCGGGAAAACCTGAAAAAATCAGGGAATGTGAAACAAGCCCTAAAATGTCACGGAAATTTGTGATTTTACTCAAATGTCATGGAAATCATTCAGTAGACCTGGAAATTATATATTTGTAAAATTTTGTCACTAGCAGATGCATTTTTATTTTTATTTCATATATATTATATGAATTTTCTCACGTAAATAGTTTTCCCATACCTAGGAAAATATATCTGATAACAATGCGGCTTACCTTTGCTACCAATATCATTTAAATCCACCAATGAATACAGCGTATGCCACACCAGCGCCGTTGTAAATAGCATCTCCTACTATCTCAAACATGTCTCATATGTATATCTCACTTGGACTGTTCTTCCTTGAATGCATAAAATGCAAAAGCGTTTTGTGTATTGGCCGGGTAGAGCTCTGCTGTGAATGTGGTTATTCTATTTTAACCTTTATGATCATGTTGAAAGTTGCAAAATATTTGGCATTTGTATATGACGCATGTAAACAGTATTTTTGTTTCATTTTTTCAGCCAATTTTCATAAATAAAACTTCACTTTGAGAGAGGTAATGACTTTCGAATTGTCAAAAAAAAAAAATGGCGCGAATCTGAGCTTTTGGAACCCATTTCCCAGGCGTATTCAAATTTATATATACAAACAGCATGGTTTTCAAAGTTTCTACGCCACCTAGAGACTTCTGGTTTGTTCGATCACACTTGAAAATTCTTTCCGGAGGCTAAGTTTGTCAGCCAGTCTTGAAAGTCAAGTTTTTCCATGAAAAAAATGCACATTTTCTTCTCGAACATGCTATATGTTATAAATTTAACGGAGCTAACCATATTTATGTTCTTTATTATGTAAATTTTTTGTTCGTAATTTTTATTTATTTTGTTCATAAAAAAGGTATTCAGGTATGTGTGTTTTTTATTTCGAGTATTATGGAAAATGTACTCGAGGGGCCTGGAAATGTCAGGGAATTTGATATTTGATTTCTGCTGGGTACCCTGGTCGGTCGGGTAGTTGGGAAGTTACATTAGACGATGGGCTAAACAAGTCGGCTGATGTTCTATCGCTTGCGAAGAAATTGTTAGGTGTTATCTTTTTAATTCGTCGACTAAAATGGCAAATAGATGGTGAGATGCGTTGCAGGTGTACTATGCTTTATTTCACTCTCATCTGGCATATGCTGTTAAGCTTTGTGGTGGCTCTGCACATGTTGAGAGGATATTTAGACTTCAGAAACTTGCTGAAAAAATAGTTGCAGCGGCGGGTATGAGATACCATTATCAACCTATATTTCAACCATGGATTTTATTAGTCCAGTCAAATAAGAAATTGACCAGGACATTTGAAATAAAAAGCTCGAAAAACGCGAGATGTTGATGATGACGTCTTAATTGAAAGTCCCAAACAATCCCGCTTAGGGAAAATCCGAAATCTTGGAAAAACTGCTGCTATCTTCGATTTACGATACAGGGACTGAACCAATCGTCCGATTTTGTTCGTTTTTACGTCAGATTGCGAAGTTTGCTGTTCTTTTTCTTTAAGAATAGTAAAAGGAGGATATATTGTCCATTTTTTTAACAAATAAAATAAAACATTACTTTTGAAGAAAATACATTTTTTGGCCATAGTATATAATAGGTTAAATTTACCGTTGCTTTGGCAACACGCTAGCCAAAGATTAGACGTCGTCGACGATGTCCCAGTAACCGCACATATCTGCACAATTGAGACCACTTATCCTGCATATGCATTACTTTTCAGAGCTGGATTTGCAGTTACAGGATATTATGTGGAGTATTCGCTCTGGTGCTCTATCCTCTTGAGTCGGGATGGGTTTTACCTGAGCTGCACCATCCATTCCCGTTTTTTGCAGCATGCGTTTTTCCATTCATACCTGAATCTAAATTTAAATATACGGAATTACCGTACTAAGTTGTTTGCGGATGTAGGTGGAATGGCAGTCGAGCCAAATGCTGCCTTGACGGACTGATTAACAACTGTCCTCCGATACGGCCAATGCCTGGCGTTGTTTAAGCTCTTTTTAACATCACAGACGTACAGCGCGAGAGGAAAATACTCTTCCGATTCTGCGATTTACTCGCGTGTAGCGATCGTTTTTTTTTTTATACAGGAGGGGAAAATGCTCATGCAGACCCCATTCACGGCCCCGTAGGTGCCGTGGGATATCGAGGTACTGTGAGACTGTACTCACTAAAACCCCCTCCCTGGGAGTACCGGACATTAGTCCATAGCTCCGTCGGAAAGATTTCACATAATGCCTTTTTGGGTATGAATGTTTCCATTCTGTTTTTGCCGCAGGTGCGTTAGCGGGTAAGTATAAGCTTTGGACGCTTATGCTTATGTGGAAGTTGCTCATCGCAATCGGTGGCACTACGGAGAAAAGCATTTGGGTGAGAAGCGGCTTTTGCGAACTGAGTTGTGGATAGTTGAGTTATGAACTCAAGTATCGAAGGCATTTCCAGATCAGAGTGAATCTGACTATTTCGGACAAACCATGGCGCTCCGGTAACCATTCTCAGAATTTTGTTCTGGATGATTTGAAGGGTCTTGATGTGTGTTGCGGCCGCGGTGGCCCATGCAGGTGATGCATAGGTCAAGGCTGGCCGGATGATGACTTTGTACATGAGCAACTTGTTGTTCATGGACAGTGGAATTTCTATTTAGAAGTGGGAACAACTTCGAGATGAACATCGAGGCTTTTTTTCGGGCGTGATCGACATGGGGGCTCCATGTTAAGTGTTTGTCGAGGAAAACCCCGAGGCATTTGGCGGAATCTTGCCAGGGAATTAGACGGTTGTCTAATGATACGTGTTCGTGAGGTGTGTGTCTCCTCTTGGAAATAGGACAGCTGAACATTTATCGGGGTTTAGGGATAGAAGGGATTTCCTATACCATGCTTGCAGCTCGACTACGGCGGTCTGAAGTCGTTCGGTTATTATCCTCGGCTGAGTGGACCTGTTGAGGATGGTAGTGTCGTCTGCGTACAGTGCGTATGTCACGTTTAGGGGGGGCTGTCGGAATGTCTGCGACAACTATATTGTACAGCAGAAGGGAGCGATCGGTTGATTGAAGACATACATTTTATACCATAAACACGCGTCGTTTTGGAGCTTCTTGAAAAAAACGCTTTTTACCTTTTCTGAAGGGGGTAGAAGTGGTATCGCACTCTGTTGCTGCATGGAAAACAGGAGGTGGTCACGGAGATCTTCAAGGGCGGCGATCAGTTTCTCACTGCTGAGCCGGGACTCTGTATTGTTTTCCCTGGTATCAACATTTGGACTTTACTTCCATGGTTGGATGTCGTTGCCTATTATTACAGGTTGCTCGCCGTTAGCAGCTTGCACAGCTCTCTTCACTGTCACAGCATTAATGTTATCGGAAGCTGAAATGACGTTGACGCCAGCTCCGGTGAGGTGCCTTGATAGCAGCGTAATGAAACGCACCTCGTTTTTGACATTTGCCAGGAACGCTCCTTGTGACGCTGAAGGTGTGGCATTGTCGGTTACAGCCTCCGCCGCTGCTCCACTGCTGCATTTGAGTTTTATGTGCCTGCAATTGTTTTTTTTTTTCGAACGCCCGTAGATATTGCATTTTTGACGCAGTAAGTGCGTTTTGGTAGTGAATTTTCATTAAATCCCTCAAATAACTCAATTTACTATTAACCTAAGGTTTGTTGGCTAGGGAGCCAGTTTTCTCGGAAAAATTTTAAGTTTATTTTCGGAAAATTTTTGTACATTTTCACACAATAAGTAATTTTGATAAAATGTGGTACATTCTATACAGTGTGTCACAAACTGGATGGGAATGTATTGCTATCTCCGTTATTACCAAAGATAGGGAGACTGTTAAATTAGCAATGTTTTGTAGAATTTCATGCTCGTTCCAAATATAACTTGTATTTTGCCCTGCCTCTTTTCGTTTTCGAGTTATTTTGAAAAAAACAAAAATTTGTCGATTTCTTTTTTCTTCAATATCTAAGTCGGCGTTGATCTGACATGTTTAAGACTTGCAGATTATCAAGACATTTTTTGCAGAGCAATCTTTTTGTGCTATTATCAACTTTAGATTGTCATTTGTTTTTGAGCTACGGGTATCAACGTTTGTTTTTATTATGTCAGCCATATTGGATTTTTTGCTCATGTGATAGCCTGTGAAAAGAGCTTTCCAATGATGTACAACATGCTTGAGAAATATTGTAATTGCACTGACAATTTTGAGAAAAACCGTTTTGAGGATAGTAGGCTATGAAATCCAATACCAGGAAACAAATGACCAAAACAAAAGTGTTCAAAAAGCAGTAGGCCATGGAGTCTAACAATAGGCTTCTATTTTTAACATAATTTTCCGTAATGATTCACGATAAAAAATAGGATCTTTGAGCACACCAATGAATCGGCCCATTATTACAAATGATATTTTACATTACAACATTATCGTAAAAAATTGTTCTAATTTAATCAAATGGGTAAACCTAGTAAATAACTAAATTTACTAACATAACTGAATAAAAAGCAGATTAATGATTTACGAAGACGCCTTTGAAAATTGTTTGATTTTAAAAGTCAACTGAAAAACAACAGAACAAAGGTTGCTATGGATATAACACTGTCGCGACAATTAAGAATACTGTCATACTTAATTATCTTAACAATTTGAGGTTGCTTAAAATTTTGTACTAAATAGTTTGTGTTTATTTTAAATATTATTCAACAATATGTTCAGCAATGAAGAGTATTTTGACATGTTGGAATGTTATATTCGTTCTAACCGAAATACTGAGGCAGCTGCAAATTCATATCAAAATAACTACCCATAAAGACGACAACCAAACACCAAAATATTTTGCAGGATAGTGACCAATCTATTGAACGACGGCAGCTTCCACGTAAAGAAACTACCAATGCCTAGAAATGAAGAAAGAAACAATGCCGTCTTACAGGTTTCAAACGAAAACCGTCCGCAATCTGTTCGGTTTTATGGTGAACAAATTGACGTTCTAAAAAGCACTGTACACTATGTATTAAAACAAAGTCATTACCATCCATACAAACCTACAATCGTACAAGGCTTAAATGTTGACGATTACCCTAAGCGACTTCATTTCTGCAGATGGTATCAAGGACAACGTCAGCAAGACGAAAATTTTCATTTGAAAATAATATGGACTGATGAATCCAGATTGACAAATTCTGGTATGTATAATCGCCATAGTAGGCATCATAGGGCACAAAAAACCCCATCTAAAGGAAGAAGAAAGATTGCATGACAGATTTGGCATTAATGGTTGGTGCGGCTTATTAGGTAAAAATCTGTTATTTTTATTTGTAGATTAGACAGTTAATTAAAAAAAAATTCAGGTGAGTTCTTCTTTGAAAATAATTTAACTGGGGATAAGTATCTTAATCTATTGAGAAATGATATCTTACCAACAATTAGAAGAGTTCATGATAATTTAGACGAGATTTGGTACCAACAAAACGGTTGTCCATCTCACAATGCTAGGATCGTCAAAGAATTTTTGTACCAAAATTTTAATAATCGTGTCATTGGTGTGCTCGAAGTCCTGGTATAACACCCATGGTTTTTTTTTTTTTTGGTACTCTGAAGAATGATGTGTATAAATTCGATCCACCACAAAATATCAATGAATTACGAAACAAAATCACAGAAGCTATAAATCATATTAACCAAAACACCCTCACCAGAGTTTGCAGGCATGTTTCAAAAAGGTGTATAAAGTGCATTGAACAAAATGGTGGCCATATTAAACAATTTTCTATTTAGTGTATTTTTAAGTTGCTATTTTATTATTTGTTGAGTTCCGTTTCTAATTGTGTTGTTTTGTGGAGTTGAAGTTTGTGTTTGTTATTGCGGGTTTCGTTATTAAACTGTTTCACATAATATTACCTAGCATTATTACCTAATTAAGTATTGTAAATTAAATCACAATATTTTTTATCGTGAATCATTACGGAAATTTATGTTAAAAGTAGAAGTCTGTTGTTAGACTCCATGGCCTACTGGTTTTTGAACACTTTTTTTGTCATTTGTTTTCTGGTATGTATTGGATTTTATAGCCTACTATCCTCAAAACGGTTTTTCCTAAAATTGTCAATGCAATCACAATATTTCTCAAGCATGTTGTACATCATTGGAAAGCTCTTTTTGCAGGCTATTACATGAGCAAAAAAGAATATGGCTGCCATAATAATAACAAACGTTGATACCTGTAGCTCAAAAACAAATGACAATCCAAAGTTTAGAGTAACACAAAAAGATTACTCTATAAAAAGTGTCCTGATAATGTGCATGTCTTAGACATGTCAGATCAACGCCTACTTAGACATTGAAGAAAAAAGAAATCGACAAATTATGATTTTTTCAAAATAACTCGAAAACGAAAAGAGGCGTGATAAAATACGAGTCATATTTGGAACGAGCATGAAATTCTACAAAACATTGCTAATTTAACCGTCTTTCTATCTTTAATAATAACGGAGATAGCAATACATTCCCATCCATATTTGCTATTAAAAATATTTTTATGGAAATTCCCTTGCATAATGCACTTGCTGCGTCCAGACTTTTTTATTTTATTGCGTTACTCAGTCAGACAGTAGTTGTAATTATAGTAATTGAAAATGTTCGTGCATGTTATTTTTATAGTACCATTAAATAAGCAGGCTTATTTATATTTTCGATCTATTTGTGTAATCAGCTTATGGACATGCTTTTACGTTTTCCCCGTCATAAACAGTTTGCAGTGCAACGTTATCTACATGCATGCGTGATTGATGGAGCCAGTTATGGTGGTATTAATAATGTTAGCTTAAATTTCAATGATGTATGCTGAGAAAGATGATGAACTGATAGAAAAATGAATTTCTAGTATATCAAAATGTCTAGGTTATGATGTATGTTGTGTTTTATTATTCTACCAAGGTCAAATTTGACTAGACTGTTATTAAATCGTTGTTTGTTTTGTTGGAAGTGTATATAGTAAAGTTTCATTCATAATGAGGTAAACAAGAAGCTATAAAAATAGTTTATTTAATAATGTTTGTCGGCATTATACGACTACAATTTTCCCCCGGAAATTTTTTGTATCTTAGAAAATACCAAAGTTATTTTAGTGAAATTCTGAACACAAATAGTCTTTAGAGAGACTAGTACATACTAAATTTAACGTTTTTAGCTTTACGAAAATTGACTTACAGCAGGGTACCCAGAGACCTGGAAAACCTGGAAAAATCAGGGAATGTGAAATACCCCCTAAACTGTCAGGAAAATGCCAGGGAAATTTGTGATTTTACTCAAATGTCATGGAAATCATTCAGTAGATCTGGAAATTATATATTTGTCAAATTTCGTCACTAGCAGATGCATTTTTATTTTTATTTCATATATATTATATGAATTTTCTCACGTAAATAGTTTTTCCATCCCTAGGAAAATATATCTGATAACAACGCGGCTTACCTTTAGTACCAATATCTATTAAATCCGTCAATAAACGCAGCATATGCCACATCATGCGCCGATATAAATAGCGTCTCCTACTATCCCAAACATGTCTCATATGTACAGGATGACCAATTAAGCGAGGTAAGCGGCTGTATCTCGGAAACCGTTTACCATAGAGCTTTGGGAAAAAATATATTTAGTTAATATGGCCAAGGGAAATCGTTGGAAATTATTTTCAAGTCCGTCAGATGCCCGTTAGGGGGCGTAACACCAAGATGAAATGAAAAAAATAGGATATCTCAGTAATATGTCCAGATAAATTCTATTGAAAATACCTGCAAATAAATGTCTTGTGTATGACAAACAATTTTTGTTTTTACTATTTTTCTCTAACTCTTCAGATAAAATGGTGGGTGTAAGGCAAACAATGATTAGGAAAAAATGCAATATCTCGGGATCGCCTTATTGGAAAATATTGAACTTAGTGTTATTTAAAACTGTATTTCTCGCTCGATCTACTGCACTGCAAGCCATGTCTTTGCTATTATTACTGTAATCACTAGATGGCGCTTTTTTTAAATTTTACAAATTTTATGATTTTTTTCAAGAAACCTAAATACAATCATATAAATATTACTACATAGATAGAAAGAGGACTAAAAGCCAAAGCAAGTGGTGAAAATCCCAAGTCTCTGTCTTTTGTTTAACCGGAGATATTAATGAAAAACTTATAAAATTGGAATTTAAACAAAAACACTTTCAGCATTGACTAATTTAAAGCTTGAAAACAGAAATTTATTAACTTGCAAATTTAGTTTTATAGTTTTTTATTAAAAATAAGACTTATTTACGCATTCCTAACGCAACTTATTCGTTGGGTCCAAGAATTATACTCTAAAACTGGAATAGGTAGGCTTTGGAAAAAAGACAAAATTACAATACTTTAAAGAAACGTCAAATTAGTTACTCTGAATTATTTGGTGTTTAATTTAAATATTAAAAATGTTTTTTACAAATGATGAAGCCGTTGATATGATTGGTGTTTACTTTGAGTGCTTTCAAAATGCGGCAGTTGCTGAAAGAGTGTATGCAATGCGGTATCCGAATTGCCACCATTGTAACAAGAGTTTTTACTCGCTTGGTGCAAAACTTACGTGAAACTGGAAGCTTAAGCTGACCGGTGCTGCGGAGGCACCGTTTTGCCAGAACTGAAGAAAATATTATCAATGTTTTGGCATATATAGAATTTAATCCTCATGTTAGCACAAGAACATTGCATTTTCACTTGAGAATATCATGGACCACCATCCACACTATTTTGAAAGAGTATAGGTAAGCTTATTATATCGTGAAATCAAAATAGTTATTTTTATTTATCTCACAGGGATCATAATGACGGTTGTGAAAATGATCAGACGACAGTCGTAAAAATTATATGATAACACGACGTGTTACCATAATGATCGTTTATGATCCGAGTAAGATACAAAACTTTATCTGCCGGCATTCATTAAAACTTAAGACCATTAAAAGATTTGAATTTTATTTGCAATACGATGAAACTGACATTTTTCACTTAATTTCATTGGTGTGAATGTAGCGTTTGTTTGTCGTTTATTATCGAACTAGTGAGCCAAAGATTCGTGTTTAGTTTCTCGTTGTAGTAGCAGTAGTGCTATAGTCAATCTCATTATCGCACTATGGGCTGTTCACCCAAGCTAGACAGTTACATCATCAACCACCAAAATCTTCGCATATCAATAACAAGTACGTTTTCTCGAATTTAGTTGATTTTTGGTATATGAGTACTTTTTTACTCAAAGTATATTGACAACATTGAAATTACCACAACTGTTCAACTTTCAATGCAGTAACAGTTAAGCTTTATGAATTGTTGATGACGTAACTGTGTAGCTTGAGTGAACACCCCTTGTAATATAATGATCAGCTTTATGTTACTTAAATCCGATAACATAATGCGTCTATTGTGTCAGCAGATAAACATATTTTTATTACAATGGCCTTTTGAATATATAATGATAATTATTTTGATTTCTAGACTACACCCTTATCATATTGTTTTCAATCAAGCGCTGAATGAGCAAGATTATGATTGGAGGCTGGATCATTGCCATTGGCTTTTAGACATGATCAATGAAAATCCTAATTTTTTATCACAAGTTCTTTGGACGGACGAGGCTACTTTTCATAGCGAAGGTAATGTGAATTTGCATAGTATGCATTACTGGTCTACCGAGAACCCCCACTGGATGCGAGAAGTTCAACATCAAGGACGTTGGAGTCTTAATGTAGGGTGTGGCGTAATAGAAGGTACAATTATTGGACCTTATTTCTTTGACCAATTTCTTACTGGTAGCCTCTTCTTGGAGTTTCTCAGAAATGAATTGCCAGTTTCATTGGAAGATGTGCCCTTTTGAAACCAGGCAAAATGTGTTTCG
Organism: Tillus elongatus; assembly: GCA_964006375.1. NCBI lineage: Eukaryota > Metazoa > Arthropoda > Insecta > Coleoptera > Cleridae > Tillus > Tillus elongatus. The sequence continues at coordinate 149,049,441 of OZ023265.1, forward strand.
TTGGTGGTCCAGCACATTTTACAATTAATGTGTGAGAACATCTCGATGAGACGTATCCAGGCCGATGGATAGGAAGAGGAAGCATATTTCCCTGGCCAGCGAGGTCACCTGACTTAACATGCTTAGAATTTTATTTGTGGGGACGAATAAAGTACCTTGTCTTCCAAACAAAGCCTACGAGCAAGGAAGATATGAAGAATAGAATCCGCAATTCGTAGTCTGTCAACAGCGGAAGTGGAAGCCGCCGTTTTTTCTACTCGAAATAGGCTGAGCAGTGTGAAGAATGTGATTTACATGCATGCCTGATTATTAACAATTGCTATGCTGAATTTTTTAATACTTTGCTGCATACCGTCGACGTTGCTCTTCCACTAATGCAGTCAAGGAGTATTTCCAAATCTGTTACCAAATCTTGGGCAAATGACGATATTAAAAAAATGTCCAGTGACTTAAAACATCTATTTTATTATGTAAACTAACAGACGATAGAGAACTTTCTTACATCTAAAAATAACGTAAATGTGATTACAAGCGTTTAATTAATGCGACTAAACAAACCTCTTATATAGCAGCCTTAAGTGATCTGGATAGGCGGGTAGGCAGAGATTTATGTGGGATATTGTAAGATACCGACCTGGGAAAACAAAGAAAATACTGCAAATTTCTTTAAAATGTAACTGTTCAAACTAAACCGTGACTAATCCGAGTGATATTGCAGGAAGATTAGTTGAGTATTTTTCGGGTATGTCATCTGGCTTAATACCTGATGCATATCCTAATCAGGCTTCCGGCTTATGTTCTGTTGGTTCTTTCGTCCCTAATTTCCACGATAGTGGGGAGAAACTGCTCCCTGGGCGTCGGTTATTAGCCATAGTAGCGGAAACAAAACACACACAAATACTTTTCATAAACTCACTGGGTAGTTGTCTCTATTTATATTTATTTGCGATGAGTTAAAACAGTTCTCCTTTCATTTATTCTCAGAATTTTTTAAATGCTTTGCTATGAATTTGGCCAACACCAGAGGATTTTATTTACGTAAGCTATGTCTGTGCTTTCTCGAATTCTTCTCTTGAAATGGGCTAGCCCGGATGGTCTGAGTTTATCTAATATACTCTTTAATATACCCTTCTTCGCAGTTAATATCCTCGCCATGACACATCTTGATAGGCTTTCAAGTGTTTAGCAATATCCTGCTGTTTTAGTAATACATTTCCGTCGTCCTTTAAGTCTTTACTTTTTGTTCCTAGCTTATATTGTATTTTTCTCACCTGCAAGTAATCTTAACACCCATGGAAGGATAAAGCTATATAGAAACCTATTTGGTTCAACTACACGCTTCTAAAAAATGTAATCATGTTTAACCGGACGTGTTCTATAGGGCCCTGTCGCGCAAGGAAGCTTAAAGTAAGAAGTGTCGTAATATTTGTTTGGTTCGCTCAGTAACATACCGCAATATCTATACCCAATGATTACACATTTGATTCTAAGTGGAATATTGCGAGCTCTGAGATCAACCCTAAGCCGTCTATATATCTTCTAAAACTATACACCCGGGTGATTTCAGATGCGATGTATCGAAAGATCTATTCGCTGCGATAAAACTTTAAGAGAGTCTGAAAAGAATCCACAGCGGTGTAGGTAGATTATCTGGGATGTCTTTTCAGATATAGATAAAGCGATTGCGCATAAAAACTGTGACTTTGATAGGCTTAAAACTCTTCCCAGTTTTGTCGATACAAAAAAGTGGTAAGCAATAGAATCCTATTAGAATCTAAGCTTCCCGATAAGGAGAATAGCAAAAGACAATCTATACGTAAAATTTTGTTTAGCAATATTGTGTGTTTTGTTTTTTAACGTCGGCATATTTCCGCGACTATGGCCAATCACCGACGCCAGGGAGCAGTTTCACCTCCCTATCCTGGAAATTTTGCCGAACCTAGCCTTTCTGTAAGGAGGGTAGAGATCTTTAACGTGCCTAACATCACATGGACACGGGACCGACGGCTTTACACCCTCTCCGAAGGGCAGAACGTGCAGATATTCAACTTGCTCAAATACAATGCCAGAACCTCGGTTGATGTAACAGTTTGTACTGAAAAAGTGAAAGGAGAACCCTGGGATCGAACCCAGTACCCTTCGGTTTAGAGGCACACGTTATTATTCCTGAACCACCGAGGCTCTATTTAGCAATATTAATAAAACAAGAAAATATACACACAACTTCAATCTTTTTTCATTTAAATTCATAGCATGACAATCTCAAGGCAATGTCGCCTTGTCGTCACAACCATGACTCTGTCGCCAGCAGTTCTTGCTAGTCATTGCAGCTTCCGCATTGTGTCAATCTATCCAGGTGTTTAGTAGTTTTCCTTTTGGTTATCTGTCTCTTTTTTGTAAGGATGTGTATATGCTTTTCATATACTGTTGCTCGAAAATTATAATATTTCTGAATATATCCAACAAATTTTGCACTCATCATATAATGTGGTACCAGCATAACGGTGCAGCAGCGCATCATAGTCGAAACGTTGTTACATGGCTACATGAACATTATAATGAAAGATGCATTGGCAGAACTGGACCAATACATTGGCCTGCAAGATCACCGGACCTAAACTCACTTGACTTCTATCTTTGGGGTGATTTTAAGCGACTGGTCTACAGTGAACAAATAAATACACCACAGCAGCAACAACAACTGATAAATGATGCTTTTCGTCATATTCAAGCAACAATGAATCCTCAAGACATTTAATTTTCCATATTAAAAAGATGTCGTGCGTGTATTCAGGCCAATGGAGGCATTTTTGAACATTTATTGTAATAAATAAATTACTATAAGCCTGACAAAAGTGTATCATTCCGATTTTCTACCAAACAACGACTGGTTAAAAATCATGAACTGTGCTCTTAAACAATTACCTGAGTAGATAGGGCCCCACCTGGGCTCATCCCCTCCACTTTTTACTGCGCATGCGCGAGTCATCATGCGCATGCGCAGACCTGCGCAGACCTGTGACAGTTGACAGCTGACCTGTCAGATTTGACAGGTGTCAAATGTCACTGACCTGACAGCTGTCAACGTCAGCTGTCACCTGACCTGACATGTGTCAACGTCAAATGTCACCTGACCTGTCAGATGACGTCACAAGCATTCCAAGATGGCTGACCTGTCATAGACAGTTGCAACCCGGGTTCTCTCTATGGAACTAACCTGAGATGACGTCACAAGCATTCCAAGATGGCTGACCTGTCATAGACAGCTGCAACTCCGGGTTCTCTCTATGGAACTAACCTGAGATGACGTCACAAGCGTTCCAAGATGTCTGACCTGTGTGTCCATAGATATCTACAAGTCAGGTTAGCTCTCCATGTGTGTTTGTCTGATTGTTTATTAAGGTTATGTATTTGTTTATTAAGGTTATGTTCGCACACGTGTTGATTACCCCAGTCATCTGTTTGTTTATTAAGGTTATGTTTGTATTTGTTTATTAAGGTTATGTCATGTGTGTTGATTACCATGCATCTGTTTGTTTATTAAGGTTATGTATTTTGTTTATTAAGGTTATGTTCGTAAACACAGCTGTTTGTTGTTTATTGTGTTGTTGTTAAGGTGTATTGAAGTTTGTTAGGGTATTTCGTTTTTGGCGGGAAATTTGAATTTGTTTGAAAATTTGTGTCTGTTGTGTCCAGAGATATGACTCATCGAGCTAGAGAACATTCTATTTGTAAAGTTGTAGAGTGAGAGAATATTCTCTACCTCGATGGGAGACATCTGTTGGACACAGTCATTCGGTTTAGTCACACACATACATATATGAGGAAGATATATTGAGCGGGTAATTTGAAATTTTGATTTTAATTTGAAATATGAATTTTGAAAGAAAAGCATTCGCCTGAAATTAGTTTTGAACCCCCAACCACACAACTTACTCAGAGAGATACCTGTCGCTAAACCAACTATTCCACAGACGCATACGATAAAAGTTTGTTAGCAGTGGTATATATAAAACAAAAACCTGTTGCATATGCTAATTTAAAACGAGTTTATCAGGCTGATGTGTGTGTGTGTGGGCAGGGGTGGTATCTCTATTACATTCCAATTGAATAATAGGAACTGTAATGTTAAAAACAATTGTTTATTTATAGTAAAAAGAAATTTAAAACACGTACCAATTTACCTATCTAATATCATTTAATAACAAAAACGTTTGAAGTAAACTATATCAATAAGAAAAACGTATTTACATCTAGATATGTTAATGAGTTTATTTTAATAGCGTAATAAAACTCGGGGACTTGGTTTTATTGCCGGCGTGTTTGTTTATGTTAGTGTGTTTGTATTTTGAATGAATGAATCTAAATTTATATAGGGAGTGATCAAAAACACACAACTAACAAAACTCAATTTAAAACAACTAAACTAAACTTTGATATACGAGGATTGTTTGATAAGTATTGTTTGTATGTAAACATAAATAATATAATAGTATACTTACATACAGCAAGAGACGTCATACTTGTTTCACGACTTAGCACACACTAACGTATGTTGAGGTCTTGAATGGGGGCCCTTATAGAAATAACACAGTTGTTTAATGACATCCACTTGAACCAAACAAAACATATAGACGCTGTTGTTGATTGTTAACACACACACACACGTCATGACAGCTCGAAGTCTTTACTTAGACTGACAGAGCTGTGTAATAAAAGACAGACAATTGATTGCCCAACAAGTATCTTAGATAATCTTGTTTGAGCTTGTACAGCTGTTTAACACACACGTCATGACAGCTCGAAGTCTTTGCTTAGACTGACAGACAGAAAGGGGTTAATAAAAATGCAACAAAATAAAAATAAAACAACTGTTTTACATACAATAAAAATTTATTAGGATTAATTAAGTTGTACATATTGATACATAAATGACATACAATTATTACATAATGGCTCTAACGATACCCGTTAGAGGTTTATATTCCATTACACTGTCATGAATAACCAGACAATAAACACGAGTATTTTTTGGGAAGTTGGCGTGACTCATAAACTCCACCTTAATGTCCACCGTTGAAGACTTGATTGACTCGTTCTGGTGCTGACAGTCAATCACAAATAGAGCTCTGTCTTTAAACTCGTCATAATTCAAGATAGGCTCCGACATGTTTTTATAACAGAAGCTTTTTTGAAAATCTGTATACATGTTATAGGCTTCTGCATATTTCGATTTCTCAAAATCCATATTCATAGATTCATAAGGGTAGCATTCTGAATTTAGAAACACTCGGAGGTCCAACATACCAATGTTATCGAAATAGTCTGACCTCTTCTTCACGTTATCCTTACGATCTGTTTGAAATGCTATAATCACATATCGAGGTCTTTCCAAGTTGGTTGCAGTTTTAACAGCCCACACATCTCTGTTGATATCTCTGAGTGCTGGTAACTCGTATATGTCCCATTTACGGTATGCGAGAAATATAGAGGTGTCTTTGGCTATTTTATCCATCAGTTCCAATTTCATTTTATCATTGGGAAAGACATGTTTTACCTTTAAAAACATATTGGTTACGGTAATTTTTGCTCGTGCCGTACCTGTGCTGTAATAGCCATTGGAATCGTTTCGACTTCTTGTAAAGCGGAAAGTATGTTTGCCACAGAGAACTCCTTTGAAATGATGAAAGAAACTGAAGAGGAACCAGACAGGTATGAGCATGTGAAACTTGTTATCATTTAAGGTGATGTGCTCCGACGACACATTCAGACCGGCGTTGCTAAGAGATTGGGCTTCATTCTTACTGAACGATAGCAGACTTTTGATGATGGTTGTGGTGTATGGGTCTCGCACTCGTTCCACTTCCTTGTTATTTAACTCATAGGTCATTGATTCAAACAGAGCTGCTCCTCCATTATTTGACAGATAACAAGCACCAGTGGCATTTTGGATTGCTACAGGTTCCAGAGCACCTTCGATTATTAGAGCTGACTCGGCCAGACATACGAACGCATCTTGTTGGTTGATGGCTATTTCAATTTCATCGCTGTTACCAAACGATTTAGTTGGTGAATAGTAAGAGCGCAGCTCTTCTCGATCGATGCCATCATCAAACACGGGTTCTTTGAATATTTCTAGTTTTGACGACATGATAACCCAGGCTTTGCAGGAACTCAATATTATCGGGACGAAGCGTACCCTTTGACGTGTCTGACTCAACTGAATTTGATGTGGTAGATGCACTTGCTTTTATATCCTTGAAGACCAACATACTAAGCAACTTTTATAAGTTTCAAGCGAACAGACACCTCTTCACCTTGAAAGTTGACAGGAACTGAATCTTGGTCGACGATGTCGATGCTTATATTGGAAATCTCTTGCTTGTTCACCGGCAAGTAAATTAAATTTTTAGGTTCTATGTCGATTGCGTAGCCAGGATCAACCATCGGAGCAAACTCATACAGCGTATGTGAGGGTTGTCCGTTATAATAGGAACCAGACACGATATTGGTTTCGATGCGAATCTGTCTAACATCCACTATATCAACAGGTAAATCAGATTCATAAAAGGTGTCCGGCTGAAGAACTTGTTTTGAAAAGCCCAACATTCGCCCAATCGAACCATCAAATTCAAAACTGACATTTGTATAACACTTTAGTCTGCATTTGATGGTGTTCGGATTAGGTCTCAGAATCAGAGCCTGTTGCTTTTGTTCGTGTGTTGCTGTAGCACCAACAAGTTCATTTTGAAGTAACTCTTCCAAGTGTGTTATTTCATAAGCACCGGTGGGTATCGTGATGGTTCGCCAACCGGTTCCTTCTTTTACATGAAATTTGTTTTTACCTTCATAGATGTTGGGTAAGTTGTTGTAGGTGTGAAAGCCTATCAAGGCAACAGCATAATTACCATCCAAAACAATTGGTGGATGGTAGTCTGACGACAGATGGGAGCTGCGGTCTTTCAACACAAAGGTGTGCGCCATGACTGATACACACAGGCTACTGTTTCAGTCTTTTATTGCATTGGTTTTTGCAGATACAACCCATAACCGTAGCGCTGTTTCTTGAGATACATGCCTTTGCCCAGTCTCTTGCATTTTGGCTTAAATTTCAAGCCACTCCCTCTCCTACCCATCGCGATGGCTTCCATTGTTTTGTTGTGTCGTTCTTCCTCCTCTAGTTTCTGTTTCGCAGACTTGGCATCGTTCACGGCTTTGGCAATACCTGCAGCACCGCCACCCAGAGCTCCTAGTGCTGACAGCCCACCAAATATAAGAGGCAACAACGGAAGGAAGCCTCCACTTTTAGGTATTGGAATAACTCGAGGTTTCTGCACATTCTTACGTCCACCAATGTTTCTAACGATTGTATGAGCTATATCAAACACGGCGTTCGCTGTTGGAATAAGGTTTCTATCTTTTATAACTTCCTCAATCAGACTTAGTATGTTTTTAAAGGGGACCTTCTTCTTTGGCTTCGAGTTGATTACATAAAACCCCTCATCAAGTTTTCTGTTAACTTTCATGGTGTTTGTAACGCTAGCAACGTTTCAGCAAAACCTGTATCTGTCTTTGTTAATAACAACCCTCACTCTGTGACACCAACATGCATACTGACTGGGTGTCTCACTTGCATTCATTTATATATACACACCCAATAAAATATAGTTTAGTTTAAGTTAAGATGCGTACCAGCAAACACGCTTCTGCCTTACCCATTACAAATATAGACGATGTTGTTACGGACACAGCTCAACAACAACTGAGGCATGGTCCTCTCTTTCCAAACACCGTTCGCTGTATCATATGTGGTCCGAGTGGTTGTGGTAAAACTAATGTCATGCTGAGTTTATTGTTTGAAGCAAACGGTTTAAAATTTGATAACGTGTATGTGTATTCAAAGTCTCTGTATCAACCGAAATACAAGATGTTAAAGGAGGTGATGAATGCAACAAAAGGTGTTGGTTACTATCCTTATAGAGAAAACGATGAAATATTAGATCCGGCAGATGCCAAGGACAACTCTGTGTTTATATTTGATGATGTAGCTTGTGACAAACAAGATAAAATAAGAGCATACTTCAGTATGGGCAGACATAAGAATATTGATTCATTCTATCTCTGTCAAACATATACACGAATACCCAAGCATCTGGTACGTGACAACACCAATGTTATTGTGTTATTCAAGCAAGATGAAACCAATTTAAAACATGTGTACGACGATCATGTAACCACCGATATGGACTTTAAACAATTTAAAACTATCTGCCACCAATGCTGGAAAGATAATAAGTATGGTGTGTTGGTGATTGTGAAGGAAAACGATGTACACAAAGGTCGATATAGAAAAGGATTCGATAGATATATATTATTCTAACAATGGTAGACAGGACAGACAGCTGTCTAACACAGGTGTCTAACACAGCTGTCTAACACAGCTGTCTAACACAGCTGTCTAACACAGCTGTCTAAGACAGCTGTCTAACACACAGCTGTCTAACACACAGCTGTCTAACAGACAGCTGTCTAACAGACAGCTGTCTAACAGACAGCTGTCTAACAGACAGCTGTCTAACACACAGCTGTCTGTTAGACAGCTGTCTAACAGACAGCTGTCTAACAGACAGCTGTCTAACAGACAGCTGTCTAACACAGGTGTCTAACACAGCTGTCTAACACAGCTGTCTAACACACAGCTGTCTAACAGCTGTCTAACAGACAGCTGTCTAACAGACAGCTGTCTAACACACAGCTGTCTAACACACTGCTGTCATACAGCTGTCTAACAAGACAGCCGGATATCGTGATAAATAAGAAGGCATGTACCATGACTGAGTCAGTATATGTTAAACCACCACACAACCTGTATCGCTCAAACAAATGATTAGACCGTCTGGTAACACCAAACAGTTGTAGCACAATGGAAGTGTTGGGTAAGGAAGAGCGAAAAGTTAAGAAAAAGATTTTACAACTTGCTGACAATATTCGAAAAAAACATTTAATGCTTAAACTTAACAGAGCTGAGAATGATGATGCTCTGCAACGTTTATATAAACCACTTGTTGAGCCCCTAAGTGAAATATCTAAAAACACAGCAGCACTGCAGCAGCAGCAGCCCCAGCAACAACCAAAGGCTGAACAAATCAAAGACGAAGTCGATATACCAGAAACGAAACCCCAAGTACAGTTCCTTAAAGATCATGAAGTTTTTGAAGCTGAACCAAGGGAAGAGGCTGAGGCGGCAAGTTCCGATGAGGATATCCCAACATTTGAAGAGCTTGAGGCAGACCTACAAACTGTCACAACCAACCCTGCATATCAAGAATTTTTGGAGCAATATCCTGACCGAGTTCGATATTATGTAGACAAGTATTTTACTGAACCACCAAGGCTCGGTACCATTGATCAAACGTATGGTGCCCGCTACGCTAAAGATACCGGTAGCTGGAGTCTTGGTAACAAACACTTAGACTTTACTGATGCTGAGATTCAACTGGGCCAAAGGAGATACCCGCAAACACAAGGTTTGCTAGAATTGTTATTTATGAAAAGACCCCGGGGGTATACTTATGACGATCTTCAGCACTATAGAGATATTCTAGAAGCAACTAGTGTTTATAAAATGAACTATGATCCTAACGCCCGAACCAAGGGTTGTTCCTCTGAAAAGTATCTGACTCTAATAAAACCAGTGATAAATCCACGAGGTCGTAGATCCTCAACACCTCAAGGTTTTGGTTACACCTACGAGGAAGACGATGACGACAGCAACGACAGACATCTTAACAAAAAACAAAAGACTGAACTTAAAACTCAGAGTGATAAGAGCAGCGATAGCAACGGCATGAGCCCTAACAACAACATCAGCACCAACAACTATATGATACAAAATAACAAACAAATAGCCTATGTGTATTGGAATGACATAAACGAGTTGGTTGACAGACTTAGACTTTTAGTGGCTTCCCAAGTTGCAGGTAATAATGCTCATAACAACGAAATTCAGTCAATCTTGGAAGAACTAAAAGAAGCTAGTGTTATCACCTAGTAAACCCACAGCCATGAAGAGGCACCAACGACAACAACAACAACAGCACCAACGCAACACTGAACCATCTAATGTTAATAATTCTATAAATGTATTCCAACAAAGAGTTTACATACTTGTACTTAGAATCAAATAAAAGTCTTTGTTAAAATTACTGTGTTTTTATTTTGTAATACAATTAAAAAGTATGTCTTAAAGCAATAATATCCTGAACAAACTTATCTTGTGGTACATCTGCTATACGTAGGTTGTTTCTATGTGCTGTAAGGTATTTCACTTCAGTCTTGATTCTGTTAAAGAGATTTACTGAATTTGGATCGTACAGCTTGTTTAAGATCACTTGGGCGTCGGGGTGTTTATTTTTAAAGTTCCTCACAGCCCTGGGGAAACTTTTCTTTTGTGTTCTTACGGCATGATATGGATAGGGGGCGTCTTTCTCGTTTCTTGCAAGTAAACCAAACACACTTATTTTTCCCCGGTTACTTGGCTTTGGGGATATATCTTCAAGATATTCTGTGACTTTAGCATTTGTTTCTCGCATACGCTGCACCTCATCATTTATCTCCATTAATTTTACTTCAATCGCATCTAGGCTGTCCCTGTATTTCTGATCAAATACGTTTAGGAAAAAATCAGAAATAATTTGGGTGCATTTGTCATAGAACCGAATGGATATCCAACAAGCCAAATTTAATATTAAATCTTTACACACATATGTACCAGATATCAAGTTGTTTTCAGCCTGTCTCCCACCAAAGTCCACCAGATATGTAGCTGTTGTTGGTATTACTTGAGTTGTTGCTTCCGTTTTAGGGGGGGGGGGGGGTAGTAGTCCGGCTCCCAGGCGATAACTCTAAGTGGGCTCCCTCAGTTGAAACACTTGTCATGTCGTTGTGCTGAAACCCTAACTCTTCCTTTAGCCGACTGTTGTAATAGGCAATCAACTCTTTAGTTTTTTTATTTTCCAACCAATGTCTGAATCTTTTCTCACCAATCTTACACAGTTTAGTTGCATTAAAATAGCCAGTGTTTTTATCGATAATAAGTTGAAAGTCTCCAAATAGACCATACCAGAAGTTGTCTTTAATTTGCTGGTAACACACATCACTTAATGTAGCCATTTTGAAACAGATTTGGGGTTAGAACAAACTGAAGCACGTCTTTTCTCAACAACAACTGACTTGTGAATATGTTTAAGAGTGTCTGTGTGTAACCTATTTATACATATTACCCACAGTAACCGTTTTAAACTGTATTTGTTTTTACATGGATGATGTCATACTTCTAATGACTGTATTCTAGACAAGCTCAAACACGAATGATGGGGTGATTGAACAGATATAACACAAGATAACATTCGCCAAGGTCATCAACCGACACGTTGTTTACCCCTAAGCGAGCCTCTCTCTTGTGTATATTAAACAGATACACAGACAAGCTCAAACAGGATCAAGGTTAACAACTGTAAAACGTTGTTTATCCTTTGTAAGGCCTCTCTCTCTTACATCAGTTTGTTTCCTCAATACAAGAGACAGAGACACTTGTTCAGTATGTGTTAAGTCGTGAAACAAGGATGACGTCTCTTGCTGTATGTAAGTACACTCTTCTTATTATGTCTGTTTGCATTCAAATAACAAATACAAACATAACCTTACTAAACAATCAGATGATTGGTAATCAACATGTATACGAACACCTAACCTCATATGTAAACAACAACTGGCTTTTGTTTTATATATACAACAGCGAACAAACTTTTAACGTGTGCGTCTGTGGAGCTATTGGTTTAGGGACAGTGTATATCTGAGAAAGCTGTCTATGGCCGATTCGAGGTTCGTGGGTTCAAATCTAAGTTCAGGCGAATGCTTTTCTTTCAAATACACATGCATCTGTCAGTCTAAGCAAAGACTTTGAACTGTCATGACGTGTTTGTTAAACAGCATGTACAAGCTTCAACAATGGCAATCAGTTGTCTGTCTGTCTGTATCCTCAACACAGAAGACACCTGTTCAGTAGTGTGTGTATTAAGCTGTGAAAGAAGGCTGACGTCTCTTGTTGTATGTAAGTACAATCTTGTATTATCTCTGTTTGCATTCAAATAACAAATACAAACATAACCTTAACAAACAATCATATGACTGGTAATCAACACGTGTGTGAACATAACCTTAATAAACAAATACAGACAGTAGTGTGTGTGTGCGAACATAACCTTAATAAACAAATACAAACATAACCTTAATAAACAATCAAAATGGCTTGGTAATCAGTCTGTATACGAACACCTAACCTTAATAAACACATACATACATAACCTTAATAAACAATCAGACAGATGGTATTCTTCAAATACACACATGGAGACCTGACTTGTAGATATCTATGGACACACAGGTCAGACGGAACATCTTACGTCATCACAAGACAGTTAATACCTAACCTGACTTGTGGCTATCTATGGACACACAGGTCAGACATCTTGGAACGCTTGTGACGTCATCTCAGGTTAGTTCCATAGAGAGAACCCCGGAGTTGCAGATGTCTCTTACAGGTCAGCCATCTTGGAATGCTTGTGACGTCATCTCAGGTTAGTTCCATAGAGAGAACCCGGGTTGCAACTGTCTATGACAGGTCAGCCATCTTGGAATGCTTGTGACGTCATCTGACAGGTCAGGTGACATTTGACGTTGACACATGTCAGGTCAGGTGACAGCTGACGTTGACAGCTGTCAGGTCAGTGACATTTGACACCTGTCAAATCTGACAGGTCAGCTGTCAACTGTCACAGGTCTGCGCAGGTCAGCGCATGCGCATGATGACTCGCGCATGCGCAGTAAAAAGTGGAGGGGATGAGCCCAGGTGGGGCCCTATCTACTTACCTGATTCATTGCTTACTCGTAAAATAAGCGTCGTACAGAAAATTATCATTTTGTTCACGAATGAAAGTAAGATTCCAAATATATATATATATATATATATATATATATATATATATATATATATATATATATATATATATATATATATATATATATATATAATTGGCTTACCCGTTTTTTTCTTGAGGGATAACCAATGACATTTGGGTATGCCCGTCACTGCTGGATTAGCCCATTCAATTGTTATGGTAGAATACGCGCCTTACATAGCAGCCTACACATGCGAAGTTTCAGCAAAATATATGTGCTACTTTTTAAAAAATTGGGAAATTTCATTTTTTGAAATTCAACTTCAACACCCTGTATCTTTTTAATGAAGCATTATAGGAAAATTTTTTATAGGACATACCCTCTCTAAAATAGTTCAAAGAACATGGGGTTTCATTTTTGGTCACCACTTATGAATCACCCTGTACATTATATGAATTTCTTTCACAATAATATTTTTCTACAATGGCTGACAATTGGTATATTAATTGAAACCGCCAATGAACTCAGCACATGTCACATGCGCTGATATAAATATAGCGTCTTCTTCATATCAAACATGTCTCTCAATGTTCTTCATAAAATGCAAAATCTATTCTAGTTATTGGCGGTGTAGAGCTGCGCTGTGAATGTGTTTATTCGACTGTAACCTTTATGACCATGTAAAATATAATTAAAGTTGGAGTGAAAATATTAGGCATTTGTATAGGGGTAGTTATGTCGTAATCTACAAGAGAAAACTGTAATATCGCAACGCATTGTTTATGATAGTTTAAAGAAATTAGCAAGAGTGGGAAATATAGAAATCAACTATAAGCAGAGGCAGTATGTCAAAAATTCATATCATGAATATATAGGAATTCTTGATGAAAATCAGAAGACAATGTTTAAGATGAGCAAAGCACTTTCATTTCGAGGATTGTGAAAAATGCATTCGAGGGGCCTGGAAATGTCAGGGAATTTGATTTTTGATTTCTGCTGGGTACCCTGTACAATGAATCAATAATTAATGTATACTTTACACTGATATAAATAACCAGTTTGTTGACAGCACGCGACAAAGATCTGTCATTTAAGCAGAAAACAAACCAACTCAAGCTCTGATGGACCCCTGCGGAACTGCCTAGAAACTACAATCATTTTCGGTAAAAATCCACGGCGGTGACGAAATGTTCTGTCATCAAATAAGTTGAAGATCCAGCCAGAAGCATTTCTTGGCTCCCGCAAATAAATATTTTGATGATTATGAATATCTATTAACAATTTCTAATTCATTTTAAAATAGTCTCTTAAAATTTTAGGCCGATGTAAATAATTATTTCTCATTTTTACATTTGCTAGAATAATTCTCTTGTTACAGGATACACTCCTAAGAAAACAAGACGCACTGCGGTTATCAACTAACTCGATAAATTAATTGCCATTTCTAGAATATTATTACCTCTACATAGCTGTTACCTCGGTTGTTAACATTAATTATATGTAAATTCTATTCCTCTTCGGCATGGTTTCAAGCTCTAATGATGCTGTTCATTGTCATCAATAACCTTGTGCTGTCTCAACACTGATATCCCGTAATTCCTACATGTTTCTGTCAAGCGTCTTTGATAAATTATTCATGGGAGGATTAAAGTAGTGTTTCTAAATGCTTTATAGCTTTCCTGGTGGACTTTTTGTGTTTTTTTATTAGGCCTGAACTTGTCCTCACATAATTGATGAACCAAAGTATATTATCATTTTAAACAAAGGTACCAGAAAGGATGAAGTATTTTTGGTAGATAGATGTTTTAAATCTAAAATAAAAAAAGGCGTTCTTTTAGTGTTTCTATTTTCTTGTCTTCAGGAATAACCCATATTTATGTGTACGTGTTATAAGTTATGTTAAGTGCAACCTATTTTATATATCCCCGTCTCCGTTGTGTTTTTGATCAATCTTTTGGATCTACTAACTTTAACACAAAAATTTGGTTAATCATTTAGTCACAAATCATTTTTATGCTAACACACAAAATTACAAACCTGATATGCATAAACTCAACAAAAAAAAACTCGAAAGTCAATTTCCAACCCAAAGATATACCTTTTCAATACTCCAAAACTGCTTAACAAATCAAAACTTGTGCACTAGTTTCATCACCTGATTTGGTTCCTATCTAGGATCGGTAAGGTAATTATATACAGGAAGCAGTAATCCCGGCCGGATATTGACGATCAAATCTTCGTTTATTTCGGATTTTTTTTTATTTCGAATTTCTTTCACCAGTTTCCAAAGGGTTTCCCAACGGCCCCTAAACTGGCAGGGGCTCTAAGATTCTAAGACAGGCCGTTGTGGATACACTTGAGACCTAGACATTTTAATATCTTCATCGCAACGTGACTGATAAATGCTTTCTCTGTTCAAACTTCCTTGGGCCTTCTTGCGCTAGTCTCCATACTCGTACGTCTTTTCACATACTCCAGTGCTTCGTCGACGCTGTCTCTTTCCCGCGTAAAGGTGTTTTCATTTATGTTAGAGAGGGATGGAAGGTGTTTTTCCGCTTTATTAATTTCGCCATCTCGCTTGTTTAAGGCGCAGTATCACGCAGGTCTAACGTACTTCTTAGTATTCTATTTTTAGGAGTGATCTTATATCTTGTATTTCTGATGAATACGAACCCGTTGTTGTTTTTATCCTCGTTCTTATATAGATTTCATAGTTTCTACGATTTTAACGCTTCGAAACTTTCCCTTAGCGACTTGTTTATTTTAAACGCGTTATATTTTTGAGATAAGTATCAGTTTATGCTTGTTGTAGCAAACTTAATTAAATATATAACACTTATTTAAGTTTGCGTTATTTAAAGAACATTCTGCATAATTTTTTAAGCAGAATATATGATAAAGTTCTTCATTTAGGTCCCTAAAAACACGTTGCAAACAATACCTGAATCATTCCAGCCAGTTTGTAGCAAGAAACGAACAAAATTCACATTTGTTATTCGCACTACAAAAGGAGCTTCTCTGCAAAACTGCTCAGGTATTACTATAAGAGGGTTAATTTATTTTTTCAAATCCAAAGTGGCTGCTAAAAGAACGGATGATCCTCAAATATCAGTAGAATCATAATTAGTTGATTAGCTAGAAGCCGGAGTAATAGTTTTGGCTCATAAGGGTGTTCCATTAATTGGGAATTTTTAGACAAAAACGGAAATGAAGTAAAGATTGCTATGCCCTCGTTTTACTTGACAAAACTAAATTTTACAGAAAAGAAACTCGAAAAACATATTATTGCAGAAGTTAGAATTCACGTTGAAAGTAGTATGCAAAAATGAAAACTTTACCAGATTCTAAGTAATATTTCACAAAACTAATTTAATTATGAAGGTTTATGCTATGTTTCAGTAAGTCATCAGCCTCCAATATTTTCAAAGGAACACCAAGGTGATAAATCAATTATACTTTTCAAGAATTTTAAAATATTGTTTATTGCATAACACAGATAACTAAAATCCTTAAGAAATACTGATGACTTCAAACTTGTAATAAATACGGATGTAGAGACTTCTCTGGTTTCGCAGGTGCTTGTTTTCTTCTCTGAAACCGGTTTCTATGAATGACGCTGTAAAAGGTGAAACCGGTTGCAGAGAACAAAACGAGCACTCGTGAAGCCAGAAAAGAAGGCTCTACATCTGTATTAGGTACTAAGTGAAGTTTGTAACCTGTGATGAGCACTGATAAGTACACTTGGAGAATCAAAATCACCACAACACATTTTTAAAGGCATTTTATCACCCTTTGATGACGCTAACTTGGTTAGTGAAATGATCTTCAGGTCTTTCAAAGTGTGTTTTGGTGATTTGGGTTCTCCAAATGTGATTATCAGTGCTCATCACAGGTTTAGATCTTCACTTGGTGATCTATCAGGGTTCAAAAAAGGGTCCCCTCGCAAGCAAAACGAGGTGTTTTAGGGTTTTTCGAAATGCTCCGCAGTCCTCGTGGAAAACCCTGGTGCCAGCCTTTATAATGGACACTGTATATCTTGACAGATTAAAGTTGACTTGTAGTGTAAATTGTCTTTGAATATCTGAACGAGCGTTAATAACTTTCTCTTTCCGATTATTACTTCAAATAATAAATGTGCAAAAAGTAAATGATGCAGTAGGCGAAAAATAGGTTCCATTCCGAAAGTGCGAGGTTACTAGGGTTCCCCTTTTAGTTTTTAAGTACATACTATATAATTAACATCAACCGAGGTTCTGGCATTGTATTTGAGCAAGCTGGTACGTTTTTCCCTTCGCAGGGGGCACAATACCCTCCTTACGGAAAGGCGGGAGTTCAGCAGAATTTCCAGGATAGTGAGGTGCAACTGCTCTCTGGCGTCGGTGATTGGCCACAGTCGCATTCTATTTTAGTCCGATAATATTTCAATTTAAAACAAGTAGTAGATTTTGCGTAACCTTAAAATGCGTTTTGGCTTCGTTTTAACTGCATTGTTCTAGATTGTGACTTTGATGTGACTATTTGTGCTTTATTGTTTTTTTTTAAATTTTATTTAATATAACGACTGCTTGCTTTAGTATTTTATAACAAGGTAATGCTTCATGGCACATGTTTCTCTTAGATTCTCATATTGATTTTCAAATAAACATCAGCTTTCAATGATTCATTAACAAATGCAAATTGAGCAATATTTACTGTATTTAATGGATGGACACGTGTGCCAGTATTGTTAGTATCGCGCTGTGATCATATGTCAGCCTACTTCAAAAAGAGTCTTGTGGGATTTTCAGTTGTCACGCTCCTACCGAGTAACAAATATCAGTCGCTCTTACTATGGAGACAACTTTAAACCGTTCATAATGGAGGGCCAGCGCCTTACAGAAGACCCAGTTTTATCGTAGCGGTCTCACCAGCTCTGAGTGTTTACAGCATACTAATAATAGAAGCCGCAGGTATACCGCAGTAGTCTTACCAGCTCCCTATTATAGCCCCAGCTTCATTCATACCTGTCTCCATAGCTCTGAATGGTTACACCACACTACAAACGCACTCTCACTTTGAATGTTTACATCGTACCGCAAATAAAACTAAGCTGCAATACACCAGTAAATATGCTTAATTTGAGTGAATCTCTTCACTTTCTTTTTACTTCCCATTTTAAAGTAATTATATATATATATATATATATATATATATATATATATATATATATATATATATATATATATATATATATATATATATATATATATAACCTTAAAACTTCCCATTAATTTTCATTTTCTCAAAATTGATAAATTCATTTGTATTTTAAACTTTTAGTTTATTGACTTTATAATAAGCCTTATGAACAGAATCAGGGTATTACGCATTTCCTTCTCTCACCCAGTGTGAATTATCTTTAGGCCAGTAGCACAAGTTTTGACGATTACCATGGCCGTGAAGTGTAAACCTGCACACATTAGAAAACAAAACATGCTCTAGTTGGATAACACAGTTATCTAACATTTCCATCATTTGTTCACGAAAAGACGTTCTTCAATCAAACTCCTCTCCCATAAGCTCCTGGGATTGTATCAATTTATAGGGATGTATTTTATTTCCTTTTATTATTACAATAATCGACGAATGGATAACTTCCATGTTGTGAATGCTTGTCGACTCGAAGTTCTTCCGCAAAATTAATACTTTCTTTCGGAATATTTTTATATCTTCGTAAATAACAAAGTTAGGGCAACCTTATATGTATTAGATATTATAAGGTTTAACCAAGTAAGGGCAACACCACATTTGTATATGATATTTAATTATCTTTAATTATAGCTCTTATTCTCTCATTATAACTCTAAGTTATGTACCTTACAAATAAATAACATAAAAATTCAACTGTTTTTATCTAAACATATGTATGTAGTTTAGAGTATTAACTTTACAAACAAGTAATTGCAAACTTTAATTAATATTACAACCATTACTCATACTTCCCAAGAACACAAAATCATGAAATATTTGTATGTACTATCGTTTATAGTCAATATTTTTCGTTAATATCTAATTATTTACGTATTCCAAATAATTGATAGTGCCATCAAAGTTCGCCAGGCTAGATGGCGCTAATGTGGAGCACGCAGCGACCATCCTCATCTGTGCTTGATATTCTAGCTAACTTTAAAGTGTTGACTAATAATATTGCTATCAAAGTTTGGTGTAAAATATAAAATAACTAATTGTTCTTCTTTTGTTTCAGGTGAGTGCAATCGTCTGTTTTTCCTAAAATATTTTGGGTTCCTATGAGTTTGCATAACCAGCCTTGAGTGTATTTATGTAAGTAATGTTTTTTATGAAAATAATATATGTTATATTTTTCTCAACCTTTAAAATGACACAAGCAAAAGATTATTGTCCTTCTAAGGTTTATTAATAATTGATAATCATGAAATGTATAGAACTAATTTTTTCCTTTCCAAGTGTGACATTACGGTTTACATTACCTTAGGAAATTATAAGGCCGCCTAAATCATACATTTTCAACGCTTCTCCAATAACGTCATACGGTTCAGTAAATACTATTACCTTAGTATTTTACAAGGCAACTTAAATCATAATTTTTCAGCGCTTCTCCAATAACAGCCTCTAAAAAGAAATAGCCTCTTTATAGTTTTTCATCTGAAGAAACTCGACGTGTTCGCCAGTGTTTCTTCAGTTAGGGCTCTAAGGATAGTGGGGTGTGGTGGTGTGTGGATGTCGCCACTCGACAAACCGGCGGTTCTTGATTTGTATGTATGTATGTATGTATGTATGTTGTTTCTTTAACGTCGGTATATTTTCACGACTATGACCAATCACCGACGCCAGGGAACAGTGTCACCGCACTACTTCGACAAGCCCGACACGCCCCGTTCCTCAGAGCTAATCCTTATCCTGAGGTTATGAATCCAATTTGCCGATTTCCGTTACCTACATTATTCTATCGACTAGAGGCTCTTCACCTTGGAGACCTGCTGCGAATGTGGGTACGAACCGGCGCGACGCCTCCACGTGGACCTCTCCCGGATTTTTAAGGTCCACGGAGAAGATCCAGACACCGCTGCAACTGCGGTGCTCTGCACGTTCCAAACCATATCTCCCTGCTAGGGGATTCCATGGAACTCGAACGCTCATGCAGAAAATAAAACTCTCTCTGGATCTCTCAACAGCGTCTCCGGGTCCTTTTGGGTTGCCCCGACGAACTCTCTTGCGAGTGCCCGACTTCTTGACGGTTCCGCTGCCGGGTTCCGGAATAGGAACCGGATTCCCTTTCGCCCGCCGGAAATGTTGCCGAACCCCAGCCTTTCTGTAAGGAGGCTAGGGATATTTAACGTGTACAACATCGCATGGACACGGGAGCGACGGCTTTACGCCCCCTCCGAAGGGCGGAACGTGCAGACATTAAACTTGCTCAAATACAATGCCACAACCTCGGTTGATGTTAATTGTACAGTATGTACTGAAAAAGTGAAAGGAGAACCCTGGGATCGAACCCAGTGCGCTTCGGTTCAGAGGCACACGTTCTTGCCACTGAACCACCGAAGCTCTAGAGTTCTTTATTTGTTCCTGACCTTTGTGAGCCTTATTAACTTGGAAATTGTCGTGCAGGATTTTGTTCAAATCTACATGGCCTATTTTGGCCTATAACAACTTTGAAATTGTTAACTGTTTCTTTGTAGACATCTGCGGCAATTATAGACATGTTATTGTACGAGGTAAGCGCCAAAATGTACCGCCCTGACTAGGAAAGAAACGGCGTAGACTCACCAATAATTTTTTTTTTCAATACAGTTCCCCCTAACATCAATGCACTTATTACCTCGTTTTAGCAACAATTCGATATAGTGTTAGTAAAAACAAATTGCCATAAAATCTATTTGTGTTTTTTCCAAGGCTAGTAAGAGTTGAACCAATGCCTTTTAGGGAATTTTCATTAAGAACATTGACTAATAGAGAGGTATCGATGGTGAGACTTTTAAAAAAAAATTCAAATGGGCGCGAATTAGGGCTACTAGAACCCAAATCCAAGGTCAGTTAAACAGTTTATATATATATATATATATATATATATATATATATATATATATATATATATATATATATATATATTTATTTTTTATTTATTTATTTATTTATTGTTGATTTAATTATACAGTATGTCTTACAAAAAAGCTAAGCTTGTGCTTGCAAACAACATAATTTTAAACATCCTACAAACATAGTCCAACTGTCAAACGGTTATATAATCTGTCACTTTTCAAATTTCCTCCAACTTCTTTTCTCTGCAATCCCAAATCTCACGAATATATCTATTTTAGCCATTCCTATTTAGATACACTATGATATAAAAATTATTACTTTTCTACAGTTTCTATCTTTCCGAAAATTGTAATTCTCTCCACACAAAAAATTTGACAATACTATATATAGGCATGACTTTAATTATATATATATATATATATATATATATATATATATATATATATATATATATATATATATATATATATATATATGTATGTATTTATGCATCCAACCGAAATCTCAAAAAATACTTCACCAATCGAAACCAAATTTGGCAAATTCCCTTCATTTTGCTAATAGCTTGGATAAGTTCGTTAGACAGTTTTGGCACTCAAATACTTTTAGAAAAATGGAAAAAACTGCTTGAACACGCAATATCTTTTTAATTACTAAAAATATTAAACTAAAGCTTGACAAGCACGTACACATTGTACAAGTGGTCCTATCTATCAAATTTGAACTCAATTGGTTCAGCAGATCTTGAGTTTTAACTAAATAAAAAATCAATAATCTACGATATGACCTGAAATTACCTCTAAATGGATGCCTATAATGTTGGACAAGGTCAGATAGATAAATCAGGGTTCCGCTGCCATTGCAAATAAAATCTCCAAATTAAGTTGCAAACGGACAGGCTACGAAAATATGTCACAATAAACAATCGGCGGGGTTGCCATTTACGACAACTCTCATCTAAATCTGTAGATATCGGAAAAATGTAAATAAATAGAAATTTTAACGAAAGTCATTGGATTTGTTTAAAAGCAATCTAGGACTACGTTTTATTATATATAAATATTAAGCTTCTTATTTTCACGGTATTTAAAAGCCATATCCATCTTTCTAGTTTAATCTGAAAACACTATTTCTCATTTGTTAACTGACAGGAGTCATGAGAGAAACGTGTACGTTTTGTGCATAACCTCGAAATCGACTCCGCTAATACCTTAGAATCTCAGAATATAAAACAACTACCTAGAATACAAATAGTAGGTAAATAATAACCTAACTTTTGATTTTAACATAACTTTAACAAGTTATTTTCACTGTGACTGTAGTATATTATGATTCTGACATCCAATCAAACAAATAAGAAAATGGTTGTGTACATCAGATTCAAGTTTTGAATCAATGCATGTAGGTACTGTATAACCAAAATGAAACAAAGTTATTTCTGGAAGAAATATACCTACCTCAAATTAATATAAGTATAATACCTAGGGTGCCTAGGTACTTATGGTTTCTTTACTTTTACTGTTTATGGAACGTTTGAAGTAAATGAAACTACATAATATCATAAAGCAGTTAAAATTACATATATAATCAGATGTACAGTGTAAATTATAAAAATTTTAATTTCAAAATTTTGCATTGTTTATATTCATTTCATTTTTAAAAAGTATGGATACAGTAATAGTAAATAAGTGTTGAAAAGAGTTTAGGCGCAGCAAGTGCGTTATGGTAGCGAATTTTTGTAAACATATTTCAAATAGTGATAACTCAATTTTCCATTAAACTAGAATCTTCAGTTTTGATACATAGTGAAACCTATATAAAGGCAGCGTGGGTACTAGAAAAAGAACAAATTTGTTTTAAAAAACTTTTTTTGTTATTTTATTTGCAGAAACTTATTCGATTGAGTTGACTAAAATGATCATCCAAGCGATTAATCAGGAAAAATACCTGCCACTTTTAAAATTTGGCAGGTACATTAATTTTGGAAATAAAAATTAAATTTTCGGTAAATTTGCAGTTTATAACACGGGGGACTTTTCCACAAAAAAATAATTCAGAAACATGCTTAAAACCCTTTATGAATACATACCACAAGAAAAATTTCTTGCAAACGGCCCCTAAAAAGTTACAGGACCAGGAATGAATAGAGGTGCTGGGCGGGGAAGAAGATAAAAGGATATGTGGGTGGGAAGTTTGAAAAAACAGCTTATTTGGACCTTTATAAGCTACCTTTTACCCAGTTTGCAGCTATACTTCCTTAAAATCCTCTTTACTTCGCCTAGAACTCTTATTCACCGCAGGTCCCGTAACTTTCTTGGGGGTTGTTCCGAAGAAATTGTTCTTGTGTATATTGTTGTTTATGCATTCAGGGTGGTTGTAGCCATGTACAAGGGGGAAAAGAACCCCTGTGACGAAGCCGCGAACCAAGATTTTCAATTTATGTTTAAATTCTTACCTCATTTCATTTGTTTAAAATATTTTTCCAAAAATTAATTTGAGGTCGCCTTATTTGTCAGTCTTACATAAAGAGCTACAATATGTTATCATTAAAAAAAAGTATGGATACAGCAACAGTAAATAAGTGATGACAAGGGTCTGGCTGCAGCAATTACGTTGTGGTAGAGAATGTTCGAAAAAAGATTTCAAATCCGGTAACTCAATTTCTGATTAAGCTATAATCTTCAATCTTGAGCCATAGTAAAACCTATGTAAAAAACCTTTTTTGTTGTTTTGTTTGCAAAAACTAGTTACCGGGTTGACTAAAATAAAACCATCCAAGCAATTAATAAGGAAAAATACCTGCCATATTGACAATTTGTAAGGTACATTCCCCTTGTAAATAATATTTTTTTTTCTGGAAAAATTTTTTGTAGCTTTAGTGAAATTTGTAACACAATTTTTTTAAAGCAGTATTTACATATATGTACCAAATTTAAATTTTCTAGCTCTATAGAAAGTAGAAATTTCTTCATGTAATCGCTTACTGGGACATCTGAAGCCAATCTCCAAGATCCAGTTAAATTTAAAGAATTAGTTTTAATAATATACCTTACTAATAATGTACAATTCTAATGAAAATTCATTACTATAATGCACTTGCTGCGTCCCGAACTTTGTTGACACGCTGCGATACCCTGGTTCTATGTCAGGGTGGGAAATTGTGGCGCTTACCTCGTATTGTGAATCAGCAAAACATAAAAAATTGATGATTTTTGGAAAAAATAACGAAGTCAGGGTACACTGATAGAAATACGAATAGAAGTGTGCTAGAATGGGTGAGAGAATAAAGATGCTTGCTGAAAGAAACTGAGAGGAGGTGGGCAGAACTGATTGGACAGATTGATTATTTAATGGACACATGTAAAAAATGGAAAAGGTGTACCAAATGGAAAACATCTAGAAAGTCTGTTCTATTCATTGATTGTTGTTGCCCTTACTTGGTGAAACTTTACCATACGACATACAGACTTGGAGACTACTTCTCTGGCTTCACTGTTGGTTTTCGTTTTTGTAGGTAAAGGACGTAGCCAGCGCGTAAGCTAACTGGAGCAAGTGGCCCTTATGAATTCTGGATGTTCTAGGATGTTCTTCAACGTTTCTGTGACTATAGTTTCGCTGCTTGACAGCATTTTCAAGCAGCGAAACTATAGTCACAGAAATGTTGTAGAACATCCTAGAACATCCAGAATTCGTAAGGGCCACTTGCTCCAGTTAGCTTACGCGCTGGCTACGTCCTTCACCTACAAAGACGAAAACCAACAGTGAAGCCAGAGAAGTAGTCTCCAAGTCTGTATGAAGTCTGTTCTAATTGATGAAGTACATTAGGTATAATGCAGAGAACTGTTACTGTTGGAGACAGAGCCATGGCTGCGACGACATCGCGTTTAGACTGCGATGATGATGATGGTGATACAAGTTGTGCGAACTTTTGGCTGAAAATACGATATCTCTGATATTTATTAAAGGCCAAAAGCGTACAATGCTGATTTACTGTCATTTATTGACGAAAAATGTTTTTCTAATATATCTCAAGAATTTCATATACGTAAGTGTAAGTGTAAATATGTGTTGAACGCGTCTTGAATAACTGTTTTGCATTGGACCGTCACATTTCTAAACCGAGCATACTTCTCACCCCTGTAACTACAATATTTCACATTTGAAATTCAATATTGAAATTTACATAAACTAGTCATTTCACTTGAAAACAAAATTTATTTTATGCGACCGATGCTTAATGGAATTCCGTATTTCAAACGGAACTTTAAACATGCACGTTTGGAAAGAAACTCCAAATTGAATTTTGCTATGCGATTTCAAGCGAACATTTATTGGAAATAGTAGTTTTGTTTAAAGTTCATGTGGTTCATTTTGACGCGCATCAAATTTTTCACTTTAGAATTTAAAAAAAAATGTTTAAGTTTGTAGGTCACTGTTGTTTGTTTCGTAACTCACAATAAAGTGCATTTTCCATTTCTATCATACAGGGGTAGTAAAAAGTCTGGAAAGGCACTAGTATATCCTGAATTATTCGTTATTCAAAAAAATGTTTTAGCAAAAGTTTTTTGACATATTTCTTGCTACAAACCCTTAAACCGGATATGTGGCTAATTTGTTTGGTAATTGTGCATTAAGCGATCTATCGAACACTTTGTTTTTTGTTTCTCTTTTCATATTTACAGATTCTAGCTATTTGGTACAATATTATTTATAGATAATTGTAACATTTAGTTGAATCGTTAACGGGCGTTGGTATTAAAAAAAACATTTAGAAACACCTGTTAAATGAATAAAACTCGATTTTTCCTAATAAATACGTCTGCGTAGACAAATGGTGGAGTCGCCGCGGAAATCTTTAACCTTAACATTTGAAGACTTACCCAGTAAAAGAAATTGCATTTAAAATGTTGTTAGTTGTATGAGTTTAATACTAAACTTGTTATCATCACAATATAATGGCGATGTCGCTTTGTCATTGCAACCATGGCTTTATGTCTACAGCAGTCTTTTCATTTCATTATAACCCCCGCAGTTCATCAATTGAGTCATGTTCTAGAGAAACATTAAGTGGGAAGACAAAAGTAGTCTGCCGTTTAGCATTTTTCTAGCCTTGTGTCCTTTAAAAATATTGTGATAATGATATTGTGTCTCAAAATACGTGTAACAAAATGTGCCCCTTAGTAAATATCTTTGTCGCTCACTTCTTTTAGCACCACTTTATTCGCCATTTTATCGGTGTATATCTTTTCAAATGATTTTATAGAATTTTAGTTGAGATAATTTTCCAATTATAGCTTCTTTAATCTACACTTTTTGGAAAAAACTTTCAAACAAAAGTGTTCTACGATGTTATGTTCCATAACCTAAAATTATTTTCAGCTACACAGCGTGGTCCATGTGTTACTGGCACTAGGTAGATTTGTTTTTTAAAATTAAACACCCTGTAGTAGTATTGTATTGTAGTTTTTTATTTTAAATGAAATTCTGATAAAATATTAAAGGAAGTGCTATGCCATAAAAGTCAATGCTTTTCAAGTTATTCAAGTTTTTTCAAAAATTTGACAGATGTAGAGTTTTTTCAGGTACTGGTATCATTCGTACACCACATCCGCGAAACTTGCAAGTAGCTGACAGGTGTTCGTCTATCTAGTGATGGTGTGAAAAATCATAATTTATATACCGGATGGTTGCTAGAGAGGCGCCAATTTGCTGAAATGCCAATATAAATAACTCGAAAGTTTCAAATGGAACACCCTGTATATGAGCGTCTGAATCAATGCAGAAATCAATTCTCTTTCGGATGGTATGGGTTTTTTACATGTTGAGCTGATAATTTCTGAGTTATTATCATTTTTGCCTGATTCTTTTTTTTCTATAAACTTGACAAATGCAAACTATTTTTAAATAATACATTCTCGAACTAACCACTTAAACTCATCTGAGTTTTGTCAGCAGATATAATTCTAGTAGAGAATGAACATTAACATTAATGATTTGTTCATTCGTAGAGGTTAAACTATTACTAGTAGAAACTCTTGAATATAGCATCCTGTATATAAGCACCTAAAACAATGCAAAAATTAATTTACTCTCAAATTTATATCCACTTGCTTTCATATGAGAGCGATACATTCTCTATTTTGTTAAAATTCTCCGGTAAAGATTCGAATCACAGAATATTATTTACTTGGAACTAGTTTAATAGATGTCAGAGGAGGAATAACGATGGAGTAAACAAGTAATAAATTAAAGAAAATATACTGATAATGTCTAATGAATAAAATGAATAAATTAATGAATAAATAAATGAATAATCAACGAATAACGAATAATTATTATTTCTGGAATGAATTATAAAAGGTGCTCGAACTGACGACTATTTTGTTCAAGGCAATATTAGCCTTCTTCCATATGATAGCTGCACATTGGAAAGCATTGCACTACTAATTTGCCGAAATGCATCCTGTACCCTCCCTCGCATATCTTCTTGTGTTGTTGGTGGAGTGCGATACACACCATTTGTCACAAATCCCCATAAAAAGAAGTCACAGCAAGTAAGGTCGGGAGACTTTGGGGCCAGGCTACTGGTCCACCCCTGCCAATCCACCTTCCTTCGTATTCTTGGTCAAGATGTTGTATAACTACGGCAGCATAATGCGCTGGAGCACCATCGTGCTATATCCACATATCTTGCCTAACTTGTACCTGTACATTTCCATCAAGACTGGTAAATTAAGAATTGGTGGTACATTGGCCCATTTAGAGGCCCATAAAGAAAATGTGGTTCAAGAACGGTATTGCCAATGATTCCACCCCAAACATTAAGCGTCCACCTATTCTGGAAGTTACCAAAACGTGTTACGTGCGGGTTGTTTTCTGCATAATGATGTAAATTGTGCATATTTTGGAGTCCGTTATTAGGGAAAGAAGACTCATCTACAAAAAGCACTTTGCGAAAAAAACTCCTGTCCAGCTCAATTTTTTGCACTGCTCACTGACAGTACCTCATTCGGCGCTGAAAATCTTCATTTTCCAGTGCTTGAGCGACTCGGAAGTGGTAGGCATGGTACTTATGAAACTTGAGAAATCGTTGAACCGAGGATTGGTCCAGATCTAATGTTTTCGCAATAGCTCTTTGACTCCGTGTTGGCTCCTCAATCACTGATAAAAGATCACCAAGGGCTACATCTTCTTTGACGGCAATGCCTTGTTTTTTTTAGTGCTCGGTTAAATACAGACGAATTCTGCTCAAATCTATGTTTGAGCCTTTTCAATGATAAAACTGTCGGGTGTCTTCGCAGAGGATAGCGCTGTTTATAAATACGAGACGCCAAAAGACAATTTCCAGAACACTCACCAATTATGTACACCATCTGTGCAATTCTTCGTTATTGAAGTTCATTTTTAATTATTTATACTAACTATAAAACAACTACACAATTACACTACAACGAACAGACAATGTTGCAAATACTTGTCAAATTTGACATTTTGGATAATTCTATCATAACCAGTGCACACTAGACAAAACGGAAACAATCCAATCATTAGATCATGTAGTTGCAATCAAATTGATAACGTTCGAATAACTCCGAAATTATCAGCTCTACATGTAAAAGACATATATCCATCCGAAAGAGAATTAGTTTCTGCATTGATTCAGATGCTCATATACAGGGTGTTCCATTTGAATTTTTTTTATGTTGTAATTTTAGCAAATGGGCGCCTCTCTAGCAACCAACCTGTATATAAATTATGATTTTTCACACCGTCACTAGATAGACGTTCACCTGTCAGCCACTTGCGCTAAATTGCAAGTTTCGCAGATCTGGTGTACGAATGATACCAGTACCTGAAAAAAATTTTTGATGAAAATTTCTATATAGAATTACGTTAATATATAGCATAAGCCTTCGACTGATTGTATCAGCTGCTTCTCTAATTTAGCTATAAATTTTACATCATATACAGCCACATGCTTAGACTTATTTTTAAGATGCTTTGTACATTTATATAATGATAAACTCTAACTGTAACTAGCTATAACTATAACCACATTCTTAGTTAACTGTAGCGTTTGTAATATGTACTCATTGTTTTCATTATTCTACAAACCTATTTAGTAACTATGTAAACATTCGTGATATTGGCTTTATGGAAATATCATTTATTTAATTCTTTTCCCCCAATACGAATAATTTATTTGATATCCAAGTCAAAATTGTGAACAGTTGATAGTACCTACTAACACAAGTTGTAATTGCTATTTGGTGATATTACACTAAATTGAAAGTCGCCTTTAGGCGCTTTCACCTTACTAATCCTCTTGTGACCCATAGAAGCTTTGCCTCTATTGAAATTTACGGCTCAGCGAAATCGTATTGTTATCTCTAACCTCTACACCTAATCTAGTGTAAAGAAGTTTTCTTTGCAACATAGAACATTTCTAAAAAGTATCTTTCTTGCCTCTTCGGAAATTATCATTTATTTTTTTCCAACACCTTGGGTTTAAATGCTATTTCAATATTCACTAGGTTTTAAGATGTTTGAATATGTTTTGCAAACATCAGATTCAACTTTCCGTAAAAGAGCGTTTTACTAATAAATGCTAGAAGATCCTAAAATGCATCGATACCATTTCAGCTTAAATAACCGTCAAAACATCAACTAGATTAATTTTTCGCTTTTTTTCAGTTCCTTAAATAATGTTGCCAGAAAGGTATTTAGCCTCAGAATATCTGTATAAATAAAAATCAAGCGCCGCATCACTTGAGAACTGCTTGACCGATTTGGCTCTCTTTTTGTTGTGTTCGTAATTGTCAGAACAAGGTTTGTATGAAATAAAATATCAGGAAAATCCACCGGAAAAGTGGGAAAATTCGGAAAATACTTGTATGGTATTTTGTATGGGAATATGTTTTCGTTTTACAATGGCTTTTCGTAGAGAAAAATGGGGAAATAGGAATGGAAAACTCGGAAATTTGGTAGAGCTCGAAAAGTCATGTTCCCACTTGGACTCAGACAATTCGTATGATTATTTATTCATTATGTTCAAAAATCGTGTGAAATTCGTAAAATAGTCTCCATATCAACATATGGACTCACTGTATGACGTCCAGTTTGACAGTTTTGTTGTGTATTTCTTTATTCTGTAACAATTTTTCCGCAGTTTTTCAAAGTTCGGCATTGAAAATTGATATTTAGCGAAATAATTGACATTCTGTGACAAATTTTTGTAACATCAGGTTGCGCATTGAAAATTTATGTTTTGCGAAAAATAAATTGAATCCAATCAAGAATTGAGTGTGTGAAAAGATTTCGCCAGTGAGGCGTCGAAATATTGGTCGACGTACGCGAACAGCGATCTATCATGACTTAGGATCAACCGATACAGTCGAGTTCGACGCGCTCAGTTGGAGTTCGCGCGCAAAATAATTTGGAACGTGGACAAAACAGACGGCCAAACGTGTCAATTCAATACGAGCGTTTGGCGTTGATACAATCCAACAGTACAGTCGATTCCCTTATCCCGTTTCATGTAAATATAAACAACACCTACCCTTTATGTCGACCACATCAGTTTTAAACAAGGTTATCTTTTAGTTTTTCCTAATTCAAAATCACCAGTTACAGCACTTCCAATTTCTTTGCACAAAATTGCATTACAATTCTCGAAAATAAATTATCCGATCCTGTTTCCTCACTTTCCTAAATTTTTCTTTCACTTCCTCCTTCTCGACTTGTGATGCTGGAAAGTACACCTGTATCATCATGTTGTTCATAATGTTCTTGGGTTTTGTTTAAATTATCACCCTATTCTTTCGTTGATATGGTATGTATTTCTCGCTTTATTTTTCCATTTGTCCTTTAATAAGATTGCGGCTCCATTCCTCTCCGTCTTCTCTTCTAGTCATTATATATATATATATATATATATATATATATATATATATATATATATATATATATATATATATATATATATATATATATATATATATATATATTGCTATAAATAGCAAATATGCCATAAAAATAGGAACCTGTTACTGCGGAGCCATGTATATTAAATTTATGCATCTCAATATTTAAATGCCCTGTATATTTAAAAAAGTGTTGAATATTTTGAGATAAATAACAAATATCATGAGAATTGAAAGAATACAGAACAATGCTTTGTTTTTATTTATAATGTTTTGGTTGACTAGTAAAGATCGTTGTATTATAAAGAACACAGAACAATGCTTTGTTTTTATTTATGGTGTTTCTCTGTAAGAAAATGATTTTTATTTGCTGCTAGTGAATAAGTAAATGTAAAGTAGGTATAGTCACAGTGTATTTAAGGTAAACAAAAAATATTGTCAATAAATTCTAAAAAGACACACAGTGTTAGAAGTGAAACGCGGAGACGTTTTTTATTAAGTGTAACCAATAAGAAGTTGGGCAATGGCAAGATGCAGGGCTAGTGAACTCTGTATTGCACAGGCTGAAGCAGAGTTTTTTTTTTTTGAGAGAAGGGTAGATAGTTAAACAAAACAGGGAATTATAGGACTCATTCGAGGATAAACTGCGGTAATGTGAGGTAAAGGATCATTAAGTGTGGAACTGCGAAAGTGAAACTTATTAGTGTAATTAGCATTTGATTTTTAACTGCCGTAATATAAGTTCGCAGGGTTATGAGTAACAAAGATAGCAAAGAGCAGCAGTAGATAGACATTGATCAATAATAGCAGTCAAGATAGAAGAAAAATTTCCACACAAAGGGCTATCCAAAATAAGCTCGATATCAATTAATTGCCCCAATGAAATGGTGGCGGTAATAAAATCCAAATAGGTGATTCAATGGCGAATAATACAAATCTCAATGAAGAACCAATTAGATACATTAAGCAGTAAATCAATCTTGTGAATATTGTAATTATAAATGTGCAGATTTTTTATATTGTGTTTAGTTTTAAGGATTTCTGTTACATTGATGAATTGTGTGTATGTTTAGAACATTAAGGGGGATATGCTGATAAAGGCCGAATTAATAGAGCATAGTTTACTGAATTCATTGTTAAAATAAGACGCCAGCGTGCGTGCGTGCCTGGCTGGGTGCGTACCTGGCTGGGTGCGTGCGTGCCTGCGTGCGTACGTGGGGGGGTGTGTGTGTGTAATGAATTGGCTCCGAACATTTAATTCATTGGCCACAAAACTCTGCAGTTGATTTGCCGTGTTTTAAAATATTTAATTATACCTTGTTATAACAAGCGATTCTCATTCAAAAACATTCAATATTGTTTCTGCCAAATATTCAAGGTAGTGGAATAAAACAAAACGTTAATGTGGATCGTGTCAGAAAAGAACACGCTCCGGCCGTCAACTTTTGTTATGAGCTGAACACGGTTACCACTCAGCGAAGAGAGCTGCGTAACAAATTTTCATTTACACGGTATTATTCCCGTCCTCAAACCTTGATCTTTCCATGCTACACTTTCAGTCGGAAATTTTAATTGGGGACGTTCATCAGACTACAAATATAGTGTATTTAAAAAATGTATTGAATCTCCCACTTGAAAAGTATTACTTTGTACAATCACATCATTTCGCGTTACCTGTACTTTCGCGTAATGGCATGGTCACAGTATTGGAAGCAATTATTGTTTGTTATTCCGACGGCTGTGGCAGTTGCATGGTGTTGAGTGTTAACACTGATAATGGTGTTCGAGTGTTCGGGATTTTACTGGCCGAGATTTGCCGATCGCTAGTTACAGCAGTATGTTTTACAAGTATTATTCGTATTATTTGGACCTGTGGTATGAATTAGTCTACGCATGACAACCAGCTCGTCCGTCTTTGTCAGGCATTGGACCTTAATCACTTAACTGGTGTCAACTCATGTCCTTCAGATCTTATTTTTAATTTCGAAAAAGCTTCAAATTTTGTGAACTAAATTACTTCAAATTTACAACAGGGGTTTATTTACAGCATTTATAGGTACATGTAAAGTCTCATATAAGTTACTCTATTACTTTCAAAAATATAGCGTTTCAAAAAAAAATGTCAATTTTTGGGGGAAAAACTATCCGTGAAAGCTGATTTACGAACTCGTCCGCGGTCTCAACAAAATGAAGATATGTGCCAAGTTTCGCTCAAATCAGTTGTGTATTTTTAGTGAATTTTCTTAAAAAAAATTCACTAATGAGGAGATCCCGACTTTTGAATTTTGAAAAAATTTCTTCAAGTGAGCGCTAATTAGGCCCCCCAGAACACATATCCGGGGTCGGTTTAAATTTTTATATGTTTATATATATATATATATATATTTATATATATATATATATATATATATATATATATATATATATATATATATATATATATATATATATATATATATATATATATATATATATATATATATATATATATATATATATATATATATATATATATATATATATATATATATATATATATATATATATATATATGTATCACACCGATAACTCAAAAAATAATGGGCCGATTTTGATTAAATTTGGTGAATAAATTCCTTTTGCAGATGGCTTGGATAAGTTCGTTAGCCAGGAAAATCGGTCCAGGTTTTCCCGGAAAATTTTGTGTTTTCTTTCGAAAAAAATTTATATCTCCGGAATTAACAAAGTAAGGGCAACCAAATTTCATATGCGGATTTATCTCATTATAGGCAAGTTACCTACCAAAATTTAGCTCCGTAGGTTAAAGGATAAAAAAGTTACAGGCATTCAAAGAAAAATAAATTTGGATTTTCCTCAAAACGTCAAAATTGCGATTTTAAACGTCAAAATTGGTGAGTACATTCCTTTCGCAAGTCGCTGGGATAATTTTGTTAGCTAGGAAAATCCGCCGAGGTTTTCCCGGAAAAATTTGTGTTTTCTTTCGCAAAATATTTATATCTCCAAAATTAACAAAGTAAGGGCAACCAAATTTGGTAAGCTGGTTTATATCGTTATAGGTGTGCCACCTACCAAAATTTAGCTCTGTAGGTCAAAAGACAAAAAAGTTATGGGCATTTAAAGAAAAATAAATTAGGGGTTTCCTCAAAACGTCAAAGTGACAATTGAAAACGTCAAAATTCGCAACATTTAGGCAAATAACTTAAATCTAATACGATTTATGGAAAGAAAATGTCTCAAGAAGAATGTTTTACATACACCGAACTCTTAGTTTCAACCGTCATTGTCCTTCATTTTACTAAAACATTTCCAGAAAATTCATTTCTAATAGACCCTTTCTCTGATGCTTGGCAGTAGTCTTAGCTATAGAGTTTATTGTTTAATGGTATATAATTTTTGTCGAATTTTCGTAAAAAATCAATAAAGCTCAATATATTCGTTATTATACAAGATATGAAAAAATATTGTATCCATTAATTATACGGTGTTTTGAGCTACATCTTAAAAAATTATTGCGACAATCACAGGGTGGCCCATAAGTCGTTGGTGATACAAATAATATTTTTTTTGTCGAAAACGCCTTATTTTTTTGCATTTTCCATCGAAATATAATGCATGTTTGTAAGTTAAGAAATTCTGGAGGCAGCAAGTGCGTTGTGGTTGCGAATTTTGATTAAATGCTTCATATTTGAAAAGCTCAATTTGCTATTAACCTATAAGGTTGACCAGGAAACGGATTTTTTCAGTAACACTTTTGGTTTACTTTTGGAAATTTCTGTACCTTTTCAAACAATCAAGTTATTTTGATGAAACATGGCACATTGTTTTTACTATATATGTTATACTGGTAATCAAATTTGATGCCTGCTTTTTCTATATAGGTTATACTGGTAACCAAAATTGATGTCTGCTTTCTTAAAAAGAAAACACACATATTTGCAATAAAAACATTTTTATGAAAATTCACTACCATAACGCACTTGCTGCGTCCCGAGATTTTTAGTTATCGCTCGGATACTATATATATATATATATATATATATATATATATATATATATATATATATATATATATATATATATATATATATATATATATCATATCATCATACGGCTCTGTCGTTCTATTAAATAGCTCCGTTTTGCAATTTTGTAATTATTTTACTTGACCAATGTTTGTCTGATATGTAGAAGGCTTGGTAATACATTTAATTTTTTCGTACGCTCAAAAATGTGTAAATCTACGGGGTGTTGCATTTGAACTAGCAAAATTTGTGGTCGATTTCGATATAACCGGAAACGCGAGAAAAACAAAAATACTTTAGTAAAATATTGCACCATGAAAGCCTTGGTTATACGAAATTTTGTTAACCTATGACTAATATTTTCGTAGATACACATAGTTTAAGACGGTCGTGACATATACTGTATACATAATAACATTTTAGATCAGTATCTTTTGTGATAAAGTTAAAAGTTTTATTTCCTCTGCTGTGCAACAGATTACATAGACTAAGTTTTTGATTGTAATTTAAAAACAAATTACCAACCCAACCGGAGTTGTGGTTGCAATTAGATATACTGTAATTGGAAGTGCTAAATTGTCTATTTACAATTTGTTTCATTATCTGTATCGACTGTGTCTGCTACAGCATCTGTTCAGATGCTGTTACAATAGAAACGATGTAATCCCTATCAAATACAGACCAGATAACCCTTTAATTCAATGTTTAATACCCCAAAACCTGTTACACATTTGCCCAAACTAATATTGCTGCGAGACAGATTGTTCAGAAATTTCATTAAACTATTAATATGATACGACAAACTTTGTTCAATTCAATTTAACCTGACAACGTTCACGCCTTTCTGCGTACGTTGTGTCTGTTACAAGATGATGCCAATTTTTTGGTTCTAACTAGACGTAATTACCCTGAAGTCCGCAGTAAACAAATCGTAAAGTGTGGAATATTTTATGTGTGTTGCTTGTTCCTTTTATACCACTATGAATACTAAAATGTATACCAGGTGTTTCGTTTGAAATCGTCCCGAATAAGAAAGATTATACCGAGCAAATGTTGACAACAAATCATTTTTCCATTAACGAAGAAAATTTGATACATAGAGTATTGCCTATGGGAGCAAAATATGTACCAAATCTACGTAAAGACCTAGAAAAATTTTCCAAAAGGACAATTGAAACTTCTGAAAATTTATCCGAAGGTTGACTAACGATTATCTTCAAATTATCGACACAACTATCGACAGAAGAAACACACATGCCAGGTTTCATTTCATATACAGAGTTGCACATATGTAACTCAACAAGGCCATAACTTTCAAACCGAGAAAGGCATCGAATTCAAAATTTGTATGATTGCATAACAGATTATTTGCGACGGTTCGGTGGCATTATCGAGATTTTTAGGGATGCCCTTTTTGGAGGGTGACAACCTTTTAATTTCTGAAGTAGCAACGGGGGTCATGCGACACATTTGCACGATGAGCAAAAATTCCGGTCCATACGTTCCGGTTTCCAGGATATTACGTATGAAGTTCTTCCATCCAATGGGTGTTACCGTCAGACCAATATCGTATGTTGTGCCTGTTCACACTATCATTAAGGAAAAAGGCCGCTTCGTGAGAGAAAACAACGTAGTTAAAAAAATCTTCATGTCATTAAATAATATGAATTATTTGTTTACAAAATTCGATCATTTTATCAAAATCCACTGCAAAAAGGTCTTGCAGGTTATGAACCTTATAGGGCAAATTTTTATGGACAGAGAAAATCACTTGAATAGCCTCTATTTTACTTCATTTATTTTAATGAAAAGCCTATTTTATTTTAGTTTGTTTATTTTATTTAATAGACACAAATATTAAACAACGTTTAACAAAGTAGATATATTACATACAGACTTGGAGACTACTTCTCTGGCTTCACTGTTGGTTTTTGTAGGTGAAGGACGTAGCCAGCGCGTGACCTAACTGGAGCAAGTGGCCCTTCGAATTCTGGAAGTTCTAGGATGTTCTTCAATGTTTCTGTGACTATAGTTTCGCTGCTTGACAGCATTTTCAGACAGATTAAAATTGAATTAGTACGAAATCATGACAACTACAAATAAATATCTGTTGCTATGTTATGATATAATGTTTTGATCAAAAAATTTTATCAAATTGAAAATAAAATGAAACAGTTAGCTCACGCGCTGGCTACGTCCTTCACCTACAAAAACCAACAGTGAATCCAGAGAAGTAGTCTCCAAGTCTGTATGTAGTATGGACAAGTTTCACCAAGTAAGGGCAACAACAATCAATGAAAGTAGATATATACCTCACTAAGTGAATATTGGACCCTGGAGAGCGTATATATTCTCAAATCGATTAAGAATAACACTTCATTAAACCGTGCGGTACCTTTGATTTCAACCCTTTATTTCTACTTTGCAGTTGACCAGCAAAACACTGCTAATTAGTCAGATTAACAAAGTATGTTCAATAACCTCGTCCGGTCTATACTATACAAGGCACTACGTTTTGCCCGCGATATAGATAAAAAACCGCTATCGTCTTTTGTTTATCTAAGTAATCATGTAACTTAGAATTTCATCGTCTGTTGAATTTAATGTTGTGGGCGAAACCTTCTTTCTCTTTAATAAAAAGATATGCGGTAGTTAGTAATATGTCCTCAGATTTAGTATCCGGTCCTCATCGCGGTTTTAGGCATTCACAAGTGAATTTATATATTAGGATTATTGTGGAAATAAGACGCTGTGGACTGAATGAATATACAGCCTGGCGCATTGAAAACGAAACAGACCGATTTGCGTCCAGATAATATTTTTTTTAAGAAACGCTGAAACAGGGCAAGTTTAATATTGAGGGGGACATGTTTTGACATAAAATTCAACTTTGTCACATCAACCCCGTAATGGTGGTGATAACAACCCTTATATTTTAAAGAGGGAACATGGGTCGAGTGTTACATCATTTGATAGCTCTTTCTTTCTGAATTTAGCACACTATTTTTTTTGGAAGTTTTATCAACTCTTTTAAAAATTATTCACAGTTGGAGTTGCAAGAACGTATTTTATTCATTATGATAAGAAACGCACTACTTAGTCAATTTTTCGTTAAAAAAACTAAAAAAACAGAACCAAACGTTCAAAAATGTTTATTCGGTTAAGTAAGTGTTCAAATTGTTGACCACGAGCTTCCATACAAAAGTACAAATTTTCTTCAAAACGAGCTCTGACATTCTGGAGCATTTGTGGAGTTATTAGACGGCGTTCTTCAGCAATGCCTCGTCGTGATTCTTCCAGAGACTCCGGTTCTGCTGCGAAAATTCTACTCTTCAAATGGCCCCATAGATAGGAGTCTAAAGGAGTTAAATCCGGTGATGTAGGGGGCCACTCAATAGCACATCTACGCCCAATCCATTGCTCTGGAAACTCTCTGTTCAAAAACTCCCTAACACGTTGTGAAAAATGCGGAGGAGCTCCATCTTGTTGAAACACTAATTGATTTTCTT
Source organism: Tillus elongatus (assembly GCA_964006375.1). NCBI lineage: Eukaryota > Metazoa > Arthropoda > Insecta > Coleoptera > Cleridae > Tillus > Tillus elongatus. The sequence goes on from OZ023265.1 coordinate 149,087,919, forward strand.
GATAGCGATCATCATTTTTAACAATGACAATTAGTACAGGGTAAACGATATCTTCTAGTAACTCCAAATACGTTTCGCCACTCAAATTTGCATCAAGAAAAATTTGTCCGATTAAACGGTCTCCAAAAATGCCAGCCCAGACAGTCAGTTTCTGTGGAGTTTGAGTGTGGGCTTCGTGAACATTTCTTGGATTATTATCTGCTCAATAATGACAATTATGACAATTGACTGTAGAGTTTAATAAGAACGTACACTCGTCTGAAAAACAGATATTGAACAGAAAGTTCCCGTTATCAGCTATTCGTACAGTCATAACTTCACAAAACTCCAGCCGCCGATCAAAATCATCTTCATTCAGTTGTTGTACAAGATGAATTTTATACGGGTCTAATTTATGATGCTTCAATATTCGCCAAATAGTTCTTCTTTTGATGTTTGAAACAGTGGCCAATTTTCTCGTGCTCAAAGTTGGGTTTGCAGCAATTTGTCCTAAAACAACTTCAATCTCAGTAGTCTCATTTCTAACCGGAAATTCACGTTCAGGATCCCGTTTTTTGTTGGCTACTGAACCACTTTGTCGAAACTTTGCAACTTACTCCAAAATGTATTTTCTGTTAACATGTCTGTTAGGATGTCGTTCATTAAACAAATTTGCGGTACGGTTGGCACAGTCATCGTTTTTGAAAAAAGAGTAATTATTTCAACTCTTTCTTCTACAGAATACACCATTGTGATATTAATTTTCGGTAGTACTATCAAGTATCAAACCGACCGATAAACTGAAATAATAAACCGCATTTCTCTCATTCCGATAAGAAATGTTCTGATAGTCAATTTTTTGTTTACAAACCAACAAAACATTGACTATCAGCACATTTCTTATCGGAATGAGTGAAATGCGTTTTTGCATCTTCATCTGTGAATAATTTTTAAACGAGTTGATAAAACTTCCAAAAAAATTAGTGTGCTGAATTCAGAAAAGAAAGAGCTTTCAAATGATGTAACACTCGACCAATGTTCCCTATTTAAAATATAAGGGTTGTTATCACCACCCTTAAGGGGTTGTTGTGGCAAAGTTGAGTTTTATGTCAAAACATGTCCCCACTCAATATAAAAATTCACGTGTTTCAACGTTCCTTAAAAAAAATTTTTCGGGCGCAAATGGGTCTGTTTCGTTTTCAATGCGCCACCCTATATAATGAAATACTTGAATGATAGTTACAAACAGAAAATGAGTTAATATAGCGGTAAGCAAATCAGTTAACAGCAAATACAGAGTTTTGCATTTAGGTAAAAGTACTTATCACTTCTGCGTACATACTAGAACTTATATTATGATAGTGATGCGCGAGTACCGATGTGGTAGGCAACAAACCCTTGACTGTTGTTAATCGCATTCAAGGAAATGACCTTCACTATTTTTATTCTAACATATATCAATAAAGAACGTGAACTCCTTAAATAACGCGCCTCTTTGCTTGCAAGCTCATTATCCTTTAAAATTATATAGGGGCTTGGGGAGTCTTGTGGGGTCTTGACACGGTCTTGACGTACCACTAACTAATAACGTCGCTGATTCTACTTAATTGCACTTTATTTTACTTAATAACAAATGTCAAATAATAAATAAACAAAACACACCATCCCATCTGGTTTTTACTTCAAGTAGCTGATATAAAACTTCCTTTTCCCCGTACAAATCAGCGCATTCGAATATACCCGAAGGCGGTCATTAGGGTGGGATCGCCAGAGTTCGGATGTGAACTTTATCGTTGCATTATGATGTATGCCTGTGGTATATGTATCAATCTACCCATGACAGGTGACTACTCTGTGTTGGTCTGGCATCATACTTTAACCACTTAAGTTGTTTCAATTCATGTCTTTCATATTTTATTTTTAATTTGGGAAAAACTCACACTTTTGTAAACCAAATTACTTAAAATTCACAACAGGGGTTTACTCACTTTATTTCTAGCTGCACGTAGAGTCTCATTCCAGTTACTTTAAGACTTTCAAAAAGATAGCCCATTCACAAATATTCTTGTATGCTTTTTGGGGAGAAATATGACGAAGTCGTTCGCGATTGTAATGAAATGAAAGGCACGTGCTAAGTATCGTTTAAATCAGTTGAGTATTTTTTGAATTTTTTGAGTTACCACAAAGTTTCCGGAAGTCTCACTATCGTTACCTCTCTATTAGTGATTTTTTTAATGAAACTCATTAGTGCATAATATTTGAAGAAATCAAGTTATGCATAATTGAATTTGATAAAAGATTCCCAACATAATATATATATCACAATGTACGAGTATAGCCCCACATGCTAAACAGTTGGTGGGAATATTATATCTGTAGCCCGTGTGATCAATAGTATTTTTTTGGGCACCTGCATATTGCAATCTTTTCTTCAAATGACTATAACTCGAAAACTGCTGAAGATAAGACATGCGGGTAGTACATAACGCTTTTAAACTAAAGTAAAGGTAAAGGTAAGATGGTTACTGGCAATTAGGCCATTGCTGGCCCGTTTTTCTCATCTAAACTAACCTACCCTCCACCTTAAGCTCAATCTCAACGACAGCAGTGATTTAAAAGATCATCCGCTGCCGGTGAGTCTCGAACCGTCGTCTTCCGAGTCCGAATTGGAAAGTCTGAATCGACTTTCCCACACGGCCACGGAGGCGCTTGTTATAAAATAAAACAAGGAATTACAATATATTTTATTATATAAGGTGTTCCATTTAAGATACGAAAGTAAAATGTTGTCAGGTTAAATGGGTCACCGTATAGAAATGACAGTATGATTGGATAATGGCGGCTATCGATAAGAATAGATGTGTCTGAAAAATCATAGATAAAGTCAAATAGAGTAAAGAAGAAACAATGTTTTTAGTCAATTTTCTTTTAAAAAATTCACTAATGAGAAGATCCCGCCTTGAATTTTGAAAAAATTTCTTCAAATGACCTCGAACTAGGCCCACTAGAACCCATATCCAGGGTCAGTTTCAGTTTCAGTTTCAGTTTTTATAAGTATGTATATATATATATATATATATATATATATATATATATATATATATATATATATATATATATATATATATATATATCACACCGATAACTCAAAAAATAATAGTCTGATTTTGATCAAATTTGGCAAATACCTTCCTTTTGCCAGTGGCTTTGACCAGTTCGTTAGTCAGGAAAATCGGCCCAGGTTTTCCCTGAAAATTTTGTGTTTTCTTTCGAAAAAATGTTATATATCTGGAAATAACAAAGTGAGGGCAACCAAATTTGGTACTCTGGTTTCTGTCATAAAGAGTATTATATGTACCAAAATTTAGATCTCTATCTTAAAAGCCAAAAAAGTTAGAGGTAAATTAATTTTTAATTAATTAAGTCTGATCAAGAAATTTAAAAACGTAATAATTTCTTGATTAGAATGTGAGTGAAAAATACTACAAGAAATGACTAACAAGCTCCTAGATATGTGTCTGAGTCGCTATTTTTCTTGATTTCGTTAAAATATAGGCACAAAATCCATTGTAAAACAAAAGTTTTATGGAAATTGTAAAACCTCGAACAATAGGATATTCCTGCTGGTAAATGCATATAGTGCGTAGCTCAGTGGGTTAGGTGTACAGTGGTCACTTTACATCGTATAATCGACTCTCAGGTGACGAGTTCTAATCCTGGTTAGTGACTTGGCTTTTTCTTATTTTTTTTTAGTCTCATTTCACCTTACAGTTATCTAATCTGATTGTTGTTATTCCGATGAATTTTGTAGCGAGTTTTTGTGTCAAAAATAATTTGATAAAGAGGATATGAAAGTTTTAAGACTTAATTCAATTTGAATAGCATATCTGGTTGTTTCTTCTTGCCCTAACTTAATAAAACCGTTCCATATTTTATTCAGTCGTAGACTTTTCCTGTGGTTTCACAGGTGCTTGTTTTAGTGAATTTTCTTTAAAAGAATTCACTAACGAGCGGATCCTGATTTTGTAATTTCGAAAAAATTTCTTCAAATGAGCGCGAACAGGGTCAGTTTCAATTATATATATATATATATATATATATATATATATATATATATATATATATATATATATATATATATATATATATATATATATATATATATATATAAAGGGTGAAACATTTACCAAAATTTAGGTCTGTAAGTTTAAAGACAAAAAAGTTATTTAAAGAAAAAATTGGGTTTTCTTCAAAACATAAGTCGCGATTTGGAACGTCAAAATTAGCAACATTTAGGCAAAGAACCTGACAGAAATACGGATTATGTAAAGAGTGTTCTGCAAACCCTTAAGTTTCAGCTTAAACCATCATTGTCCTCACTTTCTATGATCATTTGGAAGCAGTTTTAGTTAAATTTATGGTTTAACGGTCTATAATTTTTAGCTAATTTTCATAGAAAAAATTCGTTATTGAGGAGACCGCGGATTTTAATTCTAAAAAGATTTCTTCACATGTGCGCAAACTAGGCTCCCTAGAAACCAGATCCGGGTTTACTTTCTGTTTACATATATACAGTGTGACGCATTTCTACGGTAAAGCTCAATATAATTGTTATTAGGCAATTATTTTGAACTGCATCTTATAAAATTATTTTGACAACCACATGATGCTCATAAGTCGTTGGTGATACCTACATTTTTTTTTAACATTCCTTATTGCATTTTTGCATTTTTCATCTAAATATGATGAATGTTTGTAAAAAAAATTGAGAAGCAGTAAGTGCGTTTTAGTAGCGAATTTTCATTAAACGCTTCAAAATTCAATAACGCAATTTGCTATTAACCTAAGGTTCGTCAGCTAGGAAATGAGTTTTCTCGGAAATGTTTCAAGTTCTTTTTCGGAAAATTGTTGTACATTTTCAAACAAGTTATGTTGGTTAAATATTGTACATTGTTTCTACTATATAGGTTATACCGGTGACCGAATTGATTCCTGCTTGCATTAAAGAGACATATTTTCTATTAAAAACATTTTAAGAAAATTCACTTCCATAAGGCACTTGCTGCGTCTAGACTTATTCTATTTTCCAAATGTATTTAAACCCAGAGATATAAAGTCCTCTTGTGTGTCATTTTTCTGGTAAAGCTAATAACATATTTTATATGAACGCCTACAATATATTCTATTTCAACTCTCGTGTACAATTTTTAGATACCTTGCTTATACGAACTCCTATTGTAACTTATAATACGTATACGAAAGCAAAACTAAACATCGAGAAAAAATATTGGCATTTTTTGATTCGTAGTTATTAAAGGTTATGTTTAGGTAAATTTTAACAGTAGAAACATACCTTAAATTAAAAAAATTAAATATGAAAAAAGTCATACATTTGCTTTTATGAAAGTTCCTTATCACAACGCACTTGCTGCGTCAGGACTTTTTATTTCGGGTCCTTTTGATTAAGTAATTCATGCAAGAAACTTTTCATTTAACCCTATTTCTTAAACACGGTCATACGATCAACAATATCAAAACAGAAATAAGGATAGGTGGCAGGGTGCGACGATGATACTGTCTTTGCAGATAAGATAAATCCTGACTTAGGAGCGGTAACGATTTGGAGGCTGCAAGTCGTTCAACAAGTGCAGTCCTGCGGCACGACAATGCTTTTCACTCTGATGCGGTTATCGTCTCCACTCTTCTCCATCATGTTGTTACCCTTCATTCCATTTACCGCTAACAACAGTCTACACAAGGGTATCTCAACATAAGAGCCTCAAGGATTGCATAGGGTTGTATAATGGTCGTGTCCTTTACTGTAAGTTCTTTTGTGTGCTTTTCCAAAACACACGTTTTCTATCAAGATTTTTCTAGTGTAACTAGACGGGAAAATTAATGCAAAGGTTTTGCATGAAAAATATTTCCTCCAGGGGTTTTGACAGATACAAAACGATATGAGAATGCTTTATATTATTGTTGCAACGTTGTAGAGGTGTCGACGATACACTTATGGTCTCCATATTCATCCTATGAATAGACACATTTAGAATATTGTAACGCAAGATTGCTTTGCTATATCCAGCCTATGAGGTGTACATATTTTCCATAAGGGTTTCTGTGCTACCAGCTTTTTCATTTTAATCTATAGAAAAATTTTGTTGCATTTAAAATTATTCAGATTCTGAATGGGTTTAATATAAAACAGTCTCTACGAAATTCCACCGTTTTGAAGCTATTTACCTGTTTTTAAAATTTGCGACATCAGACAAAATTCCCCTTTCTTGCCAGATAATCACTAGAATCTCAACACCAAAAAAATTCGGGACGCAGCAGGTGCTTTATAGTAGCCAATTTTCATAAGAATTCTACACAATTATTATACATGTTAGTAAAGTTTATACTTTAAACTTACACAGACCTTGAAGATCGATTTCAAGAATTCTTTCGAAACTGTTACCATCGATATCTCTCTATTATCAAAAAAAATCTTGCGTTATAACTCCTTTTGAGAAAAATGCCCAAAACTCAATTTTCTATGAAGCTAAAGAACTAAATTTTGCTATATCTGTAAATAGTCTTTAAAAGAAACTTGTATTACAAATTTCATTAAAGTTATACAGAAGATTTCCAGAAGGAAACTTAATTATTATTTAGAAAAGTAAAGTATCTGCCAAACTATAAACGTAGCAGTGATTTTTCGTAATTAATCGCCAGTATGATTTCGTTTTAGTCAACCTAATCAAACAGGTTTTTTGAATATCAACAATAACAAAATTATAATTTCAGACTCAAAGGTGACAAACTTATTTAGGCATTTTAAACAAAAATGAGATCTTGTTCAAATTGTATGAAATCTGTGCACTATTGTTTCTCCAAATGTCAAAATAAAGAATAAAAAATATACATTCATCGAGCTGGATTCTGCTTATGAGGCAATCGTGACGCCTCTTAGACCATCTAGGCACACGTCAATTAATATTTTGTTTACATGATAACATGATACATTAGATCGGTTTCACGTTCGGGATATTATATTCAAAGTATACATAACTATTAATTACATAATTAGTAGAAATACCATTGAAACACATCCCAAGACTGTTTCTGTCTTATACGTCCTCTTATGTTTAAGTTTAAAGATACAATAAACTATTTTATAATCATTTTTATAGGCTTGATTTTGTTTACATTTCTACTATAATATGCGATAGCTAATATATCTATGCTGCGCTAAAACTGTATTTGAGGCCGTTCACAAAGCTACAAATATAGTGTCTTTTAATAATTGATTGAATCCCTGAGTTAAATAACAATCACTGTGTACCAAATTACTTAAAATTCACAACATAGGTATATTTGCACTATTTCTAGCCACATGTAAAGTCTCATTCCAATTCCTATAATACTTACAAAAATATAGCGTTTTGAAAAAGTTTTCTCCAATTTTATACCGGAAAAACTTTAGCATAAAGGCCAACTAACGAACTCGACCTCGGTTTTCGCCCTAACAAGATTGAAATCAGTTTAGTATTTTTTGAGTTATCGCTCGAATACACACACACATACATATATATATATATATATATATATATATATATATATATATATATATATATATATATATATATATTTATATATATATATATTTATATATATATATATATATATATATATATATATATATATATATATATATATATGAGGCATAGGGTTGAACACACTGAGACCTCACAGACGATCTCCGGCGAGATTTGGGGAGTAGGCAGATTGAGGCCCCGTAATCGAGCTACAACAACCCAATCCACCTTTGTACACCGCTCTAAGGAGTAGGCAGATTGAGGCCTTAGATTTTCCTTACATATTTCCTTTACCTCTTGAAAATGGCTCAAAAAACGTCGAGTTTTCATAAATTCTGGAGGCGGTTCAACCCGAGAACCAAGTATGTTTTACATTAAAGACCGCGGAAATCTTTCTGAATATATATATATATATATATATATATATATATATATATATATATATATATATATATATATATATATATATATATATATATATATATATATATATATATATAAAGTCGAAGCGAAGAATTTAAATGGTAAGGCCTAGGTAAAAACAACGTAAATGGTAAGATAAAGATAGTACGTGGAATAAATACCTTACCATTACTGTTTTCGCTATATACTACATTTTAAGTTTGAAAATTTAATTGTCGCCATTCATCAAGCTACAACTATAGTGATCTTAAAAATGTATTGAATCTCCAACTTGAAAACAATAACTTTTACAATCACACCACTTTCAATTTCTTGCCTCTGTCATTCTGACGTCGAGAGCGGGCTGTACGTACTTTACTTTCACTTTCGCGCATTGACATGGTGTTGATAACGGTTTCGGGATTTTAGTGACCGAGACTTCGCGAACGCCAGTTCGGATAGTATGTTTTACTTGTTATATCTGTTGCTTACTCCTGTCACATGTAGCAATCTACGCAGTGCAGCTAACTACTCCGTCTTTATCAGTCATTGGACTTTACCAACTTAAGTCGTTTCAATTCGTACATTTCTGCTTTAATTTTTTATTTGGAAAAACTCAAAATGTTGTAAACCAAATTACTCGAATTTGACAACGGAGGTTTATTGGCATCATTTTTAGCTACATATAAAGTCTCATTCCAGTTACTTTAAAAAATAAAGCATTTTCAAAATATTTCTGTACATTTTTGGGGGGGAAAAGCTCGTTATAGCTGATTTTTTATATTTTATTTTAGTTTAAATTTGAATGTTGGGCGCCTTTTATCTTGTTTATAAACGATATCTAATTCTTTCCTTTGTAATGAGAATTGTCAATATTTTAATTTAGTCAATAGTCATTTATTTTTGAAACACTTATATTTCACTTTCAAAGCTTAGATTTTAATGAGCGTACTAAACTATTACTATTTAAAAAAATTGAGTGTATTAAAAATTATAGTCAATGTTCTACCATGTAAAATATGTTTATTTATATTACTGATAATACTGAAAATAAACTTTCTCTACATGGATTATTTCATTTAACAGGTTCAAGAGAAGATTCCTATATACAAATTCCAACACTAGTTATTTGTTTTGTTGCAGATTTCTGTACCTGGATTATCTTTACTTTAACTACATATATATATATATATATATATATATATATATATATATATATATATATATATATATATATATATATATATATATATAAGTTAGTCAAGGAGAAATAACCTTGCTGCGTCCCGAATTTTTTGTTTATAATCTACTTCACAGAGGTAATGCTATTTAGAATCTTGTTAGTACAAGATTAAATTATTTTATTGAAATCTGCTCGTTTTTAGTGAATTTTCTTAAAAAAAATTCACTAATGAGGAGATCTCGACTTTTGAATTTTGAAAAAATTTCTTCAAATGAGCGCTATTTAGGACCCCTGGAACCCAAATCCGAGGTCTGTTTCAGACTTTATATGTTTATATATATATATATATATATATATATATATATATATATATATATATATATATATATATATATATATATATATATATATATATATATGTTTATATATTTATGTGTCACACCTATAACTAAAAAAATAATGGACCGATTTTGATAAAATTTGGTGAGTACCTTCCTTTCGCGAGTGGCTTGGATAAGTTCGTTAGCCAGGAAAATCCGCCGAGGTTTTCCCGGAAAATTTTGTGTTTTCTTTCGAAAAAAATCGAAAAAATGTATATCTCCGGAATTAACAAAGTAAGGGCAACGAAATTGGTACACGGGTTTACATCGTTATATGTAACGTACCTACGAAAATTTAGCGCTGTCGGTTAAAGAACAAAAAAGTTACAGGCATTTAAAGAAAAATAAATTTGGGTTTTCCTCAAAACGTCAAAGTCGCGATATTAAACGTCAAAATTGTTAATATTTAGGCAATGAACCTGAAATTAATATGATCTATGGAAGGAAAATGTCTCAAGAATAATGTTTTACAAAGCCTGAGCTCTTAGTTTCAATCGTCATTGTCCTTCATTTTACTAAAATATTCCCAGAAAATTTATTTCAAATGGACCCTTTCTCTGATACTATACTTTAGCAGTAGTGTTGGCTATAGAGTTTATCGTTTAATGGTCAATATCATTTTTGTCGAATTATCGTAAAAAATCATTAAAGCGCAATATATCCGTTATTATGCAAGTTACGAAAAAAAGTTGCATACATTAATTGTAGGGTGTCTTAAGCTACATCTTAAAAAATATTTCCACAATTACAGGGTGGCCCATAAGTCGTTGGTGATTCAAATTTTCTTTTTTTTTTAGTGAATTTTTTTAATCGATGTATATGTTATTGCATTTTTGTATTTTCCATCGAAATATAATACATCTTTGTAAGAAAAGAAATTCGGGATGCAGCAAGTGCGTTATGGTAGCGAATTTTCATTAAATGCTTCAAATTTTGAATCAATTTGCTATTAACCTATAAGGTTGACCAGAAAACCAGTTTTTTCGGGAACAATTTAAGTTTACTTTCGGAAATTTTTGTACATTTTCAAACAATAAAGTTGTTTTGATGAAACATGGTACATTGTTTTTACTATATAGGTTATACTGGTAACTAAATTTGATGCCTGCTTTCTTAAAAAAAACACACATATTTGCTATTTAAAAATATTTTTATGAAAATTCACTGCCATAACGCACTTGCTGCGTCCAGACTTTTTAATAATCTGTGAGAGCGTAGCAATAGCAACAAGTTTTAGCAAACAATTAAAAGAAAAAATATAACCAGGCTTTTGTGCATTCTGTGCTGGTGTCATAAACGTTCGTCGTTTAAGTTGTTTTTTTCTAAGTAGCATAATGCTATGTGGATTTTTTATTAGTAGTTCTTAATTTACTTCACACAAGTAGTGCTATTTAGAATCTTCTTAGTACAAAATCAAATAATTTTATTGTAATCTACGCGTCTGTGAATACGCTGTGAAGACCGTAGCATTATGAACTAATTTTAGCAAACAATTAAACCCAAAAATATAACTAAGCTTTTATGCATTCTGTTCTAGTGTCATAAACGTTCGCCGTTTTAGTTGTTCCCTTTAAGTGGCATAATAATGCTCATGGTGTGGTGCTTTTGGTTTGTTATGTGTGACGGGCGACTGGAACAAGCAAAGCCGACTTTCCGCAGGATGAAAAAGGTCGCATGTCATTTTTCCCACGCCAGTGTCATTTCGTTCTAAGAGCTCCACTTTACACAGGCATTCATAAAAGTAAAGATTAGGTGAAATTGGAACTCGTTTGTTTTTTGCAAAGAAACTGCAGGGGGCGCTGTCATCGAATTACACATTGGAAGAAGTAGTATTATCTTTCTTGCGTCCTTAAACTAAAGCTTTTGTATATTATTTATGCCAGAAACTAACCTCCTTGTCACATTTTAAATTACATCATTGTAACCAACGTAAAAAAAGTCTGGACGCAGCAGGTGCATTATGATAGCGAATTTTCTTATAAATATTTCAAATCGCGGAAAAATGTTTCATTAAATGATTATAACTTTTTAGTGAATTTTCGTTAAGAAAATTCACTAATAGAGAGGTGTCGGTGGTGAGATTTTTGGAAATTTTCTTCAAATTCGCGCGAATTAGAGCGCCTAGAACCCAAATCCAAGGTCAGTTAAAAAGTTTATATATATATATATATATATATATATATATATATATATATATATATATATATATATATATATATATATATATATATATATATATATATATATATGTGTGTATATAAGTATGTATCCAACCGAAAACTTAAAAAATACTTCAACCAATCGAAACCAAATTTGGCAATTCCCTTCATTTTGTTAATAGCTTGGATGAGTTCGTTAGACAGTTTTGTCACTCAAATACTTTTTGAATAAAGTGGAAAAAAACTGTTTGAAAACTCAATATCTTTTAAATTACTAGAAACATTAAACTAAAACTTGACAAACACGTAAAAATTGTACAAATGGTCCTACCTACCAAATTTGAACTAAATTGGTTCAGTAGATCTTGAGTTATAATTAAATTAAAAATCAATAATCTAGTATATGACCTGAATTTACCTCTAAATGGATACCTATAATGTTAGACAAGGTCAGACAAATAAATCAAAGTTCCGCTGCTATTGCAAACAAAATCTCCAAATTAGGTTTTAAACGGACAGCCTACGAAAATATGTCACAATAAACAATCCGCGGGGTTGCCATTTACGACAACTTTCATCTAAATCTGAAGATAGCAAAAAAATGTAAATAAATAGAAATGTTAATCAAAGTGGTTCAATTTGTTTAACAGCAATCTAGAACTAGTTTTATTATATTATATGTATTTTATAGATTTAAATATTAAGCTTCCTATTTTCACTGTATTTAAATGCCATCTCCATCTCTCTAGTTTAATCTGACAATACCGCTATTTGTGATTTGTGAGCTTCCAGTTGTCATGAGAGAAACGTGTATGTTCTGCGCATAACCTCGAATTCGCCTCCGCTAATACCTTAGAATCTCAGAATATAAAACAACTACCTATACAAATAGTAGGTAAATAATAACCAAACTTTTAATTTTAACATCACTTTAACAAATGCCCTCGGGCGTCGACTGTGACTGTGTAATATTATAATTATAACATCCAATAAAACAAATAAGAAAGTGGGTGTGTACATCATATTCAGGTTCTTAATCAACGCATGTAGATACTGAAACAAAATTATTTCAAAAACAAATATGCCTACCTCAAACTAATATAACTATAATACCTAGGGTACCTAGGTACTTTTGGTTTCTTTACTCTTAGCTTTTAATCTTTATGGAACATTTGAAGTAAATGAAACTACATAATATCATAAAGCAGTTTAAATTACATATATAATCAGATGTACAGTGTAAATTATTATAATTATAATTTCAAAATTTTGTACTGTTTATATTTATTTCATTTTCAGAAAGTGTGGATGCAGTAATAGTAGATAAGTGTTGAAAAGAGTTTAGGTGCAGCAAGTGCGTTATGGTAGCGAATTTTTGTGAAAATATTTCAAATGTAGATAACTCAATTTCTCATTAAACTAGAATCTTCAGTTTTGATAAATAGTAAAACCCATATAAAGGCAGCGTGGGTACTAGATTTGAAAAATAACTACAAATTTCTTTTAAACAACCTTTTTTGTTATTTGGTTTACAGAAACTGATTCGATTGAGTTGACTAAAATGGATCATCCAAGCGATTAATAAGGAAAAATACCTGCCACGTTTATAATTTAGCAGGTACATTCCATATGGAAATAAAAATTAAATTTTCTGTAAATTTGCAGTTTAACGGGCGACTTTTAGAAAAAAAAATCAGAAACATGCTTAGAACCCTTTCTGGATGCACATACCATAATAAAATTTTATTGCAAACGGCACCTTAGAAAGTTACAGGACCAGAAGTGTATAGGTGTGCTGGGCAGGGGAGAAGATAAAAAGGAAATGTGAGCGGAAGGTTCGACGGTGGCGTTGGATCTCTATAAGCTACCTTTTACCCACTTTGCAGCCATATTTCCTTAAAATCCTGTTTACTTCGCCCAGAACCCTTATTCACCGCAGGTCCCGCAAATTCCTTGGGGGTTGTTTAGAAGAAATTTTACTTGTTTATATTGTTATTATTTATGTATTGAGGGTGGTTGTAGGTATGTAGAAAGGGGAGGAGAACTCCCTTGACAAAGCCGCGAAACAAGATTTTCAATTTATGTTTAAATTTTTACCTGATTTCATTTGTTTAAAATATTTTAACAAAATGAATTTGATGTTGCTTTATTTGTCAGTCTCACATAGAGAGCTACAATATTTTATTATTTAAAAAAGTATGTATACAGCAACAGTTAATAATTGACGAAGAGGGTCTGGGTGCAGCAAGTACGTTGTGATAGAGAATTTTCGTAAAAATATTTCAAATCCGATTACTCAATTTCCCATTAAGCTATAATCTTCAATCTTGAGCCATAGTAAATCCTATGTAAAATACCTTTTTGGTTGTTCTGTTTGCAAAAACTAGTTCGATGGGGTTGACTAAAACAAAACCATCCAAGCAATTAATAAGGAAAGATACCTGCCATATTGATAATTTGCCACGTACATTCTGTTTGTAAATAATTATTTTTTTTCTGTAAAACTTTTTTCACCAATGAAATTTGTATCAAAATTTTTTTAAGAGACTTCCAGTACTTACATATTATATCCAGTACCACATTTTAATTTTCCAGCTCCATAAAAAAAATTCTTCAAGTAATCGCTTACTGGCACCTCTAAAACCAATCTCCAAGATCCATTTAAATTTAAAGAACTAGTTTTAATAATATACTAATAGTGTACAACTATATTGAAAATTCATTACTATAATGCACTTGCTGCGTCCATAACTTTTTTTCTTTTAACTCAGTGCTCCAAATTTTGGCACATAGTATACGTTTTACAATAGAAACCAGCGTACTAAATTTGGTTGCGTGGCTTTGTTATTTTTGGAGAAACATTCCGAAATAAAATCCAAAATGTTCCCAGAAAATCTGGTCCAATTATCCTCACTAACGAACCCATCCAAGCCATTTAGAAAAGAACCTATTCACTACATTTTATTAAAATCAGTCCTTAAGTTCTTAGAAAAATCGGTATATATATATATATATATATATATATATATATATATATATATATATATATATATATATATATATATATATATATATATATATATATATATATATATATATATATATATATCATAAATAAAGAAGTAGTAGCTTTGGAGTTATTCTTCAAAAAAGTTGACAGGCAAGGTCAATTAGAAAGCCTTTGTATCTCGGCCGTTCAGCTACAAACCATTACACAAATTGGCACATACAAACATCTGATGATGTTCTTTCAAGATATCAAATCAGAACTTGATTTGTTAACACAGATGTTCGCAAATTTTACACGCTTTTTCAAAACTTGAAACCACATTAAGTCGACAACTTTAAATGAAACACCCATATATTATGATCTCATTGTCTTCTGGATTGAATTACCTTTCCAGTGGTATATGAGTTCCCTTTATCCATCTCTTCTAGTTTTAATTATACTTAAAAATGTAGTCATTTTGAGTTCTTCAAGTTTTTGGCAGATTAACTCAATAACAAAAAAATACAAAACATTATCTTGGTAATCTATTAACAAACCATTATACACATTTATTTATACAAACAAATATGGTGCTCCTTTCAAGATATTAAATTAGAATTGCCTATTATAGTCTGGCTTTGTTAATGCTTATCATTCTTAAAATTCAATAGCACTTACGAATTCTCAGTAAATTAATTAATCAAAGGTTCTAACTAACTTATAAACAACAACACAATGTTTATTAACGTTTTATGTCACTTCCGTTCTACACCAGGCATCGAATGATCCTTAAAAGAGCTCTTCTGGCTGTAGCGTTCCTAACTTGGGTTCCATACAACTCTGCAAAAGCAGTTCTCACAATTGATTTTTAATACTATACCCCCCCCCCACAAGTAAAAGTCAATGGAGGTAAGGTCTGGTGATTGCGGTGGCCACGGGCATGAGCCATTACGTCCAATTCAACGATCTCCGAATATACGCCGTAATTCGTAATAAACATATCGTGAAAAATGTGCTAGGGCACCATCCATTTGATTCGAGCAATTACGATAGACATGCAAATAAATCGTCCAAAGATTTGGTTGCAACTTCTCCTAGAATATAAATGTATCTCTCAGGCATAAGTTTTTATCATACACCGCATAACATACTGAACTATCCATCACAATAGCAAACATTTTAAAACTGAAACCATCGTTAAAGCTGGATTATCGTTTACAGTAGAGTTTGTGGCTAATGGACTTTGCTTCCGAGGCCATCCCTAAACTAACACACACAACACACATAGTTTTCAGTGTGAGTTTCTGCAGCCCAGTAGTGCCAACATCTTCTATTAATGATGCCGTCTTAGAAAAATTTGGACTCATCCGTCCAGATCATATTTTGTGGAAAATGCGGATTTTCATGCTTCTGGACCAAACATCTTTCATCATTCTGTCTCATATCAGCCCCTCTGTAAAGTGCTTGAACTGTTGTGAAATGGTAGTTAAGCATTTTATGCTTTTCAAAATTATTTGTACTGATGAAAAGGGTAATCTTAGGTCTTGTGAAGCAGATCTCATTGAACTATGAGAACAAGCATTATAATAGGCCAGTACACATACTTCATTATCTTTTGCACCTGTAATTGGTTTATTGTAGATTTTGACAATGCTTGTCTTTCCATATCGTGTAAAACTTGATTCTATTCTTTTAAATTTTGTTATGTCCATTCGGAGAAAATGAAGATATCTTTCATTGAATAATCGATAAGCTTTTCCTGCTACTTTATCACATTCTCCATGCAAATAAAACAAGTTCAGAGAATCAGTATTTAAAAAGTCCAAAAGTTAGCAAAGTTCCAAAACATCAGCTGAATGATTACACTTGTTTCCACCTGACCTGGCCTGCTTTGGCATGACTAGGGATGTATTTTAATTGACCAAACCTCGTACATAAATATTAAGACATTTGGACAATATTATGCCAGTGTGCAAATTTTCCGGGTTTAAAACCTTCTTAAATACGTTTAAAAAGAAAGTGCATTCGTGATATCCACAGAATCAAAATCAGAATACATGTCGAAGCGTGTGTATCATTGTAAGACGCTAGTTTGCGCGTTCAGACGTTCAGACCACTATTACATATTTTGTTCAACTCCCACACACGCCATAGCAGATTTGTTCTTTGTAAATCACTTGCTTCACAGGCTGACTAAAAATATATTTCTGTACTAAATTTAGTGCATATGGCGCCGACATCCAAGCATTACATACGTTTTCAACTAATTCATCAGGCACAAAATGAGTTTACCACAGACAAATATAGATTTGCTTGTTCCAAAAGTTTGTGAAAGAATATTCATCGCGTTTGAAAATAAAGATCTTGGACAACAAGTTTGATCTCAACAATTATATATTATCAAATTGTCAAAGCAGTATTGATTGCTCTTAAGTAGTTCGAGGACAAAGTTTTTTTTAGTGAATTGTTAAAGTATTATTTTTTGAGACTTTTCGCGAAATTTTTTGTGTGTAAATATATCTTGATAGGTGTACTTTTTGTGTAAATTGCTTGGACAAATGCGTTGGTCAAGTAAATCGAACCAGTTTTTCGTAAAAAATAAAAAAAATCTACAGAAAATAAAGTTATTATGATGAAATTTGGTACATAAATTTCTACTATAAAAATTACACTATAATAAACTACAAAATTTTATTCATTTTCTCGGACTAAAAGAGTTTTTTTAAAACGTAAAATTGCGATTTGGAACGTCATAATTGCTGATTTTTTAATAGAGATTTTTTTACAAGAATTGGGGTCATGGAAAACAAAGCTTGCCAAAATTGTGTTTCAAAGGGTCTTAGGTTTCTGCTTGAGTGGCTATCGTTCTCCAGTTGACTACAATGTCTGCAGAAAATTCATTTGAAACTGACTGTATAATTAATGAACTATATACCGGTGATTCTTAACGAGTTTCTATTAGACGTTTTGGAGAAACTACACTGATTTGCAATCTGAAAATTTGTAGTATGAGGTTTTCCGATATACCCAATCCATCTAAAATATTTAGATCATCCTGCGACTTCCAGCTATACAGAAGTAGACACTAACTTGCTTATTTTCAATGGAACACCCTGTATATTATTACAGATTTGGATACAGCTGTTTTTGACGATTATCCTACTATACGGTTTTGCTACTTTATACCGTGTGATTCACGAGATATGGCCATTTTTATTATGTCCCTGTATCTTATTAATTGATGCAAATTGGGAGTTCTTTGTTATGCATAACTTTTTTCATTATTGTATATTTTAACTTAGTATACTCAATCTTCTGACAAATTGATTGTTGTCTCCAACGTTCAAAACGCATATGCGCAGATAACTCATTTTTTCAAATGGATTACCCTGTATATTATAATGCCATTGGCAAGATCTTTTACTACTCTTCGAATTTTGTTAATGATTCTCTATACCCAAACCGTACCGCTTTTGAGATATTCAGCTTCGAAATATGCAATATGGGTATGTATTGTGATTGGTGTAGAGTGCCATGGAAAAGACCAAACTTGAACAGTAACCAAATTCTCAGTTTGACAGTTATGTTTTGAGTTGAGTAATACAACTAGGTGAACTTTACTTCTTTGCACAAAAATTCAGTTTGATCTAAAAAAATATATGATGTACTCAAACTAGGATTTTATTAATCTGCTACTAATTCACGGGGAATGCTGACGAATGTTAGCAAGAACATGTGTATTTGCAGCACAATATGTAGACTTACCTCCACCTTCCCATGAAACTATTGATTTCGTTATTATAAATTTACCACATTGTGAATCAGTTAGTCAACAAAGAAACTAACTGAACTAAACAACGAAACAAAATAAAAATAAGATTCAAACAACACTGAAACATGAAAAAAATATCTGTGTACATATTATAATAAATGCTCGAAGACATCCCATGCTGTTGCAAACACTTATTTCCTCGCTGAACTATTTCAGCGATGCCCTGCTCAATCTGGTTTGATGTCAGCAACGCAAAAGCATCTCGAACTCGTCTAATCATATCTTCTATAGTCGTAACCGGATGTCCAAACAGTACATTCTTTACGAATCCCAAAATGAAATAGTCTAGGGGTGAAAAGTCCGGAGAATGTGGGGGCCAGACGTAAGGACCTCTATTTGCTATCCACCTGTCAAAAAACATTCGTTCCAGTGCATCACTAACAGCTCTGGTACTGTGCGTTGACGCTGGTACCATGTCTGATTCCTTTCCTCGTCTGACATTTTAGCGAATTGTGGTTGAATGACGGTCCTCAATATTTCTAAATAACTTTCCCCAGTAAGATTCTCGTCATAGAAGTGGACACATAAAATTCGACCACCTGGAAAGAATAACAAATCATAATAATAACGGGTGGGTTGTGTTACCTTGAATTTCACAATATAGAATCAGAATTGAAGAAAAGGAGTAAGCCGTACTTCTTACTGAGTCTTACTTAGTTACTGTTAGAAAATAGTTTGAAATAAAACTTTCATGTCTACGTACCTTTTATTGCACAGAATACATTGTTAAAGGACCACCGCTTTTGAAATCCTCTTCGCCAAGTTACATGAGGATTTTCAGAAGCCTAGTAGTGGCAGTTGTGTCTATTGAACATTCCGTTATTCGTGAATTTCCCTCGTCAACCCAAATGACATCATTAAAAAAAATCTCATCCTCATCTTTCTGCTTTATAAGCCATTCACAAAAGTGGACTCTTTTTTCTAAATCAGTGCTTACCAGGGCATGTACTGTGCTGTAGCAGTAAGGTCTCCATTTATGTTTGTTGAATCGTTGAAAATGAGAGTCACAAGTGACGCATTAATTCTCTTATAGAGGCATTAGGATATGCAGTCAGAAACGCTAAAACAGTGACCTCATTCTCTTCACTATCAACTTCACGTTTTGCTCTGACATTTTTTACTGTAAATGATCTATGTTGTTGTAAGCTTCTCCTAAGGGCATCAATAGTTTTGTGGCAAGGTGGACGTAAATCTGGATATCGTTCTGCAAATACACGACATGTTCTTGCTGACATCCGTCAGCATTCTCCGTGAATTAGTAGCAGATTGATAAAATCCTGATTTGAGTATCCAGATCTTACCATTGCTTTTTTGAGATCAACCTGAGTTTTTCTTCAGAGAAGTAAAGTTCACTTAGTTGTATTATTAAACTCAAAGCATAACTGTCAAACAGAGAATTTGGTTACTGTTCGAGTTTGCTTTTTTCCACGGCACTCTACAGCAATCATAACACATACCCATATTGCATTTTTCGAAGCTGAATATCTCAAAAACCGTACGGTTAGGTATAGCGAATAATTAACAAAATTCTAAGAGTGGTAAAAGATCTTGCCAATGGTATTATAATATACAGGGTAATTTATTTGAAAAAAAAATATATATGTGAGCATATGCGTTTTAAATCAGCCTGTAGACAACAATCAATTTGTCTAGAGATTGTTTATACTGAGTTAAAATATAAAATAATGAAAAAAAAAATGCATAACAAAGAAGTCCCAATTTGCATCGGTTAATAAGATATACGGCGTTGAAAGGGACATATTTTTGTAATAAAGATGGCCAAATCTCGTCAAGCACTCAGTATAAACTAGCAAAACCGTATATTATGAGAATCGTCAAGATTAGCTGTATACGAGTCTATAATAATATACAGGATGTTCCATTTAAAATAAGCGAGTTAGTGTCCATCTTCGGTATAACCGGAAGTAGCAGGATATTCTAAATATTTTAGATGAATTGGGCATATTGGAATACCTCTTTCTACAAATTTTCAGAATCCAAATCAGGTTAGTTTCTCCAAAACGTCTAATAGGAACTCGTAAAGAATCAGCCTGTATAACCAATAGAAGAGGTACAGACACAGCAAGTGCATTATGGTACCGGGTTTTCATATATAATTTTTTCCAAATTTAATAACTTAAATTTAATCTATATTAACCTAGAAAATTTAATTTTGGTATGCAACAAAATCTTTTTAAATGCAACCTGTCTACCAGATTTGATAAAACCAACGTCATTATTGTTGGAGTTAATTTTATTTTAATTTGTTGGGACTTTTCATGTTTTAAGTCGATGAGAAATGTGTATAAAAAGTCGCTACCATCACACCCTTTCTGCGTCCAGATATTTTTTACCGTGGTTAGTCTACTATCTTATTTATTACTTCATCTCTAAAGCTTTTTAACGCTGTTTTTGACAGTCATCGGCCTATTGATTCATTACTGGCTTCATCAAGACCACTAATATATTTTGCACAATTAAAGGTCAAAATTGAAGGGTTTATTTCCAGACAGACACAGACGACACAAAAATGAAAATATTTCGTTTGGTGGAATATCAGATAAGTAGACAAGTATATTATTTTTTGTGTGTCGTTGAACCTCCCAAAATCGTTAGTGACATACTACCTGCAGAAGAATATATTTCGGGACGCAGCAGGTGCGTTATAGTAGCGAATTTTCATAAGGATTGTACATTAATATTATACGGCATATTAGTAAAGTTAATTCTTTATACTTACACAGACCTTGAAGATCGATTCTAGATGTCCTGGTACGCGCAAATTTGAATAATTCTTTCGAAAGTGTTACCATCGATATGTCTCTATTATCAAAAAAATCTTGCGATTTAACTCCTTTTGAGAAAAATTCTCAAAACTCAATTTTCTATGAAGGTAAAGAACTACATTTTGTTATATGTGTAGATAGTGTAAGTCTCTTTAAAAGAAACTTGTATTACAAATTTCATTAAAGTTATACAGAAGATTTCCAAAAGGAAACTTAATTAATATTTAGAAAAAAGTTAAGTATCTACCAAATTATAAACGTAGCAGTTATTTTTACCTATTAATCGCCAGTATGATTTCGTCTTAGTCAACCCAGTCAAACGGGTTTTTTCAGTAACAATTACAACAATAACAAAATTATGATTTCAGACTCAAGGGTGACAAACTTATTTAGGCGTTTTAAACAAAAATGGAACCTTGTTCAAAATGTATGAAACCTGTGTACTATTGTTTCTCCAAATGTGAAAATAACACATTAAAAAAAAAGATACATGCATCCAGCTGGATTCGATCGCGTCACCTTCTACGTGGGATGCGAGCATGGTAACCGCTACGCTATCTGGGCACCCGTCAACAAAGGTTTTATTTGCGTCATACTTTAGATCGGCTCCATGCCCGGGATATTATATTCAAAGTATACATAATTAATTAATTAATTGCAGAAAATTAGGTAGTAGAATTACCATTGAAATATATCCCACGGCTGTTTCGGTCTTATATGACGTCTTATGTTTAAGTTTAAAGATAAAAGAAACTATTTTAGAAACATTTTTATAGATACTTGGATCGATTTGGTTTAAATTTCTGCTACATTATTATGCGACAGCATAATATATCTATGCTGCGCTAAAACTGTGGTCGAGGCCGTTAGTAAAGCTACAAATATAGTGTATTTTAATAATGGATAGAATCGCCCAGTTAAATAACTTTTTCTTTCTTTAACGTCGGCCTATTTCCGCGACTATGGCCAATCACCGACGCCTGGGAGCAGTTTCACCTCACTATCCTGGAAATTTTGCCGAACACCTGCCTTTCTCTAAGGAGGGTAGGGATCTTTAACGTGCCCAACATCGCATGGACACGGGACCGACGGCTTTACGCCCCCTACGAAGGGAGGAACGTACAGACATTCAGCTTGCTCAAATACAATGCCAGAACCTCGGTTGATGTTAATTTTACAGTTTGTACTGAAAAAGTGAAGGCAGTACCCTGGGATCGAACCCAGTACCATTCTGTTCAGAGGCACACGTTCTTACCCCTGAACCACCGAGGTTCTCAGTTAAATAATAATCACTTGGCAAATTTTTAATTACATGTCGTCTGTCATTTTCCATAACTGCGGCCGAGATTTCACGATTGTGGGTTCGGGTATTATGTTTTCTGTCTGGTATATATTTAGTTTGGTTACCGTTGCTGTATGGTTTATACCGGTTGTACGAATTAATCTACGCGTGACAGTTAACTACTCTGTCTGTCATGCATTCGACTTTAACCATTACGTCGTCTCAATGCATGTCTTTGGGATTTTATTTTTAATTTGGAAAAAACTCCAAATATTGTGGACCAAATTACTTAAAATTCGCAACATATCTTTATTTGCACTATTTCTAGCCACATGTAAAGTCTCATTTAGTTACTCTGATACTTATAAATTATAGCGTTTTCAAAAAGATTTCCCCGATTTTCCAAACTTGAGCATAAAGGCTAATTAACGAACTCAACCTCGGTTTTTGCCCAAACAAAATTTTTGCTAAGTTTGATTGAAATTAGTTCAGTATTTTTTGAGTTATCGCTCGGATATATATAAACAAACAAAAATTTTAACGGACCTTGGTTTCGGGTTCTAGTGACCAAATTCGCGCTCATCTGAAGAAATTTTTTCAAAACCTTTTCATCGTGACCTCTCTCTTAGCGAATTTTTCTTAATGAAAATTCGCTAATAGAGCTGTGGATATAAGATCTTTAGAATTATTCATCCGTTGATGACGCTAACTTGGTAGTGAAACGATTGTCAGCTTTTTAGTGAATTTTCGTAGAAAAAATTCACTAATGGGGAGATCCCGACTTTTGAATTTTGAAAAATTTTTTGCAAATGAGCGCGAACTAGGACCCCTAGAACCCATATCCGGGGTCAGTTTCAATTTTTATATGTTATATATATATATATATATATATATATATATATATATATATATATATATATATATATATATATATATATATATATATATATATATATATATATATATATATATATATATATCGCCGACAATAGGCATGGATGCAAAATGATGAAAATGTTTTGTATCCTCCTACTATGTCGAAAATCATAACTACTGGACAATTGATAGTCCCTTTATTAATCTTATTTTTAAAGGGGTAGACATTGATCCAATCCAATCCATAGCAGGTGGTAGTGGAATTTTCCTTTATGTAATAGTAAAGGATTTTTTCACGCCCGAGGAGGTACCACCCCACACATCAAGGGGCCGGTGAAGTCCCAACGGACGTTTCCGGTTCTGGTGTATGAGTCGGTTTCCCTTATAAGCAAAAATGATGATGGCTCCTCCTTGTATAAAATATTCCGGAGGCAAAATACCCCTCCATTCGGATCTCCGGGAGAGGGGTGTACAGGGGGCGCCAACATCAAGATTTAACATATCCTTTTCGAATATATGTGGCCTAAATTCTAACCTGAACTCCGTCCACCATTTCCTCCAGGCTAACAGGCCCCAACTCCTCTTCCTCACCGAAACCCAAATCAGTGCCAAAACAGCCACTAATCACATTAATTTCCCGGGGTATGAGCTCCTTACTGCCTTTAGATTGCATGGAGGCGTGTGCGCATACGTCCGTAGCAATCTACCCTGCACCAGACTTCCCAATTTAGAAGCTGGAAGAAAAGACATACTATGGATAAAACTCTCTCTCAGGGCTGCAACTAAATTCATCTGTTGCATTTACCGCTCACCTTCTGACAACAACTTTGTCCAGCTCTTTGACTACCTTTCTGAAAAAACCGACTATCTGATTTCTGAATATCCTTCCTCCGAGGTCACTATTCTTGGCGACTTCAATGTCCATAATAAGGAATGGCTAGGATCTTCAAAAACCGATCCACAAGGGAGAGCAGCGGAGGCCTTTGCAGTCAGCAATTCTTTGGCCAATATGGTTCAGCAACCTACTTACTTTCCTCGTATCCCAACACACAGCTCAAATCCCTTGGATCTCCTCCTTACTACAAATCCTGAATGCTATAAGATATCAGTCACCGCCCCCCTTGGTCGCTCAGACCACGGCATGGTCACTGCTTCCTGTGCAATGCAACCCGAGGTCACACAGTCATCACACCCACGTATCGTTTGGCACTACAACTCCGCAAACTGGGACGAAATGCGAAATTACTTTTCCTCATTTCCATGGGCGTCTGTCTGCTTCTCTCATCCTGACCCCTCTGATATCTCAAAAAACGTCACCGAAATTATCCAAGCTGGCATGGAATTATTTATTCCACGTACACAGAAAACCTCTTCAGCCACTCAAAAGCCCTGGTTCTCAAAATCGTGTGACAAGGCCAGACTTGAAAAGGTCAAAGCTCACAAAACGCTTCTACACAATCCCAGTCAAGAAAATCGTCAAGCATTCAACGACGCAAGAAACCGCTATGTCCGCATTCTTTCTGAGGCAAAAAACTCGTTTAATGACCACATCAAAAACAAAGTCCTCTCAAGCTCCAACGGCGGCAAACCCTTCTGGACTCTTGCTAAGTCTATTGGGAATAATTTCTGCACGAGCACGTTCCCACCTCTTGTCTCAGGTGATGAAATTGTTTCTACCGCCCTGGGCAAGGCTGAACTTTTTGCTTCGTTGTTCGCCGGAAATTCTACTCTCAACCCACCTCCAAATGTTCAACCACCAACAGTCCCCAATGTCGCGCATAAAATGACTGATATCATTTTCAAAACTAAAAAGGTACGAAAGATGCTCTCTTCTCTTAATACTAGGAAAGCCTCTGGCCTTGACGAGATCCCAGCAATTGTTCTCAAAAAATGCGCACCAGAACTTGCTCCTGTCCTGACTCGTCTGTTTCAGATATCTTACAATAAAGGCATATTCCCTAGTAACTGGAAAACTGCTCGAGTACAACCCATCCCCAAGAAAGGATCCAAAGCGCTTCCTAGCAACTACAGGCCTATTTCTCTCCTTTCAGTCATCTCTAAAGTGATGGAAAAGTATATAAACACCGAACTACTAAAATTCCTTGAAAAACACAGTCTAATCCACGACAGGCAGTATGGATTCCGTCAGCGCAGATCGACTGCCGACCTCCTTTCCTTTGTCACCCATTCTTGGAACAAGTCTATGGAACAACACGGTGAATCCCAGATTGTTGCTCTAGACATATCCAAAGCATTCGACCAGGTCTGGCACGCAGCGCTGCTTAATAAACTTCCGGCCTATGGCCTACCACCAAAACTTTGTACCTGGACAGCAAATTTCCTCTCCAACAGGAGCATATCTGTTGTTGTGGATGGCCATTCCTCTAAACTGTATCCAATTAATGCAGGAGTTCCTCAAGGTTCAGCTTTAGCCCCTACTTTGTTTCTTCTCCACATCAATGACCTCCTCTCTAGCACATCCAACCCAGTTCACAGTTATGCGGACGACAGCACCCTCCACTCAAACATACAATATTCTAAACCTGTCTCTTTAGCCCAATTAGATGAGGATCGCAGACTCATGGAGGGTTCTGTCTCCGTAGACCTCCAAAAAATATTAGACTGGGGAAGTAGAAATCTTGTACAATTCAACCCCACCAAAACTAAGTCTTGCTTTCTTTCTCACAAGAGATACAGCAGCCCTAGACCCATCACAATGAACAACCAAGTTATTCAAAGTAATGAGTCCTTTTCTCTTGTTGGCATTTCTGTGGATCGAAATCTTAATTGGCACCAACATGTTACATCAATTGCAGAAGCGGCTGCTAAGAAATTGGGTTTCCTCTTCCGGGCTCGCAAATACTTTTCACCAACTAATCTCTATACCTTATACACTTCACAAATAAGGCCAAACCTCGAATACTGCTCCCACATCTGGGGTGCAGCTGCCGCTTCTACACTCGCTATCCTGGACTCCATTCAAAAGAGAGCTATACGTCTCATCGGTGACCCTACCCTCACCCAAAGGCTTCCATCCCTTGCCCACCGACGTGCCGTTGGTGACCTCTCTCTCTTTTATAGATATCTGCACGGGCACTGCTCAGAGGAGCTTTCCTCCATAATTCCCCCACCTTCTGCCCCCAGCAGATCTACCAGGGGAACAGAGCGAATGCACCCTTTTAATGTCCAGGTCACCAGACATAGAACATCTTGTTATGCCCGCTCTTTTGTCCCGAGGACTTCCAAGTTGTGGAATTCCTTGCCGGCACATGTTTTTCCTTCTCCTCCGAACCTCCAAACCTTCAAGTCCAGAATTAACAAGCTGCCTCTTTCCTCCTTGTCAACACCCACGGTACGATAGTATTTAGGCTGTAAGCCCTCGTGGTGTGTTGTTGACATTAAAAAAAATAAAAAAATAAAAAAAAATATATATATATATATATATATATATATATATATATGTATCACACCGATAACTCAAGAAATAATAGGCCGATTTTGATAAAATTTGGCATGTACCTTTCTTTTGTTAATAGCTTGGATAAGTTCGTTAGTCAGGAAAATCGGACGAGGTTTTCCGGGAAAATTTTGAGTTTTCATTCGAAAAAAATTCATATCTCAAAAAGTAATAAGCCGATTTTAATAAAATTTGGCACATACCTTCCTTTTGTAAATGGCTTTGACATGTTTGTTAGTCAGGAAAATCGGACGAGGTTTTCCGGGAAAATTTTGAGTTTTCATTCGAAAAAAATTCATATCTCAAAAAGTAATAAGCCGATTTTAATAAAATTTGGCACATACCTTACTTTTGTAAATGGATTTGACATGTTTGTTAGTCAAGAAAATCGGACGAGGTTTTCCGGGAAAATTTTGAGTTTTCATTTGAAAAAAATTCATATCTCAAAAAGTAATAAGCCGATTTAATAAAATTTGGCATGTACCTTCCTTTTGTAAATGGCTTTGACAAGTTCGTTATTTAGAAAAATTGGACGAGGTTTTCCGGGAAAATTTTGAGTTTTCATTAGAAAAATTTTTTTATCTTAAAAAATATAAAATCTATGATAACCAAATTTGGTAGGTAGGTTTACGATATAAAAAGTAAACTATACACCAAAATTTAGATTTCTATGTTACAAGAAAAAAAAGTTATAATAAAATATTTTGTGCCAGATCATTTCTATGAAAATTCACTACCATAACGCACTTGCTGCATCCAGACTTTTTTTAAATGTGTTGTGGTGATTTGGATTCTCCAAGTGCGCGGACATGTAATTAGACCAAACGTCAATATAATTTGATATAATTTCAGATAATTAAATTAGCTGCAAAAGTGCAGCGTTACAGATTCCGTTAAAGTTTTCTTTGTACTGTGCCTACTGATTAATTTCCCCACTAAGCAAACCGAGTATCCGCTATATTCAACAACGTTCCTGATGTAAATTTAAAACTAGACCTTTTTTGTTAGTAAAACGTTGCCAGGTCTTTAAAAATGTGTTGTAGTGAATTGGGTTCTTCACGTGTACTTATCAGTGCTCATCACGGGCTCCAATCTTCACTTAGCGTAATGCAAAAGATGTTTTACTAGGTGTAGCAAATATTTCTTTTTGAACTTTGCTTGCTATTCTCGTACATCGTCCCCATGGTTGTACCAGCTGTCTGAATTGAAATTTCAAGTACATAATAGAAGTGACGCCAACAACTCTCTCTATTATGCTTTCGCCAAACACAGTCAACAACTTCCTGTAAACAGTTTCTATGTTTTGTTTACTAGTCTGCATCGCTCGCCAGACATACGGGCTGCCTATATTGATCCGATGAAAAAAGCCTCATCACATTCAGTTGTTGCTATGAAGTTTTTCATCCTCATAGTATTTGCAGTATCATTATTAATGAGACATGCTTTTAAACAAATGAAACATGTTTTTAAGCAAACTGTACGACGCACACGTGGCAGAGGGCTTCTAACAACATCCAAAAAAGCTAAGTATTTAGAATTTTTATCCCGTCTTAGTAAATGCAGTGTTAGTCTCTTTTTGTCAAAACTCTAACTCAGTTTGATAGTTATGGATTTGTACAAATAATAATGCTTGTATATCGTAGTTGCTTGGTATAATTAAAAATTCTGGACGCAGCTAGTGCGTTATGGGCGCGAATTTTCATTAGCATGTTTTTAATAGCAAATAAGTCTCTCTAATGTAAGCAGGCCTCAATATGGTTACCGGTATTATATATATATATATATATATATATATATATATATATATATATATATATATATATATATATATATATATATATATATATATATGTGTGTGTGTATGTATGTATGTATATACTATTTTATCAAAATAACTAATTGTTTGTGAATGTACAAAAATTTTCTGAAAATAAACTTTAAATGTTTCTGATAAAACTGGTTTTATGCCAACATACCTTACGTTAATAGCAAATT
The DNA here is from genome assembly GCA_964006375.1 of Tillus elongatus. Taxonomy (NCBI): domain Eukaryota; kingdom Metazoa; phylum Arthropoda; class Insecta; order Coleoptera; family Cleridae; genus Tillus; species Tillus elongatus. Next base: position 149,116,819 of record OZ023265.1, read on the forward strand.
GAGTTATTGAAGTTTAAGGCATTTGATGAAAATTCTCTACCAAAACGAACTTACTGCTTCTCGATTTTTTTTTCTTACAAATCTGCGAAAATGCAATAATATAAGGGTGTTCGAAAATTTTGTAGGTATCACCAAAGACTTATGGACCAGCCTGTGATTGTCAAAATAGTTTTATAAGATGCAGCTCAAGACACCATATAATTAACGTATACAACTTTTTCTCGTATCTTGTATAATAACAATTATATTGAGCTATACCGTAGAAATGCGTCACCCTGTATAAATGTAAACAGATAAAAACTGAAATTAAACACGGATATGGATTCTAGAGTACCTAGTTTGCGCTCATTTGAAGAAATCTTTTCAAAATTCAAAAGTCGCGGTCTCCTCATTAAGGAATTTTTTCTACGAAAATTAGCTAAATAATTATAGACCGTTAAACCATAAACCAAATTAAAACTACCGCCAAATCATCAGAGGAAGGGTCTATTTGAAATGAAATTTCTGGAAATATTTTAGTAAAATGAAGGACGGTTGAAGCTGAAACTTAAGGGTTTGCAGAACACTCTTCTTGTGACAGTTTCTTTATATAATCAGTATTTGTTTCAGGTTCTATGCCTAAATGCTGTCAATTTTCACGTTTCAAATCGCGACTTTGACGTTTTGAGGAAAACCCCAATTTTGTTTTCTTTAAATGTTCGTAACTTTTTTGTCTTTAAACTTGCAGACCTAAAAAATTTGGTACATGATTCACTCTTTATAGTACAAATACGCGTACCAAATTTGGTTGCCCTTACTTTGTTATTTCCGGAGATATAATTTTTTTCCGAAAGAAACCACAAAATTTTCCGGGAAAACCTTGGCCGATTTTCCTGGCTAACGAACGTATTCAAGCCACTTGCAGATGGAAGGTACTCAGAAAATTTGATCAAGATCGGCCCATCATTGCTTGAGTTATCAGTGTGTGATATATATATATATATATATATATATATATATATATATATATATATATATATATATATATATATATATATATATATATATATATATATATATATATATATATATATATATATATATATATATATATGAAGAATGTACGTAAGAAAAATGTGTATTAAAAAGTGAGAAACAATCAACAATAAACTACCACCACTGTCCCAAAATAGAAGCCAATTCTAAACGTTTGCTTTTTTCAATAAAATGACATGTAATTAGATCGATTTCAGTGTAGTCTGCGAGTGAATTTTTGTTACTTTTGTTATTTTTCGTATTTTTTTCCTCCTTTACAATTTCACACATTTTGGCTCGTTGTGAACTGAATCTTTGGGTGTATTGAATTTTCCAAACGTACGTAACCCACTACTGGCTGCTGTAAAACATCAGTTGATGTACATATTAGTTAATAACTGGCTGTAATTACCGCATATTTAGATTAACTATTTGGTACCTACCAAGCGATTTATTTTTCTAGTACACGAGTAATTTCCAAATCCTTTTTTCTAAACTTTCTTAAAAGGGTTATGTCCACAATGAACTATGTGGGTTGTCCATGGTTCAAACGTCTTTGTTTAAATATGTTTCGTCGTTGAGTGTAAAGTAAGTTTTTTCCAAAAAAAGTTTTTAATAAACTGAAATACTTAAATGAACTACAAGTTACACGACTTGATTGTAATAATTTGTTATAATTTTAACGTTTCTTCTGGTAGAAGTCTGAACAGAAGATACACCAAAAAAGTGTTTTTCCGCAGCTACCTTTTTGTTAGGTAATTTTTTAGACACAATCGTTTTTGACTGCTGTTTAAACGTTTTGAAAATACGTCTTAAATGAGCTCGAACTAAATTTCAAACCTCTAAAACTTTCAATTTCCTCTTTGTATATTTGTTTATTTTTAACAAATTTGGTCTTCGAAAATAATAAAACTAGTTTAATAACATTTAAAACCAGGCGTCTCTTATAAAGACAATGTAATGTACTAAGAGTGAAGTTAGCAGGTTGGCGAAAAATCGAGGCAATAATTAAAATTGGCCCCGAAAAGTGAAACCACGTCATTCATTTAGTCATGAACTTTAAAATGTAACCCTGAACTGGAAGGGACATGCCTGTGCTTTCAGTATCGATTTTCTGAAGCATATTTAGCATCGGTAAGATCGTCAATAATAGGAGTGATTATCTCTGTGGCACACACACAGATAGCGATCATTTGTAATGAATACAGTTAAACATTGCCATAAGGTTAATGAGTAAGAAGAAGACAGCAATGCCCAATATCTTTTTGTTGAGAATTGCCTCAAGTGCCATTCATTTGGATTGCCTTTCAGTTCCAGGTTACATTTCAGTGTTCATAATAGACATAATTTGTCTATTAATTTTAAACGTTATGTACCGACTTTTAGTGAATTTTCTTAAAAAAAATTCACTAATGAGGAGATCCCGACTTTTGAATTTTGAAAAAATTTCTTCAAATGACCGCGAACTAGGCCCCCTATAACACATATCCGGGGTCCGTTTCAATTTTTATATGTTTATATATATATATATATATATATATATATATATATATATATATATATATATTTATATATATATATATATTTATATATATATATATATATATATATATATATATATATATATATATATATATATATATATATATATTTATATATATATATATATGTATCACACCGATAACTCAAAAAATAATAGGCCGATTTTGACTAAATTTGGTGGAAAAATTCCTTTTGCAAATGGCTTGGATAGGTTCGTTAGCCAGGAAAATCTGCTTAGGTTTTCCCGGAAAATTTTGTATTTTCTTTCGAAAAAAATTTATATCTCCGGAATTAACAAAGTAAGGGCAACCAAATTTGGTACGCTAGTTAATATCCTTATAGGTAATTATAGGTAAGTCATCTACCAAAATTTAGCTATGTAGGTCAAAAGACAAAAAAGTTATAGGCATTTAAAGAAAAATAAATTGGGGTTTTCCTCAAAACGTCAAAGTTGCGATTTAAAACGTCAAAATCGGCAACATTTAGGCAAAGAACTTGAATCTAATACGGGATATGGAAATCAAATGTCTCAAGAAGGATCTTTTACAAACTCTGAAGTCTTAGTTTCAACCGTCATTGTCCTTCATTTTACTAAAATGTTTCCAGAAAATTCATTTCAAATAGATCCTTTCTCTGATGCTTGGCAGTAGCCTTAGCTTTAGTTTATCGTTTAATGGTATATAATTTTTGTCGAATTTTAGTAAAAAATCAATAAAGCTCAATATATCCGTTATTATACAAGATATGAAGAAAATTTGTATATATTAATTACAGGGTGTCTTGAGCTACATCTTAAAAAAATATTTCTACAATCACAGGTGGCCCATAAGTCGTTGGTGATACAAATTTTCTTTTTTTTTTAATCAAACACGCCTTATGTTATTGCATTTTTGAATTTTTCAGCGATGCATGTTTGTAAGAAAAGAAATTCGGGACGCAGCAAGTGCGTTATGGTAGCGAATTTTCATTAAATGCTTCAAATTTGAATAGCTCAATTTGCTATTAACCTATAAGGTTGACCAAGGAACGAGTTTTTCCGGGAACACTTTAAGTTTACTTTTGGAAATTTTTGTACATTTTCACACAATAAAGTTATTTTTATGAAACATGGCACATTGTTTTTACTATATAGGTTATACTGGTAACCAAAATTGATGCCTGCTTTCTTAAAAAGGAAACACACATATTTGCAATTAAAAACATTTTTATAAAAATTCACTACCATAACGCACTTGCTGCGTCCAGAGTTTATTGTAGAGCTGACAAGTCAAACTCACACCCTAAAGGCGACCTCGCTCTGTCGTCGCAACCTCTCTCCAGCTACTTTCGTCATTTCATTTTGGCTTCCGCACTACATAAATTGGGCCAGGTTTTCCAGAAGTTTTACTATTTTTCTAACTCTTTCCTCTTTATCGAAGTTTCGTAGAAAAAATTCGCGAATGAGAAGATCTCGACTTGGAATTTTGCAAAAAAAATGTCGTGCAATAAGCACTAACTAGCCCTCCTAAAACCCATATCCGGGATTGTTTCAATGTTTTAATATATATATATATATATATATATATATATATATATATATATATATATATATATATATATATATATATATATATATATATATATATATATATATATAAAGAAAACCGCGTATGTTGCTTCCGTATTGCTGATATCTATATCGAGAAATTCGGTGTCGTTTTTTTTACAATTTCGTAGATTTGCAGGAATGATTATTATTAGGTTCTGTTAACCAGTAAAGTAATTAGTAAGAACGATAACATTTTTGTGGAACCCCCTTAGTGTTCTCGCATTCTCATGAAAAATGTTCTCAACTTTTGTAAAGTAAATGGGATAGTCCGTCAAGCCTGCGACAAGAAAATACTTTAAGAATGAAACCATTTAAAATAATTGGTGACAACTCGAAGGAACTTGCTGGGATTTTGCGTCCTTTCGTTATAAATTATAAGCAGAATCGTGCTTTTGTCATGAACAGACTTTATGAAAAAGCAGGAAACTTTTATATGCATGAAGTTAATTCTGAATTTCAAGTCGTTTAGCAGTTGGCATTTTTGTAGTAATTGGAAGCTCCACTGCTCTTTTTTAGGTCACGGTTTTAATTTTCTTTTAACAATTCTATTAAAATGTGTGTGCTCAACATCTTGTGATAGATGCTACCCTAAATACGTAAAAGCATTATATAGGGTGTCCCAACTAAAACTTCCATCCCCTAAAAGGTCCGATTTCGACCAAGTGTGGGAAAATAGCTAAAACGGGTCAATTTTAACTTACAGGGGGACCAAATTATTTGTTGGTTTCGAAGTTATTTCTGCATCCTTCTAGCGTCCAGAGCCACCCTTTCAAAAAATTTAAATGGCATGGGGGGTCGAGTGACACATCATTTTGAAGCTGCTTTCGTTCTCTATGCAATTATGTATATATTTTTGATTTTTAGCGATTGGTTTGTGGTTTCCCTGCCTAGATTACTGTGAAAGGAACCAAAAGTGCTTATCAAAAAAATTCAATTTAACGAATGTATGGCTCAAAAAGTCCACCCCCAACTTACATACAATAGTACAATCGATTTTCAAAAGCTTGTCTAACGTTTCTCAACATTTCTGGCTCTCTGCGACGATTCGTTTTCGAAGCATTTGAAGAGATTCAGGTGGTGTAGCATAAACCTTAGGCTTTAAGTGGTCCCACAAACAGAAATCAAAAGGGGTTAGGTCGGGCAACCTTGCTGGGATAGATCGGGCAACCTCGCTGGGTTAGATCGGGCAACCTCGCTGGGTTAGATCGGGCAACTTAGCTGGCCATTCGATGGAACTAAGAAACCGCGCACTCGTACATGATAATGGGGAGACCTCCCATCCTGTTGAAAGGAATGTAGGTTTTCTTTCAAGTGCTTAGGTGATTAAAGGATCAATAAGGTTTTCTAACAACTTCAAATAACTTTTATCAGTCAAATTTCCCTCAGCAAGAAATGGTACAATAATGTGGTCGCCTAGAATGCCTGCCCACGCGTTTAATTTTTGGGGCGTTAAGGTGTGACTTTCACTGAAGATGTGTGGGGTTGTGTCACTTCAATTATTTTAGTTCACTTGACCGTTCAGCTAAACGTACTTTCATCAGAGAAACAAATGTTGTAAGGTAGACCTGGGTAATTCATCAGACGCTCAGTTAAAATTTCAAAGAACTGTAAACGTCGATCCGTGTCATCTTCGTTTATTTTTTGGACAGGTGTTATCTTGAACAGATGAATCATGTTTTTTGATAATCCGATGAACTTTTTGACACACCGCTTTTCTGAGCTATTTTTCTTACAGATTGCTTGTTATCTATTAAAAGTTAACCAAGAACAGCCACTCCATCATCACCATTTTGAATAGGATGTTGACGGTTATGTTTTTGTTTGTAACAGAGCCCGTTTTCTCAAATTTTGCAATCAAATTAATGACGTGCTGACGGCTAACCTGCTGTTCCACATGATTTTGGTTGAAAAGTCTAGCAACAGCACTGGCAGAATCTTTATTTCCATAGCCTGATTTATCATCATTTTCTTTAGCCTTCAGGATCTTGTTGATCACTTCCTCTATGACTTTCCAGTTTGTCTTACACTCCAGCATGTGTTTCACAATATTGTTCGCTGTCAGCTTCTCTCCAAGCTTGACCTCCGTCTTCTGTCTCACCTTCTGCCACCGGCCACAACATAGCACAGTGTGATCTGGGGTATCGCTCTCCCCACGATATGGGCACTCGTCTGTTTCCTTAATCTTGAAGCGGCAAAGATATGCTCCGAAGCGCCCATGCCCGGATAAGTACTGGGTTAGGTAATATCCCACCTCTCCACGCTGTCGCGTGAACCATGGATGTTCTTGGATATCAGTGTCTTGGCATACTGGGCTGTTTCTGTTTCTGCTTCCCATTTTGCTTGCCATTTGTTTGTAGGATGGATACAGTAGTTGCTATTACCTGCACCGTTTTGGTTAAAACTGTTCTGTGTGAGCTTGATATATGGATTGCTACTTTTCTTTGAATGATTTATATCATCCTTCGGTATTTATCCATTTCGATCCAGCTTTTCAACACTGGTGCTTTGTACAAGACAATAGAATTCACTACTCTGCACAGGAGTCTTCTGCACCCCGCTTCCCCCAACCTACGTTTATCACCAGTCTGTTCAAAGCCGATGCTATCCTATCTGCCCTCTGTGATACATCCTTTATGTGTATTCCCACATTCATATATGTCTTCGCTGCTATCGCCGCACACCACAAGTGCCAGATCGTCTGCGTATCCTATAATAGTTGTCTCTTCACATGTGTTCATTCTACGCAAATCGTCGTAATAGATGTTCCACAAGGTCGGGTCAAGTACCGATCCCTGTGGTACACCACAAGCCTTTTTTAAGCACAAATAATTGTTCCAATCAGAACTTTCCTATCTTCTAGGTAGCTGCACATCAATTTAACTAGATATGGGTCCAGTTGTCTTCTCTGTAATTCTGTGTTGATCCCGTCCCATGGTATTTTATTAAAGGCGTTTTTAACATCCAGCGTCACCATTATCACGTACTTATTTGGGTTAGGTCTCGCTTGATCCGCCAACTAATTTACTACTTGTATCGAGTCCCTGGTGCAGCGCCCTTTTAAAAGTCACATTACCTGTCTGACAGGTTATATTTCAGTTCAGTTTCTTCTGTGAGTCTCTTGTTTTTTATTTGTTCGAGCAGCTTTGCTGGCGCGTCTAGTGAGCAAAATGCTCTATATGATTTCTTGGCAGGTTTTTCTACGAGAACCAGTCTGCCAGTCTTGCACTCCTTTGGGAAGATACCACTTCTATTATGGTAGTTTATTGTTTGGAGATATATTTCTGCTTTTTCCTCTGCTATTACTTTAATCACTTCAGGCGGGAGTCCGTCTGGTCCGGCTACCTTGTGTGCTGATTTCTTCTACAGCATACGCATAAGACCCACTTAAGGAGGTAAAATGAGGGTAAAACGCCTGGAAAGAAAAAGCAGACCGCACATAGTCAAACTGTCTATCCTGAAATAAAATCAGTGTACGACTATAATATTTATGTTGTTGTTGTTGTTGTAATTTGGTTTGGCCTCGGACCACTATAATATTTAATTTAATTAAATAGTCTTTCCGCAGATAGAGTAGGTCTAAGGATTGCTCGACAGCTTTAAAATAAATACAAGCATTGTAATTATATTCTGAACTAAAAACAATGCAATGAATATGCCGTACTCTTATTTTATATATTTATTCTGCAAAATCTTTAAAAGGAAACATTTTCTAGCTACACGGTTTGTTTATTCTTCGTGGGGTGGTGGTTTGGACACTGTAAAGGTAATTATAATTGTTTGGCACGTGGATAAATATTTTCAGTACCTACCTACAATCGTAAAAAGCCGAGCAACGTTTCAGAATTCCGGGCAGATTGCTATGTTAAACCATACAGAATTTAACATTCCTGCCAAATGAGATGGTTATCGTTAATTGCGGTCGTAAAAAGCACATTGTTGGAGTCGAGCTCAATGAGATTATTTTTTTAACGCAGGTTTTACCTCATAAATGAAAATGTATTAAATATTCTTGAAACAAATTAGTTAAAAATAAATGATATCACTTTTGTCGTAACTTACAACTGTAACAGCGACCGGTGGAACAATAAATAAAGAGATGAAATGTGATTCACCTGAGTGCAGAGACTAAATGATTTGACTCAGATCGATCTGGCTGTTTGCTTAAGGCGACTCCCAAAGACCGTCTAATGAATTTCTATTTTATTTCAAAAATTCTGAATGTATTTAATTGTTTAGCTTAGCGTAATTTTTTTAGGCACTAAATGCGTTTTATTGGGGTTTGTAGTAAAAAAATGATACACATGGAAAATGTTTCTCGAGTGGCTTTATTTAGGGCAAAAGTCATAAAGCTTACATGTCTTTTAGCAATTTGGCCAATAATTGGATTATTTATTACCTTTTATATATATTTATAGTAATTATACAGTATGCCACACAAATTAGCTTGGGTTTGTATAAGGGTGTAATTTCCTAAAAATACTGTTCCACATCTACCTGCCAAATAATCGCATGTAATGAAGCGATTAAATTTTTTTCCAGATTTCACTTTTTTAGTTACCACTTCTAACAGTTTTTAAATTATTTATTTCATCAAGCCTTTCCTTTGAGAAAAAAAAAACATTTTCTGCATCATCATCTCCTAAAGTTATTACACAAAAATATGACCTTTACCTTTGACACTTAAGGTGGCAACTAAGTTAAAATCGCCTTTATTTTAACTTATCTGGGTTATACCGAAGAATTAAATTCATTAGTTGTTGTTGCCCTTTTTTTGTCTCCGTCAGGGCTCGTCTGCGGCTTTGCCGCCCTGATAGCACTGCAGCCCTTGGCCTATTGTGCATTACCCTTCACCTTAAGCGCCGATCTTAACGACAGAAGTGATTTGAAAAATCATCCGCTGCCGGTGAGTCTCGAACCGTCGTCCTCCGAGTCCGAATTGGGAAGTTTTGCTCGACTTTCCAACACGGTCACGGCGGCGCATGTTGTTGCCCTTACTTGGTGAAACTGTTCCATATTACATACTGATGTATAGACTTATTCTCTGGCTACACGAGTGTGAAGCCAGAGATACCAAATACAGATGTAGATATTTCTTCTCTGGCGTTACAAGTGTGAATCCAGAGAAGTCCCTACATCTGTATTTAGAATTAGAATTAAACCATAAAACTTTTTGTTAAATCTTCACTACCTACTCTCCGAAATTTGTGTTTGAATTGAAGTTTGTCGCATAAGAATAACTGAGTACTATGTCTTTTAGAGAATTTTTCCAGAAAAGCTTCGAAAACGACTGAAAAAAAAATGTGATTTTTTGTTTTACGTCGTAAAAGATTATTTTTTCATTATAAAGTAAATAATAGACAATTTGCATGTTATCTGATAGACAGCCTACGAAGATGATTTATATATATATATATATATATATATATATATATATATATATATATATATATATATATATATATATATTTTTTTTTTTCATTTCACATGCTATAAAAATAACGATCCAAAAAATATTTGAAAATGCGAATTTCATAATTAATTTCAAACACCACTATTTTCCCGCCATGATCTGTTACGTTACGGGATAGTACAATAGTCAACAATGAACTTGCTTCTCTGAGTTTACATCCTGTGTTGCAAGTTATTGATTGAATCTTGGCTTCTGCACGTGATTTTATTTGATAATATGGATAATAAAGCTTATATAAATACTGTATAGTACCAATGTGTACAAATACGACTATAAAAACTCCAGAGAAACTATTTTTTATTGTTCCAATTAGAAAGCAATGGTGCAGCAAAGTTATAAAGCGGGATGAAAGGAACAATCCACAGTTATCTGAGAAAACCGCCCTATTTTGTTGTGAAGACATTTGAATGTATGTATCTCCTTATTTTCACAATTAATACTAATGATATAAGTTTAAAATTCTTAGCATACGTTATTAAGTTAGGTTGTAATATCCATGTGGCCAAGGTATGGTTATCTGTACATATTAATTAATAGCTTTACATATTACTCTTAATATTAACAACCGGCAAAAATCATGGTTATTAATAAATGAAATTATTGGGTTTGCTTCCATTAATTATCTGTAATTAATTCAGACAACACTGCTCTGTCAAAAAGAGTGATGTCATCATAAATAAGTCCATTCTTGGCAAATTACCTGATTACGCCTGTTAAAAACCAATGTCTCCCATTTTATTAAGCACACTTTACACCATTGAACTAAAAGAAACACAATAAACAAATAAAATTCCCACGATGTTGAGAAACAAGCGACCGTACTTATCATACCATAAGGCAAATGTAAACACGATATGTATTTACTATCCAACTACGTCACGACCAATAGCAGAACTTTCGCGGTCACATGATAATAATTCGAAATTTTTTGATTCTAAAAGTATCTTTCTGTCCACTATATATGTATATATATATATATATATATATATATATATATATATATATATATATATATATATATATATATATATATATATATATATATATTTGTGTGTGTGTTTTTGTGGGTATTTTCATGCATGTAATAATGTTCTATCTATGAAAAACTATTAGGTAAATGTTAAATTCATGTAATGGAAAATCCATGCAAATTGTCTATTGGAGTCAGTGCCAGAATATGTTTATCCTACGCAGAAAACTTGTGGAAATAATTTTGTTAGTGAATTTTCTTTAAAAAAGTCACTAATGAGGAGATCCCGACTTTTTAATTAAAAAATTTCTTTAAATAATGAGCGCTAATTAGTACCCCTAGCACACATATCCGGGTTCAGTTTCAATTTTTATATGTTTATATATATATATATATATATATATATATATATATATATATATATATATATATATATATATATATATATATATATATGTATGTATGTATGTATGTATGTATCACACCGATAACTCAAAAAATAATGGGATTTTGATCAAGTTTGGTGAGTACCTTCCTTTTGCAAGTGGCTGGGATAAGTTTGTTAGTCAGAAAAATCTGATCAGTTCAAATAGATTAAAGAATGCTTTGCTTTAATTAGTCAGTCGAATTCCCCCGGACCTTGCCAGTTCTGACCTGACCTTTAATATATCGAATTTCGACCACCGCACAGGTCCACTAGTTTATATATAATAACCGATCATATAACGTGACTAGGTATTTAGCGTTTTTAGTGAATTTTCTCAAAAAAAAATTACTAATGGGAAGATCACGATTTTGAATTTCGAAATTTTTATATGTTTATATATATATATATATATATATATATATATATATATATATATATATATATATATATATATATATATATATATATATATATATATATATATATATATATATATATATATATATATAATACAAAAGTGAAGATTTAGGCTTCCGGATACTGCGGAAAGGTTTGCGGAAATTACGGTAGTAGGAAGAGAAACATCCAGAAAATATTTGAAAAGTGACATTACATAAAATGATTTTGACAAGAAATTTCAGAGGAGAATGTTCAACAAAATTGTGTAAATGCGAACACAAGCATAGCTTTCTTGTAAGACACGTTGTATAATTTTGGACGTAAATAAATAAATATAAATATATATCACACCGATCTCAAAAAATAATAGGCCGATTTTGATCACATTTGCTGAGTACCTTCCTTTTGCAAGTGGCTTGGATAAGTTCGTTAGCCAGGAAAATCGGCTTAGGTTTTCCCCGAAAATTTTGTGTTGTCTTTAGGAAACAATTTATATCTCCGGAAATAATAAAGTAAGGGCAACCAAATTCGGTACGTTTGTTTGTATTATAAATAGAGTCCCACGTTTTAAAATTTAGGTCTATTGGTTAGAAGACAAAAAAGTTATATGCATTTAAAAACTAACTTTAAAGTTTTCCTCAAAACGTCAAAGTCTCGATTTGAAACATCAAAATTTGCAACATTTAGGCAAAGAACCTGAAACAAATACGGATTACGTAATGAAAATTTCGCAAGAAGAGTGTTCTGCAAACCCTTAAGTTTCCGCTGTAACCGTCATTGTCCTTCATTTTACTAAAATATTTACAGAAGATTCATTTCAAATAGACCATTTCTCTGATGCTTTGGCTGTATGTTTAGTTAAGTTGATCCTTTGGCTGTAGGTTTAGCAAAGTTTTTGGTTTAACGGTCTATAATCTTCAGCTAATTTTCGTAGAAAAAATTCGTTAATGAGGAGACCGCGACTTTTGAATTTTAAAAAGATTTCTTCAAATGACCGCAAACTAGGCCCCCTAGAATCCATATCCACGATTACTTTCAGTTTTTATCTGTTTACATATATACAGGGTGACGCATTTCTACGGTAAAGCTGAATATAATTCTTATTATACAAGATGGTATACGTTAATTACAGGGTGTCTTGAGCTGCATCTTATAAACATATGTTGACAATCACAGGCTGGTCCATAAGTCGTTGGTGATCCCTACAATTGTTTTTTTCGAACACCCTTATATTATTACATTTTCGCATTTTTTATCGAAATATGATGCATGTTTGCAAGAGAAAAAAATGGAGGCGCAGTAAGTGCGTTTTGGTAGCGAATTTTCATTAAGTCCTTCAAATTTCAATAACCCAATTTGCTATTAATCTAAGGTTTTTTTGGCTAGGAAACCAGTTTTCTCGGAAGCATTTAAACTTTATTTGCGAAAGATTTTTCTACATTTTCAAACAATAAATAATTTTGATAAAATATGGTACATTGTTTCTACTATATAGGCTATACCGATAACCAGAGTGATGCATGCTTGCATTAGATACACATAATATTTGCTAGTAACAACGTTTTTATGAAAATTCACTTTCAAAACGCATTTGCTGCGTCCAGACTTTTTTTGAGCAAAGCCATATTTAGGATTTTTTTCTGGTGTTTAAAATTGTTTTATTAAATTTTAAGTGGTATGACAATGTTTGTTACATCCGTTTCCATAACGCTTACGAAACGACGATAACTTTCGAAAGCCTTGAGCCAGCACCTACTTTTTAATAGATAATATGATCCTTGGAGGCAAGAAACAAAACGCTTTACAAATTCGTCAGATTGGAAAAACGCTCGATGCTTTTATTATCTTTTTATTTTCAAAATTATACCAAAAATCTTTTTATTACAAGTTAAGAAACTGCTTTATGAAATGTCTTTTTTCTTGGGCTTTACTCACATCTAAATTATCTTGCAAATTTCGGCTAAAGCCAGTCATTTTAAAATGGCGCGCACTGTTTATTAAAAATAATTTACCGCTATTTTATTTGATCAAATCTGAAGTACACTTTGGAAATGTTAAATTAATAGTCAAATTTTTCGCTAAATTCAAGCATTTCAAAGAGACCGCCAGTATGTGTATGTCTAGAATAATCATAACACCACAGTTCACATACTCCACCTCCTGAAGTGTTAGACTTGCGCGGGGGGAGCTTACAAACACATATAAGCAAAGCACACCCCCCCATAACTCATTAGAAACCGGCTATTTCACATTCGAGCGAAAAACTCACGACTTGAACGCCCGACCTGATGGTCCGAACATTACGGCTTATTCTCCCGGCCAACTCGGCTATTTTTAATCACTTTATACACACGATAACTATATAACGTCGAGCTAGTGATTTGAGTTTCCGCACATACAGTCTGGGCAACTCTGAAATGATGGGGGTAAAAACCAACCGGATAGGATTAATTAAGGATTATTATTTTTCAAGATTTAGAAAAAATTCCAATCCTAATAATTTAAAAAATTATTCTGTAAAAAATGGTTTGTGATAAGCTTTTAAAATCTCTGTTTTTATAAGTCCAATCATTTAAAAACGGTGGCTAGTGTTTTCAAAAAGGGCTCTTCTGTCGTTATTTATTGACCAAGTCTCAAGGTTAAAAGTTTCAGAAATGGGCTTTAGAAGTGTTGTATTTTAGAAAATGACGGTCAGTCTGTTTATCTAGATAAGGATTTTGTAATTAACATGTTATGTAATACAATTTCCAATAAACACAAACATAAAGTGTGAAAAAAGTTTTACTGTTTTAACACAATAAACTAGTAAACATTTGTATACCCTAATAAATCAAACTTGCAAGGTCAAAGGTCAAAGATGTTGTGTTCCGTTAACCTCTCGACAATAGCGAATTCTACTAATTAAACTGTTCAGTGTATTCCGCAACCACTTACGAGGAATACGTGCTGTTTCATTTTGTATTCTTACTTTTAGGGCCTTTATTGTTCCTAGCCTATTTATGTGGAACAACGCGCTTCAAGTGCCCCCAAAGACAAAAGTGTAACGGTCTCAAGTCAGGTGAGCGTAGTGGCAACTTCATTGGTTCCCGGTGTCCAATCCATTGCATAGGGAAAGTTGCATCTAAATATTCACGCAGTTCACGACCGAAAAAGTTTCTGCGAACCGTGTTGCTCAAACCATATAGCTGGATGGATAAGATTATTCTGGACTAGGTCGAATCCCTTTTATTCGGGAAATGATTTGTTGACGTAACATTCTTAGACACGCCGCAGATGTTGGTGTCTCCTCTATGAACAAAGTTCGATTAAATTACCATTAGGTAGTTCACACCACACACTAACTCTTTGGTGATATTGAATGGATTTTTAGTTTTACGTATGGATGTCGTTACATAAATCCACGGAACCATTCAATTAAAGCGGTGCTTCATCCGAGATCATGATGTTAATGATGGAATCCTGGTCCATATTTATTCTTGCCATTATTGTCTCCGCAAATTAATTCCTACCGTCGAAATCGTCTTCAGATAGTTTCTGAACCAGATGGTCCTTATATGATCAAAACTTTTTTTCTCACTGAAGTAAGACTCGATGCATTTTCGCAACAATTAGAACCGTAGACCGGTTTCGCTCTCATTAGAGCTCTTCAGTACGGCAAGTACTGAATTATTATTAGAGCTTTTCAGTACTTGCCGTACTGAAGAGCTCTAATGAGAGCGAAACCGGTCTACGGTTCTAATTGTTGCGAAAATGCATAGAGTCTTACATACTTTGTCCCTATATTGGGGTAGAAATGGGCCAGGGCTGACAAATTTCTGAATTGTTAGTTAGCTGTATCCAGTCTCTATTTTTTTAACACTTTGTGTTATTTAGAGCTGGCGTGACAGCATACTACTTGGTTTCGCAACTAGGTGGCGGCACGTCCACCACTTACTGAGTATTTCTCACTGAAGTTTAAGATATGTCATGATCTACCGCAAACTGACTAAATTTTATTGCCGCTCGGCAACGTCTTGCAAAGTTTTCAATGTCCTATCACCACAAGTTGCCGTTGACCCAAAGACTTCCGATTTGAGTGAATTTTCTTTAAAAAAATTCACTAATGAGGAGATCCCGACTTTTGAATTTAAAATATATATATATATAAATCTCCGAAATGGTAACCAAATTTGATACCTAGCTTCATGTGATAAAAAGTGAACTGTATACCAACATTTTTTCTCTAAGTTATAGGCAATTAATTTAAAAAAATGGTGTCAGATCATTTATGTGAAAATTCACTACCATAACGCACTTGCTGCGTCCGGACCTTTTCGTTCCTTAAATTGAACACCTTTAGACAGTGCAACGTTCAATCCAAGACTTTTGACGGACCCTGCATAAAAAATTCACGAGAAAGCCTAACACGTAATTTAAAAATTAACTAAATTCAATTAAAATGTTGAATGTTGAATGAATTTTGCCTTAGATTGGTTGTCCCCTATGTTGCATTTTTAGTTGCATAGACATCAATGTTTCTTATTTAATAGACAAATGCAATGAAGATAATAAAGTCGTAAAATATGTTGATGCGTTACTGAACTCATAAGATTACATTTAGTGAATTTATTTTATAGAGCATTAAACTCGTTTATATGTGATGTGTGTGGTTCTGCCAAGAATATTTAATACTATGTTTCACTATCTTAAAAATAAAAGATGATTTATTTGACAAATACTTTATTTGCAAAAGCTCTTAAAAACACCGCAGTAAAAATGTTCTCACATATTTTATTATACATAACCTTAAACCATCAAAATGATAAAATTATATACTACTTTACATAGGAATATAAACAAAATTATGTCAAATATATCACTGACCTTTTAAGTAATCGTCATCTTACCATATGTTGAAAGGTTCTCCTAACACTAAGTACCTACCTAGTTTTTAACAGATTTCCTTTATGAAATTTAATTACAACAATGTTACAATTATACACCATAACTCTAATAATTTTATATTTAAATAGTAAAACAATTGACCAGAATAGCTCTATTAATAAAACAAAAGCCTTAATACCTATATAGTAAAATATAGTTACGAGTATGTTCTAGAACCTGTAGCTGAATCTAAATCTCTATATTTAGTTGTCGTGTAAAGTCTTTGTTAGATTGTCCACATTATTGATCTGAATTGGATCTTATTGACATTTTGTAAGACTTGAGAGGCTTCTATATTATTGAGCAACACTAATGTAGATGTCTCTAGTAGTTCTAGCAACTTTCAATTGAATGATATACCAAATACTTTGTTGTCTACATCCAGACCATTGTCTACATTACCATCCTGATCTGGTTCCTGGTAATTTGTAAAAGTTAATAACATCAAGCTGCGTTTTAGTAACTTATTTATATCAGGCATTTGGATCTAAGAAAGCGTCACATCTAAACTAGCTTTAGATATTTTTGCTAGATAGTCTAATTTTTTTAAATTGTTTATTGGGCAAATCTAAGCTACTTCATAAGGTTCAAATTCCATATCTTGACATTTTTTACTTATAGTTTTAACTTTGTCATAGTTATGATAATTGTAGTTTATCTTATGAGGTTTTCGACTATTGTAAGTTATACTTGAATAACTGTTATTATCGTTGCTAACTTTATTCCACTGGGTCATCTTCTTTTCTTCCCCAATAACCTTTGGCGTTTTTTCTTCCATCGTGCTTTTGTTTTTCTTTATGTTTTCGTTTATCGTATTTTTATCGTATATTTTGTTTTGTGTTGTAATTGTTTTTTCTAGACATTTCTCTAATTTGGAGTTTTGTCCTTTCATTATTTCTTTATGTTTTGCTAAGAATTTCTTTTTGGCTTCTTTCAAGTCATCTGTACCAACTAATTCTAGACGACTAGAGCAACTGTTCGATTTGAGCAGTCTAAATTTGAATTTATGATCTGACTTGGTTTCATCATTGCTGTTTTTCCTACATTTACAATCAACCGTACGGTTTTCGTTGTTTCTGATTTCTTCCATTATAACTTTGGTGAGACTAGGCTGCCCTGATTGAATTTTGACTACCCTTCCTCCATAATATGTAACTGTGGTTCCATATTCTCTGATTTTTTCTAATATATCTTCACTTACGTATTGTTGATCACAGCAATGTTCATCCATATCTATTGAATCGTATAGGTTCTCCTGACTACCGAAATCAGACGTATTCGATGGGTTCGAATTTGAATCGGTTGCAGAACACCTGTCTTTGTCTGGGTCTATTTGTTGTCTGTTTTTGGTAAATGAAGCCTTGATCTCGTCAAAATCTTGTGAACTACGTGATCTTTTGATACCACCTTCAAAGAGTTGACGTACCTGAAAAAAATAAGAAATAGTTGTTAGATATTTCCGTGATTTTTATAAATGAAATTAATGGGGTGTTCTAAAACGTAATTCTGACCCATTTTGCGGACCCACTTTATAATAAATTGAACAGGGTAGGCCAATAAAACGGGTGAGTTATCCCATGAAGTTGAAGGTATTTCAAACAAACACTGAAAGATGCTAATATTGTTTTTGTTGAGCGTCCACATGTATGGTAAATTGAACAGGGTAGGCCAATGAAACGGTTGCATTATCTCCAAACTTCAATGTGTTCAAAATGAACATCGAAACATCCTAATAATGTTTTTGAAAAGGACCTACTTGCATGGTAAACTGAACGGGGTAGGATTATCTCCGAAGTTGAAGGTGCTTAAAGTAAACACCGAAACATGCTATTATTGTTTTTCATGGTGACCCACTTGTATGGTAAATTAAACTTTCTGACATCAGCCTTTGACTTACTCTGACTCTAACTACCGTCTCTTTTTTCTTTATAGGGATCGTGGATCTAGCGATGCCTCATTTTAAAGGTCAAAGTTCTGTGCACTAATATCTCACTTGTTAAATTTGTTTGTACAGGCACTTATAAAAATACAACAAATTGCCCTTTAGGTTTTTACCATTAGTTAAAAACATATTTTCGTTTGTATCTCATTTGTGCTTTCAAAGCGAAACATTTTTTCAACATGATTTACTATTGCAAAGTCCCCTGTGGGTCCGGGGACTAACTAAAAGAATATGCCCAAAGTAACTCCTGGCTGTCGTAAAAGGCGACTAATTGGAATAAAACACTGGCGGCGGTGTTGTCCATGGGGGCCTGGAGGGAGGCGGATATCTCTGCAGAGTGATGTACACCCGGATTTTGAGGCCCCCACTCTGGGCTTATAAATGGATGGATGCCTGCGCTTGGTTGTTACTCGGGAGCGGGGTTCCGAATGGGTGCCGCCTTGGGCTGAGTGCTGGCGGGTGTCGTGTGTCTAGACAACCCGGAGGGGGTTGACAACTCTGATGAGTGGTAAACACCCGAAGTTTGAGGCCCCCACTGTGTGCTTCGGAACGGACGGACGGCCTCGCTTGTTCGATGCTCGGAAGCGGGGCTCGATGGGATGTCGCCTTGGGTCTAGCACTGGTGGGTGTCGGATCTAGACGAACCCGGAGGAAAACTGAGATCTTTAGGGGTGGAATAAAACTAAGGGTTGAGGCCCCTTCTGTGAGCTTCGAAACGACCTCACTTGGATGCTGCTGGGATGCAGGACTTCATGATACTGTACCGAGTCAAACACTGACGGATGTCTGGTCTAGACGAACTCGGAGAGAGGTTATCTCTCTTTGAGCTTTGAGACGGGCAAGCGACTTCGCTCAGATGGCAGTACATCTGTCAAACAAAGTTTCACCTCACAGGTGTCGTCTCCTGTCGGAAGCTCGATTTGTTGGGTGAAATTTAAGCTAAGGCTGGCAGGTGTTTGACCTGGACGAACCCGGAGGTGGCTGGGGTCTCTAGGGGTGGATTACACCTGGAGACTTGGGCCTATTCTGTGAGCATCGATACAGGCTAACGACCCTGCCTGGATGCTGCTCGAGGACGGGACTTCATGATACCGCCTCGAGTCAATGAAACACTGGCGGCGGTCTGGTGCAGGTGAGGCTGGGGGGAGACAGTCATCTCTGGGGAGTGATATGCACCCGGAGTTTAGCGCCTCCACTGTGGCCTCAGAGACTGACAATTGGCGTCGCTTGTTGTTACTCGGGAGCGGGGTTCTAGATGATACCGCCCTGGATTGAGCCCTGACGTGTGTCGTGTGTCCAGACGTCCCGGGGGGCTCTGATCTCTGATGAGTGGTAAACAACCGGAGTTTGGAGCCCATACTGTGAGCTAAGAAACGGACGGACGGCCTCGCTGGGGTGATGCTCGGGAGCGGGACTCGATGGGATGTTGCCTCGAGTCTTAACACTGTTAGGTGTCAGGTTTGGAAGAGCCTGAGGGGAGCTGAGATCTCTAGGGGTGGATTACAACTGGAGATTAGATGCTGCTCGAGAGCGGGACTTCATGATACCGCCTCGAGGCAAACACTGACGGATGTCCGGTCCAGACGAACTCGGAGAGAGGTTATCTCTCTTTGAGCTTCGAAACGGGCAAGCGACTTTACTCAGATGGCAGTACACCTACCAAACAAACTCTCACCCTCAAGAAAAGATCGACTCCATCAGGGAGCTGGAATTGATGGGTGAAATCTAAATAATTAGACGTGAGCCACAATAGACCTAAGGTCGCGGTGGAGGGACTGAAATAGCCCACTCACAATGGAATCTAATCTAATCTACTATTGCAAAAATGCGCATTGATGAAAAAAGTTATAGTTTTTTAACGTCGGTCTATTTCCGCGACTATGTGCAATCGCCGACGCCAGGAACCTGTTTCACTTCACTGTCCTGAAAATTTTGCCGAACCCTGCCTATGTAAGGAAGGTCGGGATTTTAAAAAAGTAATAACTAAAATTATTTCAATTTTAAGGGCTATTCATTATCATTCGTGCTGCTATTTTTACCTGTTGTTTCTCTATTTTTGCCCCGGACACTATTGAATTGTTATATAACTCTATCAAATCGGTACAAATAAATGATAATAATAGTTTATTGTATGGCAGGAGCGGAAATAATTACCATGTTTTTTTCTTCTCCAAAAATAATAATGTACAAACAGAGCTGCTAAATAGTGCAGCCAACATCATCCGGACAAACATGTTAATCGGAAGTATATTTTAGCGGTGGTCTCAAAATTTTGGAAAATGGCATCTATGCAAAAGAGAAAAGATAAAAAGCCAGTAAGAAATGAAGCGTCAAATGTAACGTCTTAAGGACACTTTGTTATAAATCCTACCCTGAGAAAGCTAGCCGAATTATTTCGGGTAGGTCGAACAAGCATCTAACGAATTAAAAAATATCACAAATTCCATCTTTATAAAACTCATTGGGTGCAAAAACCCAATAAAGACAAAATTCATCATCGTTTATAATTTTCTGAAGCAATAAGTGAAACGGCAACACATTTTAGTTTGTTGTTTAAGGTTTGCTTTTTGAACGGCTTCACAAATCGCCATAATTTCTATATTGGGAAGATTCGAATCCAAGATAATTTCTTGTAGTACATACCCAATATACAGAGAAAAGTTATATGTCTCGACTGGAATATGATATTGGTTGTTCGTATTGCTAGTCCTTTTTTCTTCCTGGTAGTTTGACTGCAGCTGTGTACTTAGAACCGCTTTAAAATAACATGGATCCAATGTTAATAGACACCAATAAACAACACCACAGTAAAGAAAATCCTCTACCTGAAGTCTTAAACATGTGCGGGGAGAAGTTACACATAGAGACAAAGGACAACACCCATAACTCATTATAAGCCGGGTACTCCACATTTGAGTAAAAAACGACTGCCTGAATACGAGACTATAATCCGCAACCCCATTGTCCAAACTCAACAGACTAGTCTTGGCTATTCGCCACGATAAAGATTGGTTGATTATTCAATAAGAAGGAACTCCTTCACATTTTGCTCGAGCAGTTCGTCGGTATAAGGTTTCCTTTCCCCATTACGTTGGAAGAAGAGGAACCGCTGAATAGCCTCCGCGATCTTCAGACTTACCTCCATTGGATATATTTTTGTCTAATCACTTAAAAAGAATATTCTAATCCTCTAAAGTCGTTTGGTTAGAAGGTTATGCAAACGCATTGTTACAGAAAGTCGTCAAATATCTCCAGAAATCCTTGAAAATAAGTGACAATGTTTTAAGGAAAATTGACACATCTCAGGAGGTTCATGGTGAACAGTTTGTTTATTTAGTCTAAATAATTCAAATTTGTGTATTGTAAGTTTAGTTTTGATAACCTGTTCAACTGGAAATATTCTATTGCTAACCAAATTGTAAAAATGTGCTAATGACATAAAACCACAGTCATCATGTATCACCAACAACAAGTGTGGTTTTCAGTTACTTCATATTTTAGTTTCTATATTGAATTATTTTATAAAATATTAAAATATGGAGAGAACGTTTCTATTTGAAAAGACAATTCAGATAGCCATGCTGTTTTTTCAAAACTTACGGTAATTACCTACAAGGCAATTTGTTTTATTTCTGCGGCGACCTGTATAAACAAACCCATGGGGTATAGTTGTAAGGAGAATTAAATTGGCTTTAAAATGATGTATCACTCAACCATATTTCTTATGATGATATGAGAGGGGGTAGTCACTCCTAAGTACAATTTGAAACACAAATGTGTCTCCCCTAAAAACGAAATCTGCATGATTCGGTGTTTATCCCAGACACTTTCAGTTTCAGAAATAATACGTCTCCTCCATTTTGGTTGACCCAACCTGTAAATGTAAAAACAAAACGAATTTCTAAAAGTCTTACGCCTAGAGAAAATATGCTTTTTAGCTCATATTATGGAGTAATGATAATGTCATTTCTTGAACTTTTCCAGCTCCGCTGAATTTTTTTTAATGTACGCAAAATAAAATATGCAGATCAACTCACGAAGTTAAAAAAAACAATATGGTAAATCTCGGCGGTACATGGCTTAGGGACAGCTGAGGAAAAACTACTGGCATGAAGAAACTGGAACCAACGATGTGTGGATTAAAAAAGTTGGTACAAGAAGTAACAGGTGAAGAGAGGTCAGACACGAAGTACCATATCTTGTTAGCTTGGGAACTTTCCAATAAGATAGGTTGAATTTAGTTTATATGGTAACAGCTATCATGTTATATTTCAAATGGGGAACATGGGTCTAGTGTTACATCATTTGAAAGCTCTTTCTTTTCTGAATTCAGCACACTAATTTTTTTGTAAGTTTTATCATGTCGTTTAAAAATTATTCACAGTTGGAGTTGCAAGAACGTATTTCATTCATTGTGATAAGAAATGCACTAATTAGTCAATTTTTCGTTAAAAAAAACCTAAAAAACAAAGCCAAATGTTCAAAAATGTTTATTCAGTTAAGTAAATGTTTAAATTGTTGACCACCAGCTTCTATACAAAAGTTTTGATCAAAACGAGCTCTGACATTCTGGAGCATTTGTGGAGTTAGTAGACGGCATTCTTCAACAACGCGTCGTCGTAATTCTTCCAGAGACTCTGGTTCTATTGCGAAAATTCTACTCTTTAAATGGCCCCATATAAAGAAGTCTAAAGGAGTTAAATCCGGTGATCTAGGGGGCCACTCAATAGCACCTCTACGCCCAATCCATTTCTCTGGAAGCTCTTTGTTCAAAAACTCCCTAACACGTTGTGAAAAATGTGGAGGAGCTCCATCTTGTTGAAACACTGATTGATTTTCTTGATAGCCATCATCATTTTCAACAATGTCAATTAGTACAGGGTAAACGATATCCTCTAGTAACTCCAAATACGTTTCGCCACTCAAATTGCCATCAAGAAAAATTGGTCCGATTAAACGGTCTCCAAAAATGCCAGTCCAGACATTCAATTTCTGTGGAGTTTGAGTGTGGACTTCGTGAAAATTTCTTGGATTATTATCTGCCCAATAACGACAATTATGAAGATTGACTGTAGAGTTTAATAAAAACGTACACTCGTCTGAAAAACAGATATTGAACAGAAAGTTCCCGTTATCAGCTATTCGTGCAGTCATAACTTCACAACTCCAGCCACCGAACAAAATCATCTTCATTCATTTGTTGTACAAGATGAATTTTATAGGGGTGAAATTTATAATGCTTCAATATTCGCTGAATAGTTCTTCTTTTGTTGTTTGAAACAGTGGCCAATTTTCTCGTGCCAAAGTTGGGTCTGCAGAAATTTGTCCTAAAACTTCAATATCAGTAGTCTCATTTGTAACCGGAAATTCACGTTCAGGATCCCGTTTTTTTGTTGGCTACTGAATCACTTTTTCGAAACTTTGGGACTAACTCCAAAATGTATTTTCTGTTAACATGTCTGTTCGGATGTCGTTCATTAAACAAATTTGCGGTACGGTTGGCACAGTCATCGTTTTTGAAAAAAAAGAGTAATTATTTCAACTCTTTCTTCTACAGAATACACCATTGTGAAATTAATTTTCGGTAGTACTATCAAGTATTAAACCGACCGATAAACTGATATAATAAACCGCATTTCTCTCATTCCGATAAGAAATGTTCTGGTAGTCAATTTTTTGTTTACAAACCAACAAAACATTGACTATCAGCACATTTCTTATCGGAATGGGTGAAATACGTTTTTGCATCTTCAACTGTGAATAATTTTTAAACGAGTTGATAAAACTTCCAAAAAAATTAGTATGCTGAATTCAGAAAAGAAAGAGCTTTCAAATGATGTAACACTCAACCTATGTTCCCTATTTAAAATATAAGGGTTGTTATCACCACACTTAAGGGGTTGATGTGACAAAGTTGAATTTTATGTCAAAACATGTCCCCCTCAATCTTAAAATTGACGTGTTTCAGCGTTTATTAAAAAAATATTCTTTGGACGCAAATCGGTCTGTTTCGTTTTCAATGCGCCACCCTATATATATATATATATATATATATATATATATATATATATATATATATATATATATATATATATATATATATATATATATATATATATATATATAATAAATACTTAAAAGCAAACCCAAACTTTTTCTTATCAAAATGTAGCTTTTCCTCAAACATGCAGTTTTCAAAAACTCACAGTTTTGTCACCATTCCATTTTTTTAATGTTCAACTAGCAACGCATATATATATATATATATATATATATATATATATATATATATATATATATATATATATATATATATATATGCGTTGCTAGTTGAACATTAAAAAAATGGAATAGTGACAAAACTGTGAGTTTTTGAAAACTGCATGTTTGAGGAAAAGCTACATTTTGATAAGAAAAAGTTTGGGTTTGCTTTTAAGTATTTATTTTTGAAAGGATTATTGGGAAAATAAATTTTTGCTGGTATTGTAGAAACCTTAGGTAATCAATTATCTACGTGTGCTACTCTATTAAAACCTGGGTTACGCAGTTTAAACGAAGATGACGAAACGTCAAAGATGAGCCGCGGCTCTGGAAGACCCAATTTCTGTGACATTTCAGTATTAACATCGATTCTGTCCACGAAATGATCTCAAAAGGTCGATGAATTGGGCTGCAACATCCAAGATAAACAATGCACATTTCCCATTAATGCTTGTTTCACATTGGACACGACTTGGAAATGAGAAAGCTTTTAGAAAAATGGATTTCGACATGCTTGATCCTAATCAGAAGCGCTCTCGTTTGACAATGTATAAGGAAATGTTCCACCGTTTTAAAGAAAGATTTTTCATACTTTTTGGGTCGCCCTCTCACTGTGGAGAAAACATAAGTCAATCATTATAATCGAAATGAACGATTAGATAAAATTATTTTTTAGGCTCTCAGAATAATTCGTCGACCTTGGCAAAATTGACTTTAGGACAGCTGGCCTATTTAAAATGTTACACTCACCTGTTTGACTGTATCAGGATTGGGCAGCTCATCTTCATTCACCTCTTTGTTAACTCTGATCGGATGAAAGAAAAAGTGCTTTCTTAGTCCATTGCCATTCTTTCCATTATCATTTTTCTTAGCTTTGTGTAAAAGTGGTGTGATGTTTCTACTAGTCCTAGCCACCTTGGAAGCCTCATGGTGCACTTTGCTTCTAATTGGTTCAATAATAACAATGTTGTTTTCTCTTAGTAACTCCTGAAAACTGTAGTCTTGAAGATACTGCATTAGGCCGTCAAACTGACTCTCCTTTTCACAGTTAGCAAAGATTTTTTTCTGGAATAAATCTGATTTAACAACTTTGTATCTAATGTGATCAAATTCTGGATCATCTGATGCACTTGCGGACTTCGCCAGCGGTTTATGTACATATTGCTCCTTTTTATTCTTGTTTTCTTTTTTGATTGTATTGTAGCCGTTTATTTGAGCTTTATTATTGTCACTATTTGAGGTGCTATCTTTAATGACACCATTTTTATCTAATATTTCAACAGACCATGGGTTAAGGCTCTCAAATTGGTTATCTCGATCGTTATATTGATTTTCAAAAAAGTTGCACGACTCCTTAATTAAGGGTGATAGCTTGTCATGCCTTTCTAGCACAGGTTTAGGTTCAAATAACTGTTTTGCCATTTGTACTTTGCTCAATGTCTTTTCGTTTTCGTGTTCTGATTTTGGTTCAAACTTTTTCTTCACTTCTTCCACTTTCGATTGCACTTCGATTGTTAGTGTTTTTTCATCATCACTATCGATTTTGAGGATTTTCTCGGAATTACTTTCTTCCGATGAAGTTGATTTATTGACCATTTTGTTCCAGTAAGATCTCATAGTTCCTAGCTTTTCTTGAAACTCGGAAGTGTATTCTTTCTTTTCCATGATTGTTTCTTCTAAGTCTTCAGCTTCAATGTGGAGTTGAATTTTATTACAGTCTTTGACAGTGATTTCTGTGCTTTGATTTTTTGTAGTCAATGCAATAATTTCTGGTTTGGTAACAAAAGTCTTATTATCAGCCGCCGATTTTGTAGCAACATTCAAAGTTTCTTTTAAGTTTTTAACAGCATCTATAAATCGTATGTCAGATTTATAGTTTACGCTTTCTTTCCTAGATGCCTTATTTCTCTTTGGTATTTTGGCTATCTTTAATTCAAAATCTATTGGAATAGAGGAATTAGCAGTAATGTCAAAATGCTTTCCTATATTTACTATGAAACGACTTTCACTTGAATCTGACCTGGCCAGTTTCTTTTTCTCACACTTTCTGAGCTTCTTATCTATCTTTTCGCATTTTCTTAAGTTCTTACTTATGCTAATATCAGGCAAGGAATAAAAATGATTAGTTACTAGATTGTTATTACTTGAAGACGAGTCTTTTGAATTTCGTCGTGAAAGATTTGACAGTTTCTTAGCAATGAAGTTTTGTAAAGGCTTTGTAGAACCCTTTTGGCTTTCCAAAAATTCTTTTAGATAGTTGTGACTGTGCTGCTTGCTTGAACTTTTAGATTTCTTATCGTCGTCACTCGATCTGTCATCCGAATCAACAGTAACAATTGTTTTGTATTGTTCACACTCCAGGAGTTTTGGTGGTGCTTCTACTTCAATGAAAGTTTTATTTATATATTCACACTTGTCTTTTTGTTGACTATATATCTTTTTCTTGTTGCTTGTATCGTTGCATTTAATTTCTTTATCGCAGTATTCTATTTTGTCGAAGTCGCCCTGTTGACTTTTCCCAGTTAAGTTATTTTCTGTGTCACAATACTTGACTAGATCAAGGTTGTTTTCTTGAGCTGTTTCTTTACCTTGTGGACTACCTCTTTTTTTGTTATTTTCAAGGTCTTTTGTATCTTCAGTGTCATCTGTTTGCTGAGACTCATCCACAACCTCAACAATTTTAAGAGTGTGTTCTTTTTCCTTTTTCTTCGATGGTTTTTCTTCTATGGTTGCATAAATCGGGCTGTAGCCTATTTCAGAACGGGCGGGTGATGTGGAGTTATCTATTTGTTCTGTATTTTTCAAAATTCTTTCGTTGTTTAGATTTATTTCATCAAAATTCCCATCATTTTCAAAATATTCAATACTTATATCATTTTCATCGATTTCATCTTTATCTTCACTTCTGTACGATTCGGGTGGTGTTGTGTATGTGGGCAGACTATGTGGTTTAAAGTAAGGTTCTTCCACTTTGTATGGTGCCGAACCTCTAATTGTTTTTGGTTTACTGTAAATGTGTTCAACTAAACTGTTATACAGAGGTCTTTTCGTGCTAAATGTAATGTTTTCATCATACGAAATACTTTCAGGGTCGTTCAATTCAAATTTTCTTGGTTCCAAGTCTAAATATTCGTCTTTATCGTCGTTGTATGTAGTAACGGAGTTGTTATCTGCTACAGATATGTTATCCGTATTATCATCAGTATCGTATTTTGAGTCGGGGTAATAGTTTGGAAGACTCAAAGCTGGCAAATCTTCACAAGATAGTTTACATATAGAATTAATAGATGTTTTGTTGTGATAATTTGAATCTAAGCTGTCGAATTCGTTGTTTTCGTGGTACGGAGCTTCGCTGTCTTCATAGTTTATTTTTTCTGAGCGTTCAACGGGTGGCGTGTAATCAGGCGGTGTCAGGCTCGATTTTCTTCTACCATTTCCAGTTCCGTCCAAACGATTTAGGCTCTCAGCACTTCTTCCCTTTGTGAGGTGTCTGAAAAAATTTAAATTGGTTATTTCTTTTAGGAAATGTAATATTCAAAATGTTTTTTTTTTTGTTTGAAAACGTCTTACTACCTAGTTTTATGGAGCAACTTTTTGACTAAAAGGTTGAGTTACACCATGATATTTTCTCAACTATTTTTAAAGATCAACATCAAAAGATCAAAATGAAGTATAGTGTACCAGAAAGTCGACTTAAGAAATTCTTATAACGCGATACTGGCCAGACAATTTTTTTTCAGTTACTTCTCGGAAGAGTACGCGAATGCATACATAGTTCTTCATCTGAGGAATAACGACGTTCTCGCAAGTATTTTCTCGGTTTAGGAAAGAGATAAGATGGAGCTCAGGAGGATCAAAATTTGTTTGGGTAGAATCAGAAGGTAAGTACACTTGGAGAACCAAATCACCACAACACATTTTAAAAGACCTAACGATCGTTTCACTAACCAAGTTAGCGTCATCAGAGGATGAAAAATTCTAACTACTTAAAAAACTAACATCACCTTATATACCGGATCTTAGGTAAACAGACGGAACCGAGAGGGGAACTAGTCGCAGGCAAATTCTGCAGTGTATTGTATTTTTATCGCCGCACGAGGCCTTTGAACTGTCTTTATTAACATCTAAAAGGTGTACATCTCTAATAATTTTGGGAAGGTCTAACGACAACGAAATTAACATATTTTCGTTTGGCGGAAATATATGTATTCTTATGTTATCACTGGGACGTGTTGAAACGTGGGAATTTATTTTACAAAGCAATCGATCAGGTGACTCGTAATTGACGGTGGTGAAACGTTGATATATTTTTTGTTGTAACTATAATTTGCAATATATATATATATATATATATATATATATATATATATATATATATATATATATATATATATATATATATATATATATGCTCTCGAACGCGTTTAGCTGTCCTGGTTGTCTAATATTTTTTATTATTATTAGTTTTAGATTATCTTCATTAACGTGATGATTATTATCCCAAATATGTTGGGCGACGGAAGATCTATCTATAGTACCGTATCGTGGTTGGGCTAAGTCTTCTTTGAATCTAATTCCAATCGATCTTTTTGTTTCCGACGTACTTAAGGTTACAATCTTTACAACTTATTTCATAAAATCCCGATATTTTGGCCGTGATATCCTTGTCTTTTGGGTTACCTAGCAAGTTTTTTAAGGTATCTTTTGTCGAAAATGTTAGCTGCAAGTTGACTATTTTAAAAATGCTATCCAGACCCCTCGTGATTCGAGGTTAAAATGGTAAGCAAACAACGTTTTTTTGGGATTTCTCACTTCTAAACGTCGTTGATTCCGTCAACATTTTCTTTGTTTTCTGTTTGCTGATAAATTTTTTCACTAGGCAAGCAGTCTGTCAGTGATATTCGGCCACGTTCTTTGTATCGATAACTTATTTTGGAACCATTTCCGAAAACATTTGAAAATTTCTAAATACCTGTACAAATACAAAGGCAGCTTTTAAATCTTACAACACGACGTTTCATTTGTTATTCAACGCGAAAGAAAGATCTTGCTTCTTGGCAAAAGCTGGAGTTTATAAATTAGCTTGTACACATTGTAACGCAATATACATATGTCAAACTTCTAGAAATTTTAACACCCGATACAAACAACATATTCCTGCATTTAGCAATAACCACGATCACAAATCAACATTTGCAAAACATATTATTGATACCGAACATTGACCTACAATCAATAACCGCATACAAATACTACATTTTTGTAATTACAAACGTAAACTAGACTTTTCTAAGCTATAGAAGTCCAAAAACACACACACGACAATAGCTGCGTTGTTTTAAATGAGCAAACTGATTTAATGATTTCCCCTTTCTTGGATATTCTTCTACCTCATTAAATATGTCAAAAAAATAAGTTTAACTATATTTTTCTAAAAACTTGTGATAGGATAATGAATTGATATATGTCGATACTTTCATTGTCTAAAGTCTGCTTTATTACTGTTATTGTGCAGTAATTTTATTGTTGTAACTGTTATTATAGTTATTACTGTTATAGGCTAGTTCTATTTTTATGTTAAATATTGACATACATCACGTAGACATTTTGAAAGCCTCATCCGTCACCTGTGTTTCATTTCATTTTATTTTAAATTTTGATAAATTTTTTGATCAAAACATCATAACATAGCAACAGATCTTTGATTGTAGTTGTCATGATTTCGTATTACTTCAATTTTTATCTGTCTGAGGATGCTATCAAGCAGCGAAACTAGCCACAGAAACGTTAAACTGTGGTTGGATAATTTGCCTATTTGTATGGCCTTTATTAACTTTTGTTTAAATGTTTGTACTTGAATTTGTTCTGGCATTAACTGTTTCTTATTGTTTGTTTGTTGAATGTAGTATTGTTCCCAGATTTTCATTTTTTTTTTTGGTCTTTAATATGTTTCATTAGTTGTAATTGGGTGATATCTGCTTTTTGGTGTTTTGTGTTGTGAATGTGTGTAGCTACGTTTGATTTGTAGCTAAGTATGTGGATTTTATCTAATGCTGTTATACATTCCAAAAGATATATATATATATATATATATATATATATATATATATATATATATATATATATATATATATATATATATATATATATATATATATATATATATTCAAGCCACTTACAAAAGGAAGATACATGCCAAATTTTATCAAAATCGGACCATTATTTTTTTAATTATCGGTGTGATATATATGTATATACATATATATATATATATATATATATATATATATATATATATATATATATATATATGTATATACATATATATCACACCGATAATTAAAAAAATAATGGTCCGATTTTGATAAAATTAATAATGGTCCGATTTTGATAAAATTTGGCATGTATCTTCCTTTTGTAAGTGGCTTGAATAAGTTAGGTAGCCAGAATTTTTTTTCTGGTCTTTAATATGTTTCATTAGTTGTAGTTGGGTGATATCTGCTTTTTGGTGTTTTGTGTTGTGAATGTGTGTAGCTACGTTTGATTTGTAGCTAAGTATGTACATTTTATCTAATGCTGTTATACGTTCCAATATATATATATATATATATATATATATATATATATATATATATATATATATATATATATATATATATATATATATATATATATATATATATATATATATATATGTGTGTGTGTGTGTGTGTGTGTGTGTGTGTGTGTGTGTGTGTGTGTGTGTGTGTGTGTGTGTGTGTGTGTGTGTGTGTGTGTGTGTGTGTGTGTGTGTGTGTGTGTGTGTGTGTGTGTGTGTGTGTGTGTGTGTGTGTGTGTGTGTGTGTGTGTGTGTGTGTGTGTGTGTGTGTGTGTGTGTGTGTGTGTGTGTGTGTGTGTGTGTGTGTGTGTGTGTGTGTGTGTGTGTGTGTGTGTGTGTGTGTGTGTGTGTGTGTGTGTGTGTGTGTGTGTGTGTGTGTGTGTGTGTGTGTGTGTGTGTGTGTGTGTGTGTGTGTGTGTGTGTGTGTGTGTGTGTGTGTGTGTGTGTGTGTGTGTGTGTGTGTGTGTGTGTGTGTGTGTGTGTGTGTGTGTGTGTGTGTGTGTGTGTGTGTGTGTGTGTGTGTGTGTGTGTGTGTGTGTGTGTGTGTGTGTGTGTGTGTGTGTGTGTGTGTGTGTGTGTGTGTGTGTGTGTGTGTGTGTGTGTGTGTGTGTGTGTGTGTGTGTGTGTGTGTGTGTGTGTGTGTGTGTGTGTGTGTGTGTGTGTGTGTGTGTGTGTGTGTGTGTGTGTGTGTGTGTGTGTGTGTGTGTGTGTGTGTGTGTGTGTGTGTGTGTGTGTGTGTGTGTGTGTGTGTGTGTGTGTGTGTGTGTGTGTGTGTGTGTGTGTGTGTGTGTGTGTGTGTGTGTGTGTGTGTGTGTGTGTGTGTGTGTGTGTGTGTGTGTGTGTGTGTGTGTGTGTGTGTGTGTGTGTGTGTGTGTGTGTGTGTGTGTGTGTGTGTGTGTGTGTGTGTGTGTGTGTGTGTGTGTGTGTGTGTGTGTGTGTGTGTGTGTGTGTGTGTGTGTGTGTGTGTGTGTGTGTGTGTGTGTGTGTGTGTGTGTGTGTGTGTGTGTGTGTGTGTGTGTGTGTGTGTGTGTGTGTGTGTGTGTGTGTGTGTGTGTGTGTGTGTGTGTGTGTGTGTGTGTGTGTGTGTGTGTGTGTGTGTGTGTGTGTGTGTGTGTGTGTGTGTGTGTGTGTGTGTGTGTGTGTGTGTGTGTGTGTGTGTGTGTGTGTGTGTGTGTGTGTGTGTGTGTGTGTGTGTGTGTGTGTGTGTGTGTGTGTGTGTGTGTGTGTGTGTGTGTGTGTGTGTGTGTGTGTGTGTGTGTGTGTGTGTGTGTGTGTGTGTGTGTGTGTGTGTGTGTGTGTGTGTGTGTGTGTGTGTGTGTGTGTGTGTGTGTGTGTGTGTGTGTGTGTGTGTGTGTGTGTGTGTGTGTGTGTGTGTGTGTGTGTGTGTGTGTGTGTGTGTGTGTGTGTGTGTGTGTGTGTGTGTGTGTGTGTGTGTGTGTGTGTGTGTGTGTGTGTGTGTGTGTGTGTGTGTGTGTGTGTGTGTGTGTGTGTGTGTGTGTGTGTGTGTGTGTGTGTGTGTGTGTGTGTGTGTGTGTGTGTGTGTGTGTGTGTGTGTGTGTGTGTGTGTGTGTGTGTGTGTGTGTGTGTGTGTGTATACATATATATCACACCGATAATTAAAAAAATAATGGTCCGATTTTGATAAAATTTGGCACGTATCTTCCTTTTGTAAGTGGCTTGAATAAGTTAGGTAGCCAGGAAAACCGAACCAGGTTTTCCCGGAAAATTGTGGGTTTTCATAAGAACTTTTTATTTCAAAAAATTGAAAAGTAACCAAATTTGGTATGTAAGTTTATGATATTAAAAGGAAACTATATACCAAAATTTATATTTCTATGTGACAAGAAAAAAATTTATAAAAAATATTTGGTGCCAGATCATTTCTATGAAAATTCACTACCATAACGCACTTGATGCGTCCAGACTTTTCTAAATATGAATTAGGTTTTTTTCTGGAATGATTAGTAACTTTAATAAAAAATGTTTTAAAAGGACTTGATATACCAAACTTAATTTTTCGAGCTTCATAGCAAATCGCAGAAATTTGAGCTTTGTGCATTTAATTTTTTTTCTTAAAAGGAGCTAGAATACAATATTTGAATCTTTTAATGATAAGAGAGAGATTTCGATGGTAACACTTTCGAAACAAATCTTTAAATGAGCGCGCACTAACGCCTCTAAAATCGATCTTCAGAGTCTTTAAATTTAATGTATTATTGTAAGTAATAGTGTACAATTCCTATGAAAATTCACTACCATAACGCACTTGCTGCGTGCCGAAATGTTTTGGCTATATTTTGTTTCTTAAATTTTCATGTAAGTTAGGAGATTAATCAATTATTATCGAGGTTAGGTTTGAGATCCGGCTGAAGAGTGAAAATCATCTTGATGATTTGGAGCTCCCGGAAAGGGCTAGAACTTCAAAAGGGGAAGAACCAAAGTAATTTATCTTTATTAAGCTGCTAGTCTTCTTTGTATACAGCTTTAGTAGGAGGCAGATAATACGGTATAAGAGACTTAATTGGACAAGCTTCTTCTATTTTAGAAACTCTGCATTGCAATTTTTAATAATGTCGCTGAGATAATATTTCGCTATGCTACAGGACAACAAACTTTTTTATTATAACATTATTCAAACGAGAACAAACTGCAACAGAGATTGCTTATCGACCCATCCGCGACTTGATTAACTTTGGCTGCTGTTGAATAGGAGCGACAGCGTAAGGCTCTTCACCTAACAATACCAGCCTCTTTTAGAGAAGATTTATTAAAATGCGCCCCACAAGAGGGGATTTTGAATTTTGAAAAAGCCACGCAGATAACATAGTTATCAATTATGACAGCCTCTCAGACAAACGTTTACTAACGTATTAACGCATAATTGGTTTTAATCGAAAACGACGGGCTGGAAAATTCAATTATCTGGCAGCGTTTTGTTTTAAGTGTAGCTGGACATGGCTGTCATATGTTCAATTACACTGGCCAGATTGACCGTGGAAAATCGCGACGGTGAAAATACATATATTATAAGCTGATTTTTTTCCACGTGAATACTTTTTTTGTGAGTGGTTATATTTTGTAGAAATTATTCTAGTGTACGTAACTGGCTCTCATTCAAAATTAAAAAAAGTCTGGACGCAGCAAGTGCGTTATGGTAGTGCATTTTCATAAAAATGGTTTTAATAGCAAATATGTTTTTTTTTTCAAGAAAGCAGGCACAAATTTGGTTACCAGTATAACCTATATAGTAGAAACGATGTGCCGTGTTTAATCAAAATAACTTTCTTGTTTGAAAATGTACAAAAATTTCCGAAAGTAAACTTAAAGTGTTCCCGAAAAAAACAGTTTCTTGGTCACCTTATAGGTTAATAGCAAATTGAGCTATTCAAATTTGAAACATTTAATGAAAATTCTCTACCATAACGCACTTGCTCTGTCCCGAATTTCTTTTCTTACAAACATTCATTATATTTCGATGGAAAATGCAAAAATGCAATAACATAAGGCGTGTTCGATAAAAAAAGTTTTTAATAGCAAATACGAGCAGGCATCAATCTGATTACCGGTATAGCCTATGTAGTAGAAACAATGTACTATATTTTATCAAAATTACTTAGTGTTTGAAAATGTACAAACATTTTCCGAAAATAAACTTAAATGTTGGTTTCCTAGCCAACAAACCTTACGTTAATAACAAATTGAGTTATTGAAATTTGAAGGATTTAACGAAAATTCGCTACCAAAACGCACTTACTGCGTCCAGATTTTTGCTTACAAACATGCATCATGTTTCGATAAAAAATGAAAAAATGCATTAACGAATTTGTTCTACGAAGGTTAGCTAAAAATTATACACGGTTAAACCATAAACTTAAATAAACCTACAGCGAAAGCATCAACTTAACTAAACCGACAGCCAAAGCATCAGAGAAAGGGTCTATTTGAAATGAGTTTTTATAAATATTCTAGTAAAATGAAAGGCAATAACGGTTGAAGCTGAAACATAAGGGTTCGCGGAACACTCTTCTTGCAACATTTTCTTTTTACAATCCGTATTTGTTTCACGTTCTTTGCCTAAACATTGCCAATTTTGACGTTTCAAATCGCGTCAAACCGGTCTACGGTTCTAATTGTGGCGAGAATACATCTAGCCTTACATACTTTGTCGCTATATTAGGGTAGAATTGGGCCAGGGCTGGCAATTTATTGAATTGTTAGTTGTTTTTTTTTAATTTTAACAACACACCACGAAGGCTTGCAGCCTAAATACTATCGTACCGTGGGTGTTGACAAGGAGGAAAGAGGCAACTTGTTAATTCTGGACTTGAAGGTTTGGAGGTTCGGAGCAGAAGGAAAAACATGTGCCGGCAAGGAATTCCACAACTTGGAAGTCCTCGGGACAAAAGAGCGGGCATAACAAGATGTTCTATGTCTGGTGACCTGGACAGTAAAAGGGTGCATTCGCTCTGTTCCCCTGGTAGATCTGTTGGGGGCAGCAGGTGGGGGAACTATGGAGGAAAGCTCCTCTGAGCAGTGCCCGTGCAGATATCTATAAAAGAGAGAGAGGTCACCAACGGCACGTCGGTGGGCAAGGGATGGCAGCCTTTGGGTGAGGGTAGGGTCACCGATGAGACGTATAGCTCTCTTTTGAATGGAGTCCAGGATAGCGAGTGTAGAAGCGGCAGCTGCACCCCAGATGTGGGAGCAGTATTCGAGGTTTGGCCTTATTTGTGAAGTATATAAGGTATAGAGATTAGCTGGTGAAAAGTATTTGCGAGCCCGGAAGAGGAAACCTAATTTCTTAGCAGCCGCTTCTGCAATTGATGTGACATGTTGGTGCCAGTTAAGATTTCGATCCACAGAAATGCCAACAAGAGAAAAGGACTCATTACTTTGAATAACTTGGTTGTTCATTGTGATGGGTCTAGGGCTGGTGTATCTCTTATGAGAAAGACAGCAAGACTGAGATTTGGTGGGGTTGAATTGTACAAGATTTCTACTTCCCCAGTCTAATATTTTTTGAAGATCCACGGAGACAGAACCCTCCATGAGTCTGCGATCCTCATCTAATTGGGCTAAAGAGACGGGCTTAGAATATTGTATATTTGAGTGGAGGGTGCTATCGTCCGCGTAACTGTGAACTGGGTTGGATGTGCTAGAGAGGAGGTCATTGATGTGGAGAAGAAACAAAGTAGGGGCTAAAGCTGAACCTTGAGGAACTCCTGCATTAATTGGATACAGTTTAGAGGAATGGCCATCCACAACAACAGAAATGTTCCTGTTGGAGAGGAAATTTGCTGTCCAGGTACAAAGTTTTGGTGGTAGGCCATAGGCCGGAAGTTTATTAAGCAGCGCTGCGTGCCAGACCTGGTCGAATGCTTTGGATATGTCTAGAGCAACAATCTGAGATTCACCGTGTAGTTCCATAGACTTGTTCCAAGAATGGGTGACAAAGCAAAGGAGGTCGGCAGTCGATCTGCGCTGACGGAATCCATACTGCCTGTCGTGGATTAGACTGTGTTTTTCAAGAAATTTCAGTAATTCGGTGTTTATATACTTTTCCATCACTTTAGAGACGACCGAAAGGAGAGAAATAGGCCTGTAGTTGCCTGGAAGCGCTTTGGATCTTTTCTTGGGGATGGGTTGTACACGAGCAGTTTTCCAGTTACTAGGGAATATGCCTTTATTGTAAGATATCTGAAACAGACG
The DNA here is from genome assembly GCA_964006375.1 of Tillus elongatus. Taxonomy (NCBI): domain Eukaryota; kingdom Metazoa; phylum Arthropoda; class Insecta; order Coleoptera; family Cleridae; genus Tillus; species Tillus elongatus. Next base: position 149,153,662 of record OZ023265.1, read on the forward strand.
AGTCAGAACAGGAGCAAGTTCTGGTGCGCAATTTTTGAGAACAATTGCTGTGATCTCGTCAAGGCCAGAGGCTTTCCTGGTATTAAGTGAAGAGAGCATCTTTCGTACCTTTTTAGTTTTGAAAATGATATCCGTCATTTTATGTGCGACGACTGTTGGTGGTTGAACATTTGGAGGTGGGTTGAGAGTAGAATTGCTGGCGAACAACGAAGCAAAAAGTTCAGCCTTGCCCAGGGCGGTAGAAACAATTTCATCCCCTGAGACAAGAGGTGGGGACGTGCTTTTGCAGAAATTATTCCCAATATATTTAGCAAGAGTCCAGAAGGGTTTGCTGCCGTTGGAGCTTGAGAGGACTTTGTTTTTGATGTGGTTATTAAACGAGTTTTTTGCCTCAGAAAGAATGCGGACATAGCGGTCTCTTGCGTCGTTAAATGCTTGACGATTTTCTTGACTGGGATTGTATAGAAGCGTTTTGTGAGCTTTGATCTTTTCAAGTCTGGCCTTGTCACAGGATTTAGAGAACCAGGGCTTTTGACTGGCTGAAGAGGTTTTCTGTGTACGTGGAATAAATAATTCCATGCCAGCTTGGATAATTTCGGTGACGTTTTGTGAGATATCAGAGGGGTCAGGATGAGAGAAGCAGACAGACGCCCATGGAAATGAGGAAAAGTAATCCCGCATTTCGTCCCAGTTTGCGGAGTTGTAGTGCCAAACGATACGTGGGTGTGATGACTGTGTGACCTCGGGTTGCATTGCGCAGGAAGCAGTGACCATGCCGTGGTCTGAGCGACCAAGGGGGGCGGTGACTGATGTGTTATAGCACTCAGGTTTTGTAGTAAGAAGGAGATCCAAGGGATTTGAGCTGTGTGTTGGGATACGAGGAAAGTAAGTAGGTTGCTGAACCATATTGGCTAAAGAATTGCTGATTGCAAAGGCCTCCGCTGCTCTCCCTTGTGGATCGGTTTTTGAAGATCCTAGCCATTCCTTATTATGGACATTGAAGTCACCAAGAATAGTGACCTCGGAGGAAGGATATTCAGAAATCAGATAGTCGGTTTTTTCAGAAAGGTAGTCAAAGAGCTGGACAAAGTTGTTGTCAGAAGGTGACCGGTAAATGCAACAGATGAATTTAGTTGCAGCCCTGAGAGAGATTTTTATCCATAGTATGTCTTTTCTTCCAGCTTCTAAATTGGGGAGTCTGGTGTAGGGTAGATTGCTACGGACGTATGTGCACACGCCTCCATGCAATCTAAAGGAAGTAAGGAGCTCATACCCCGGGAAATTAAGGTGATTAGTGGCTGTTTTGGCACTCATTTGGGTTTCGGTGAGGAAGAGGAGTTGGGGCCTGTTTGCCTGGAGGAAATGGTGGACGGAGTTCAGGTTAGAATTTAGGCCACATATATTCGAAAAGGATATGTTAAATTTCGATGTTGGCGCCCCCTGTACACCCCTCTCCCGGAGATCCGAATGGAGGGGTATTTTGCCTCCGGGATATTTTGTACAAGGAGGAGCCATCATCATTTTTGTTTATAAGGGAAACCGACTCATACACGAGAACTGGAAACGTCCGTTGGGACTTCACCGGCCCCTTGATGTATGGGGTAGTACCTCCTCGGGCGTGAAAATAATCCTTTACTATTACGTAAAGGAAAATTCCACTACCACCTGCTATGGATTGAATTGGATCAATGTCTACCCCTTTAAAAATAAGATTAATAAAGGGACTATCAATTGTCCAATAGTTATGCTTTTCGACATAGTAGGGGGCATACAAAACATTATCATTTTGTATCCATGGTTGTGTACAGTCTCTATTTGTTTAACACTGTGTTATTTTGAGCTGCCGTGACAGCATACTACTTGGTTCCGCAATTAGGTGGCGGCACGTTGCTGCGTGTCGCACCACTCAGTGTTGGAAGGCTGGCTACCATAGCCGTTTTAGTGAATTTTCTTTAAAAAATTCACTAATGAGGTGATCCCGACTTTTGAATTTTAAAAAAATTCTTCAAATGAGCGCTATCACACCGATAACTAAAAAATAATAGGCCGATCTTGATCAAATTTGGTGAGTGCCTTCCTTTTGCAAGTGGCTTGGATAAGTTCGTTATCCAGGCAAATCGCACAGGTTTTCCCGGAAAATTTTGTGTTTTCTTTCTAAAAAAATTTATATCTGGAAATAACAAAGTAAGGGCAACCAAATTTGGTACAAGAGTCAACCATGTACCAAAATGTAGGAGTTTTCAGACAAAAAAGTTACGGGCAGTTAAAGAAAATTTGTTTGGAGTTTTCCTCAAAACGTCAAACTCGCAATTTGAAATGTCAAAATTGGCAATGTTTAGGCAAAGAACGTGAAACAAAGACGGATTGTGAAAAGTAAGTGTTGCAAGAAGAGTGTTCTGCGAACCCTTAAGTTTCAGATTCAACTGTCATTGCCCTTCATTTTACAAAAATGTTTACAGAAAATTCATTTCAAATAGACCCTTTCTCTGATGGTTTGGCTGTCGGTTTAGTTAAGTTGATGCTTGCGCTGTAGGTTTAGTGAAGTTTATGGTTTAACGGTCTATAATTTTTAGCTAATTTTCGTAGAACCAATTCGTCAATGCATTTTTGCATTTTCTATCGAAATATGATGCGTTTGTAAGAAAAAAATCTGGACGCAGTAAGTGCGTTTGCTATTAAAAACATTTTAAAGAAAATTCGTTACCATAACGCACTTGCTACGTACAGACTTTTTATTTTTAAGGGGCAAATATCGAGGTTTAAAAAAATAAAGGCTTTTATACCGATATTTATTACAGGTCGATGTTTTGATTTCGATACATGAAATGATGTCAACGTCGATGTTTCAGAAAATATGCGCATCTTTAGTCCATAATGGCCACCATTAATTGTAATACACTGAAGACACATGATTAAAGGTTACCCCAAGAAAAATCTACTGGGTTAAAATCCAGGCTTCGAACTGGCTAAGGGAGTGGGCTGCTACGGTCTACCCGTCTTTGAGGATATGATTTCTGATTATTTCACACCAAACAATAATCTTGAATTTATGTTGGAAATGACATTCAACTGCTGCGTTTAATACACTCGGCGAAGAAAGGTGGATGAACAGTGGACCTGCATTGTGTTTTGTTTCTGAAGGGATGGTAAAAAATCCCTTCGTCTTGTAAAAGAGCATTAATTTTTGGATGTTTGGACGGTTTGGATGAAACTAACCAGTTGCATGTAGTCTGTCATTAAATAAGGTTTTTGAATAAATTGTGCCATTTTCTATTTGAATGCTTTTCAGCATACGTTCAGCACGCCTTACGTCTGAAAATTTGCTTACGCATAAAATTAAACCATATCTCGCATTGTTTCATTATAAAAACAATTATATCGCGACGTACTTTAGGTGAGCTTGCACCAAAGTTTATCTAAATAACAACTAGTGACACCTAAGACGCGAATTAGACAAGAACAGAGTAATATATTTGTTTATGATAGTCTACTATGCGGTTAATGACATACGATCTGAAACTATAAACTAAAATCGCATATATTTCGAAAACAGTTGATTGTAGCGTCATTCAACAAGTATACCTTTTTTGCTGGGAAAATACTATTTTCTAATCGAAAGTTGCCTAACGACGCCAGTAAAAAAGTCTAAGTATTTTGAAGACTTGAAGGGCATCGCAAGCAGCTCCCTCTACCCGATAGATGCAAATTGAGAATTGATTTTTTTTTATTACTATGAAAAACTCGTCTGTGTCAATTTTCAGGCTAATACGTCAAATATTTTTCTAGATATCAAAGAAAATCGAAAACAAATTTCTCACTTTAACACCCCATATCTTTTTTAATTTTGGGTTTTTGGACTGAGATACGAAATTGTAGAATTCTGAAGTCAAGAATCTACTGTTGCTTTGTGTAACTTTACTTTGAGACCAGTAAGTACACTTTGAGAAAACCCAAATCACCACAACACTTATTTCAAAGACCTTACGATCGTTTCGTTGACAAAGTCAACATCTTCAGAGGAATATAAATTCTAACTTAAACAACTAACTACATGTATTTATATCGCGTCAAGGTAAACGAACTAGTCCGAAGTAAAATTGTCGTCCAGGAACGATCGTTTGTTTATTGTGTGGTGAAACTACTAGGTCGAAGACCTGCTTTTTAATCTTCTGGTCGACATATTTATGAGCCCTTATCTAATATACGGATAATAGCTTAAAAGGAACCGAGGTATTTAAAGAATCTGCACGTTCCCTTTGGATCTAGAATTTTACTATGTGGATATTGGAACAACGCCGACAAACATCTGGCTAGATAAACAACATCAACTCCGCTCTTTTTTTATAATGGAAGAAACTAATACCGGGTGTTTGGCTCAACATGTTAACACTGTAACAAAAGATAAATAATTCAACTAAAATACTACATACAAACTGTATTTATATTTATGCTAATTCATCGTGATAATATCTATATTAAATTCATAGATACAAACAAAACAAACAGATCTTTAAGTCGAGGCAAATGTATAGATTAATATATGTATAAACCGGCCGAGTTATTGACATAATTGATTATTTTACAGAACAAATTCGGAGTGTTTAAGCGGTCAAATGCAAAGTGAAAATAAAGGACTAGAAATTAAAGGTGCCGCACGATTCAATGAAGTTATGTTCTTAATAGACCTTTATATAAAAATACTTTCTAATGAATCAAGCATAGTTTGATGTCTAACGTTTTTGACAAGTTTCAAATTTTCTTTGTCAACATGATTTGTCCACCGTACCATATCGTAACTGTGCGAGATGTTCACGAAATCTGGTGGCTATGTTTCTCCTAGTTTTACCCACGTATTTAAGATCGCAATCTTTGCAACTAATCTTATAAATACCGGACATTTCAGTGACTTTGTCTTTGTCTTTCGTATTACCCAACAAATTTTTTAAATTACTTTTCGTCGAAAAAGCCAAATGTACATCGGCTTTCTTAAAAATACCTTCCAAACCCTTTGTGATTCGTGGTTCATAAGGTAAACACACAAATTTTTTCTCTATTTTATCTTTCTTAAATGTCGTACTTTCAGATATCATTTTCTTTGTTCTGTGTTTGTTAACAAATTTGTCTATTAAACCATCCGAGTAACCGTTATATCTCGCCACATTTTTTATGTATTTCAATTCTGTATTAAATTTATTTTTACTTAACGGAAATTTAATCAATCTGTTTACTAAGAAATTTAAACTAGCCGTTTTTTGTGCAAACGTATGATGTGAGTCGTTAGGAATATAACTAATGGTAGCCGTTTCCTTCCTATAGACATCGAATTCAAGCGAGCCATTATTTTTATTTTTAATAACTAGTACATCTAGGAACGAAAGTTTATTGTTAATTTCATGAAAATATTTGAGACCAGCCTGTAGAATACGTATAATTACTACAGCCGATTTAAAGTACCATAGTAAATTAGAAATAATCGCAAGGTTAGAGCTTACTATCTACAAACACTTTGATATAACTTTCCCTACATCCCCTCCTTTATCTTTAAATCTTCGGCCCTAGTGTCTCACTTATCCTTTTTGGTACACACCAGTCACATAACATACCTCTGTTCCCTGCTGAAGCTGCGATCAATGAGCTTAGCTCTCGGTATCAGCTGCGATCTCCTCTGTTTCTCCCTGCCCTGCCTTATGTTGTCCACATCCAAGCTGTTGTAGATGTCTAACTCCCTGCTGATAGCGAGACTGCGGCTTCTCCGTAGGCTGGACTCCCCTTTTAAGCTGACGTCTCCGAAGGGGTTTGTGGATATATTGTCTAGACTACCTAAGAGCCGTCTCTGACTCTTGTTGCTGTAATTAGAACGATTTGACTGTTGGTGTTTCCTGTTTCTGGTGTATGTGTTTGAGTTTGTTTGTTGCTGGTGGTGTTTGTTGGATCGTTCTTGTTGAGCTTGGGGCTGGAGCTTGATGTTGTTTATGCAGGATTCTCGCTCTTGTCTGAAACAAACGAAATATAATTGTGGAGTTTGTTCCTGATTTTTGTGACAGCTTATAAAGTGAATTATTTTAAGCGTTTTACTGCAATTAAAAAGAAATAGTTTACCTAGTGCTGAACACTGGATGATTTTAATTAAATAGAGGGGTTGTTTATTTCGTTACGCAATGTTTTTTCGCATTATACGACGAAAGCATTTCGAGGGAGAATATGATTATATTATATTTGGATGCAACTATGTATATAAAATTATGTTAGTATTCACCACAAGTCTTAGACTTATTGAATAAACATGTTGTATGATTTTAAGCAATAAAGGTAATAATAATAATAATATATATATATATATATATATATATATATATATATATATATATATATATATATATATCGGAGTTTTGCACCTTTTTTGTTCAGCAACACACCACGAGGGCTTACAAGCTAAATACTATCGTACCGTGGGTGTCGACAAGGAGGAAAGAAGCAACTTGTTAATTCTGGACTTGAAGATTTGGAGGTTCGGAGAAGAAGGAAAAATATGTGCCGGCAAGGAATTCCTCAACTTGGAAGTCCTCGGGACAAAAGAGCGGGCATAACAAGATGTTCTATGTCTGGTGACCTGTACAGCAAAAGCGTGGTGTTCAGCAGGTGGAGGAACTATGGAAGAAAGCTCCTCTGAGCAGTGCCCGTGCAGATATCTATAAAAGAGAGAGATATGTCACCAACAGCACGTCGGTGGGCAAGGGATGGCAGCCTTTGGGTGAGGGTAGCGTCACAGATGAAACGTATAGCTCTCTTCTAAACGGAGTCCAGGATAGCGAGTGTAGAAGCGGCAGCGGCACCCCAGCTGTGGGAGCAGTATTCGAGGTTTGGCCTTATTTGTGAACTATATAAGGTATAGAGGTTAGCTGGTGAAAAGTATTTGCGAGCCCAGAAAAGGAAACCTAATTTATTAGCAGCCGCTTCTGAAATTGATGTGACATGTTGGTGCCAATTGAGATTTCGATCCACAGAAATGCCAATAAGTGAAAAGGACTCATTACTTTGAATAACTTGGTTGTTCATTGTCATGGGTCTAGGGCTGGTGTATCTTTTACGAGAAAGAATCAAGACTGAGATTTGGTGGGGTTGAATTGTACAAGATTTCTACTTTCCCAGTCTAATATTTTTTGGAGATCCACGGAGACAGAACCCTCCATGAGTCTGCGATCCTCACCTAATTGGGCTAAAGAGACAGGTTTAGAATATTGTATATTTGAGTGGAAGGTGCTGGCGTCAACTGTGAACTGTGTTGAATGTGCTAGTGCGGAGGTCGTTGATGTGGAAAAGAAACAAAGTAGGGGCTAAAGCTAAACCTTAAGGAACTCCTGAATTAATTGGATACAGTTTAGAGGAATGGTCATCCACGACAACAGAAATGCTCCGGTTGGAGAGGAAATTTGCTATCGAGGTACAGACTTTTGGTGGTAGGCCATAGGCCGGAAGTTTATTAAGCAGCGCTGCCTGTCAGACCTGGTCGAATGCTTTGGATATGCCTAGAGCGACAATCTGGGATTCACCGTGTAGTTCCATAGACTTGTTCCAGGAATGGGTGACAAAGGAAAGAAGGTCAGCGGTTGATCTGCGCTGACGGAATCCATACTGCCTGTCGTGGATTAGACTGTGTTTTTCAAGAAATTTTAGTAATTCGGTGTTAGTATACTTTTCCATCACTTTAGAGGCGACTGAAATGAGAGAAATAAGCCTGTAGTTGCTAGGAAGCGCTTTGGATCCTTTCTTGGGGACGGGTTGTACTCGCAGTTTTCCAGTTACTAAGAAATATGCCCCTATTGACGAGTCAGGACAGGAGCAAGTTCTGGTGCGCATTTTTTGAGAACAATTGCTGGGATCTCGTCAAGGCCAGAGGCTTTCCGGGTATTAAGAGAAGAGAACATCTTTCGTAATTTTTTAGTTTTGAAAATGATATCCGTCATTTTATGCGCGACATTGGGGACTGTTGGTGGTCGAACATTTGGAGGTGGGTTGAGAGTAGAATTACCGGCGAACGAGGCAAAAAGTTCAGCCTTGCCCAGGGCGGTAGAAACAATTTCATCCTCAGAGACAAGAGGTGGGAACGTGCTCCTGCAGAAATTATTCCCAATAGATTTAGCAAGAGTCCAGAAGGGTTTGCCGCTCTTGGAGCTTAGGAGGACCTTTTGTTTTCTGTAAACGGATATAGGTATGTGAAAGGTTTGACAACATTAATTAGATTTATAAAGTTGTTGAGAGAACCCGAACTTCATCAGTTTTACGGGGTATATCAGTAAATGTAAGTTTTACCTAAAAACGAATAAAACAGTTCTATGCTGAATTCTAGAGATATTTGTCATGGTTTGAACAGATTTTTAAAATTTTATTTTGTTGTGAAGGTACAGGTTGAAATTGAATTATTTATAATTGCGTTATAACTTTTTCTATTAGTACCCTACAACTTTTTTAAATAATTAGTAATGTTCAATTTAACTATTTAATTAAAATTCGTATATACATCGCGTGATCAAAAAGTTGTTTAATGCCGTTTCATTGCTACACAATATACATGTGTCCTGATTATACTTCACAAAATGAGTTGCCCTTGAAAAAATAGTGAGGGTAGTTTGTATAACATTTTTTATTTTAAGGTTGTGATACAGAGATACAGGGTGTTAAAGTTGTTATGCTTAAAGTGTTTTCCCTTAAAAGATAAAACGGCTAAAGATAAGATTTTTAAAATTTGTACGCGAGTAAAAATTAGCAGCATAAAAAAAGAAACGCAAAATCCGATTTATTATGTAAAACAGGGGCGCGCGTGGGAGCACTCTGAGGGTTATAATTTAGAAAAAAAAAATGCTAAAAGTCAAAATTTCTGAAATTTTCCAACAGTTTTAAAAAATTCAAAGATTAATAAAAACATAAGGTATACTGATAGAAATTCGATAGGATGTACACTTTTCGAGAAAAATTGAGTGAAAATTGTTAGTTCACTGAAGATGCACAAGTATTAATTATAAATTTTGAAAGAAGTCTACGTTACTATGGATACAGCAAAAGTTGTCGACACCGGTTTAAATTGTCAAACAATAAATTGCAGATAGTTTTATTAAATAAAAGAGAATCAGGAACATCTGTGCTTAAGTTTGCCGATACAACGGATTAACATAAAATATTGAACAGAAATGGTAAAGAACATTTATTAAATTAAGAAATTATTAAACACTATAGCAGATGCTCAAATTGTGCCCCATTTACTTCTATACACAAAGCTGTGCGTCGCAGAAAAGATTGTCTTGCTCTATACAAAATTCCAATATCTTGTCTAACCAGATTTGACGCTTCCGCAATTTGTGTAATTCGGAAAGAAAAACTGTGTAGGAATACAAAATTTTAAAATCCTAAGCCTACTTTGATATTTTGAAATTCTGAAAACAAATAGTATGCTATGGAAGAAAAACGATTAAATAATGTTTTGACAGTTCTCAAAAATAGTTAACTGTACTTATTGTCGTAGCTCTGCTCTAAAACTGAGCCGAACTTAACTGTGAAATATAAAACAATGAAAATTATGAGAAATATCAAAGTAGGCTTAGGATTTAAAAATTTTGCATTCCTACTCAGTTTTTCTTTCCGATCAACTTATCTAAGCTATTTACAAAAGGAAGGTACGTGCCAAATTTACAATCTTTCATTCGTTAATTGCTCGGATGAGTTTGTTAACCAAGCTAAACGGACCGGTTTTTTTAAGTTATAATCTCGAAAGAAGATTGTACTCCCGAAACTTATTATTTTGTTATTTTTTATGGTTTCAAATATTTTTATGAAAATTCGCGTAGAGCACTTGCTACTTCCGAAAGCTTACGACAATATATCCAGAATTTTTAAAGTTATATAGTCGTGATTTCTTATTAACAACCCAACAATCAATAATGTGAAGCGGATATTTTAATTTTAAATAGATTCCAATTTTGAAAGCTCTATTAGAACGGAATTTAATATACGTTTGATTGCTTCCTCCGGTCGAAGCAAATTACGTTACAGCAGCACACACTGATCTACTAAGAGAGAAACGAAATTATGTCTGGGGAAATCTCTCAAAGGAAATTAGATTTATGTAATAAAATTGAATCCGGCATTCAAACACCTCATACATAACAAAGAAGCATACGTCATGGTGTTTCCTCGCATAAAGTTTTCTCTAAAAATAAGAAGACATTTGCTTTTTACAGAATTGTCAAGGCAGTAGAACATACCACAATTCCATTTTACTAATGCTTAATATTCTCTCTTTTTCTTTCTCTTTCTCTTTCTCTTTCTCTTTCTCTTTCTCTTTCTCTTTCTCTTCCTCTTTCTCTTTTTCTCTTTTTCTTTCTCTTTCCCTTTCTCTTTCTCTCTCTCTCTCTCCCTCTCGAGTTGCATCACAAGGAGTCTGTCCTAAGATTCTGAAATCCGGAGGCTAAAATTTTGTCATCAGAGTTGTAAATTTTATCAGGAAACGCATTACTGTCTCGTATCTTTAGAAACGTTTGTGAAGACATGGGTGCTTTATAAGTAAATCTTCTGTACCACACAGAAGTAAGGTGGCTTTCGAGAGGTAGCGTTTTGAAAAGAGTTTTTCAGTTAAAAATATAACTTTTGATGTACTTCCAAGATCAGAAATCAGGATGGTTAGGTTAGGTTTGTTTGTGAGTGGGCCATACTGGTCCCTCCACCCCGACCATACGGTCTATTGTGGCTCACGCCTAATAGTTTATATTTCGCCCAACAAAGCCAGCCTCCTGCGAAAGTTGCTCCAGATCCTCCGGAGCAAGCCGTATCTTGCCAAAGAGCAGGTATCTAGTCCTGTCCGCTGCCGGACAGGAACACAGCACGCGCTCTGCTGTCGCGTCGCTCTCCATATACAACCGGCAGTCGGTCTCCTGACCGATCCCAATACGGTGCATGTGGTGCCGCAAGCGTCAGTGTCCTGTATACATGCCGACTAGAGTACTCAGTTGTTGTCTGTTTAACTTTTTTAGCCCTTGACTCAGACAGGCCATTTATGAAGGCCTTAGAGTGAGCTAATCCTGGAAGATTTTGCCAATATTGGATTGTCATTCTTTCTGTCCAGGTCTTTAAGGAGCGTTTTGCTGTGCAAGATGTTATTCCCAGCACCTGTTCTGGTCCGACAAAGTCTCTCTGGGCACCACTCCTGGCAAGCGCGTCGGCCGCAACATTGCCATCATGGTCCGAGTGACCCGGTATCCAGACCAGCGACACCTCATTACTGCTGCCCAGTTCGTTAAGGGCAGATTCACAACTCCATACCATTCTTGAATTGCACCGGTAGGAACCAAGAGCCTTTATTGCAGCTTGGCTATCTGCATATATCTTTATCGATTTGTATTTGCACTGTTTTTTTTATACTTTCCCTTGCACACATCTCGATGGCATACACTTCTGCCTGGTGTATGGTTGCGTACTTGCCGAGGCTAGCTGATAGTCTAGCATCGGTGCTGCCCCCATATGCGTCGGCTCCTACTCCCATATTGGTTTTGGAACCGTCAGAGTACCAGCAGAGATCGGCTCTCAATAGGGTCGTTTGATTTCGTCCCCAGTCCTCCTTTTCCGGGAGGATGGTCTTGAAAGACAGATATCTACTGATCTTTGTAGTCATCAAGTTTGAGACCATTCCCAGAATCCCGTGACCCTCAATGTCATCTAAGAGTCCGTACCCTCGCAGACTGATTTCCTTCGGCATACTGTCGGCCGTTTGTTTTAGTCTGTACGTTGTCCACCTTGCCACCCTCTCCTACCATATGTGAAGAGGTGGAATATTAAGGAGGATCTCCAGAGCGGCTGATGGTGCGGTGCTTATCGCTACCGTTATCATCAGACAAGCTTGTCTCTGTAGATGAGCCAGTTTGGCCCTCGCGATACCACGAAGTGCCTTAGGCCACCAAACTATGGCTCCATATGTTATCATTGGCCTGATCAGAAAAAATCAGGATTTGAAAGCATTTTTTCCAATCGTCTTTGGACTCTTAGGTTGGCTTTTGGTGCTGATACTTCCAAACACCCACATATCTTGAATACTGGTTTGCAAGTCCGCGATTTTAATATAACAGCTACACACAAAACCAATATTTACGAAAAAGCTTGACTTATGGAAAACTTCAGTCGAGTAAACGAATTTTGATTCAGTGCATTCAAAAACTTCTGGAAGTACAAGGTAATCGATTCTGTGCAAGTTTTTTTTAGACATGCAAGTTGCTTTGTGCAGTGTAAAACAACAGCTTTGGGAATATTTTTTAAACGAAATTCAAACCAGTTGTGACAATTACAAATGGATACTGAATCGCTTTTTGGACACTATCGTTTAACATGCTTAAATTGCAACAAACATGAAAAAAACTTAATTGAAATAACAAGTGCTGAAATATTGAAACTATAATTTCTTTCACCGAATCCGGATTATTTATTGATCAAAAACGGCGAGAATACTGGGAACTGGTAAACGAAGCTCATAAATGTTTGGTTCCATTTATAACATGCAACTCGAAAATGATATCACTGTATGTGTGTCAAATATAGAACCCATATTCGAAAATCTGAGAAAAGGGCACATACGTGACATTAATATTTTTCACTTGGGTAACTTAGTATAGTAAGATGTTATATTTTATTTACGGTGCAAAAGACAAAATTAAAGCTGTAAATTAGTTATTTTTGTTTATCTTGGAAATCATTTTTCCACCTCCCCAGTTCCTTAATACTACTTACCAGAGAGAAAATCTAACACTAAAGTAAAATATTTTTACGATAAGAGTGGAATGATTTGAAGGGAAGTAGTGCAACGTTGCTAGATTGTCAAACATTTTCGAGTATATCTGTATTTTAAAGAAAAAAACTTGTTAGTAGTTCATCTTAGTTTTATATTGATTTCTCATAAGTCTTTTTTGTGTTCAGAAAAGTGATTAGATGGTGTAGATATTTTTTTATTTTTGCTGACAGTATACCTATATTATTCTCTTAACCATAAAGTGCTGGATTTAAATTTATTTCAATAATAATAAATCCTTTTTAAGTTTAAATTTACTAATAAAGGTATATAGGTAGGTAAGAGCTAAGCGTTGTAACACTTTATGCAAGAAATAACATGAATGGAACCTGTATCAGCCCTTGGAATCACTGTTTTAAATGTTTAACAAAACATAGATCACAAATGGACGAGCAACTATAAATTCACATCAGCCGCGGGAACACCAATTTGTTTAGGTTTACTAGTTTACGTTAAGAACTTATATATAAGTCAAATGTTTTTTTCAGCTGTACTATATATTATGAATCTGCTTGGGGAATTTAGATATGTGTGTTGTCTACATTTAATTTCTAAAAAATGACATCATTTCATACTTATAGTGAAAATAGCATACTTTCTCCAAATTTTTTGTTACATTTTTTTAGAATAATCAACTTTGAAGGAAAGCTTAACAAAAAGTTTGAAGACAGTTTTTGGTGAATTTTCTTTAAAAAAATTAACTAATGAGGAGATCTCGACTTTTGAATTTTGAAACAATTTCTTCAAATGAGCCCTAATTAGGCCCCCTAGAACACATCCGGGGTCAGTTTCAATTATATATATATATATATATATATATATATATATATATATATATATATATATATATATATATATATATATATATATATATATGTATGTATGTGTGTGTGTGTATGTATGTATGTATCACAACACTGATAACTCAAAAAATAATGGGTCCATTTTGATTAAATTTGGCGAATACTTTCCTTTTGCACGTGGCTTGAATAAGTTCGCTAGCCAGGAAAATCTCGCCAGGTTTTCCTGTAAAATTTTGTGTTTCCTTTCGAAAAAAACATTATATCTCCGGAAATAACAAAGCACGGCATTATAGGGAAATTACCCACCAAAACTTAGCTCTGTAGGTTAAAAGCCAAAAAATTATGGGTATTTAAAGAAAAATAAATTGGGGTTTTCCTCAAAACGCCAAAGTCGCGATATAAAACATCAAAATTGGCAACATTTAGGCAAAGAACCTGAAACTAATACGAGCTATGATAAAAAAATGTCTTAAGAATAATGTTTTACAAAGCTTGAAGTCTTAGCTTCAACCGTCATTGTCCTTCATTTTACTAAAATATTTCCAGAAAATTCATTGCAAACAGACACTTTCTTTGATGCTTTGGCTGTAGTCTTAGCTATATAGTTTATCGTTTAATGGTATATAATTGTTGTCGAATTTTCGTAAAAAATCAATAAAGCTTCATATATCTGTCATTATAAAGATACAAAAAAAATTATATACATTAATTTTAGGGTGTCTTGAGCTACATCTTAAAAATATATCTGCAGTCACAGGTGGGCCATAAGTCGTTGGTGATACAAATTATCTTTTTTTTTTAATCGAACACGCCTTATGTTATTGCATTCTTGCATTTTTCATCGAAATATAATGCATGTTTGTAAGAAAAGAAATTAGGGACGCAGCAAGTGCGTTATAGTAGCGAATTCTCATTAAATGCTTCAAATTTGAATAGCTCAATCTGCTATTAACCTATAAGGTTGACCAAGAAACCAGTTTTCTCGGGAACACTTTTAGTTTACTTTCGGAACTTTTTTTACATTTTCAAACAATAAAGTTATTTTGATGAAACATGGCGCATTGTTTCTGTTATATTAGTTATACTGATAACCAAATTTGATACCTGCTTTCTTAGAAAACACACATATTTGCTATTAAAAACATTTTGATGAAAATTCACTACCATAACGCACTTGCTGCGTCCAGACTTTTTTTAGATATGCAGCTGAAATCCTAGTTCTCATAAGTTTTTTTCGGAACTCCGTATATTTAATGCTGTGTTATTTTATGTTTTATTTGTATACGGTTTCGAAGGAAATTTAATTTCTCACATCCCAAAGTAGTAATTAGAACATCCCTGAAATAGTCTCGTTTAACCTTTTAATTCAATTACCTTTGGTAATTAAATCTTTATTCTTTTTAAATCCCGGCCTTTAAATACATTCGTTAAATCTAGTTTCCAACTTTCCAATTCAATGGAACTTCTACCTCTTTTCCGCTTTAGAATTCTAGCACAGTAAGCAACAAAGGAGAAGAGTCTGAAAGCATGAGCGGCCACGGCGAACAGAATATAGGAGACATTTTCCTAGAGTAATCGCCGAACCACTGAATAGCTTTCTGTTGAAAGTTTCGACTGACTTTGACATCTTCTGTACACTCAGCAAACTGGACCTGTCCTTAAAGTGCATAGAAAACTAGACCTGTCTTTAAAATGCATCCTAGGATAATTGGGTGATAACGATTGTGAAACGTTTTCAAATCTGCAGAAACTTTATCGCTCATAACTCCGTTGTCACAGAGATTTAGTGAAATTGGAGGATATTCTGTTTGTTTAAGATTTTTATGACTGAAGTTGTGTAAATTCAGCTACAATATCATGGAGCATTTATAAAGAGTGTTTATAATTTGCAAAGTGCAAAAATACATTATTAAAAATTATGGAGGAAATTCAATGTGTGAAGGGCGGGTAATATTAGTCATACTGAGTCACAGCCATCTCTATGAGAATTCAGTTTATGAAGTTTGTTACTTCTACGGTCAGAAGCCGGTTGTAAAGTGTGTTGGTAACAGCGAACACTCTTGAATTATAATTCTAGAAGGGACCAGAAGTGCAGTCGGGAAATAATTGGTTATAATACATTAGTAGTTTGAGGAGCTGTGTTTTGTTAGTCAACAAATCCAAAACCCCGTGGAACGTAAGAATAGTAATACTTTGTACTTTGGAATACCCGAAGTTAGGAAATAGTATTATTATAATAATAATAATAATAATTATTATTATTATTATTATTAAAACTTTCTCAGTATTACTACTGGAAACCTTTTGACCGACCCCCCGCGCGTGACATTTGGGTTCGGCTCGGTAGATGGGGATGAAATTTATCATATCCCATTATGTCGATATTATTATTACAGCCTGACTTCCGGTGCTTCAACACAGCAGACGTGTTTGAGGTCGCCACTTAACTGAGGAATTTTCGGACTATGTGACATGTCTGCAGCAGAACCGCCCTCTGCCCCACGTCGAGGATGTTATTTGGTAATCCGAGTTTCTTTAGATTTCCCATGAAATTTTTGGTGACTATTCCTTCCGCCGACATTACGAAAGGATATATAGCCACCTTCTGGAGCTTCCTTATGTTTTTTATTTCATATGCCAAGTTTTCATACTTGGTGATCTTTTCAATTTCAGTTTTCTGAATGTTATGGGACAGCGGTACAGCAATGTCTATGATCACAGCAAGCCTCATCTGTTTGTTTATCAGGACAATGTCTGGCTTATTGAAGTCCACAGTGCGGTCCGTTATCATGGGTCGGTCCCAGTACAGGAGAAAGTCCGCCGACTCCAGCACCGCCTCCGGAGAATACTTGTAGTAAGCTGGTGTTGTTGACGGATTCAGGAGGCTGTATTTCAAAGCGATTTGTTGATGGATGATCTTGGCGAGCTGGTTATGTCTGCCTAAGTAAACTGAGTCTGAGAGAGCAGGACATGCTGCCATGACGTGTTCAATGGTTTCTCCAACGACTGCGCATTTTCGACATTTATCCACAACTTCTAATTTTAGACAATGCTTCTCGTAGTTTTTAGTTTTTATAACCCTATCCTGAATGGCCATCATAAAACCCTCTGTCTCCGGGTAGAGTTGCCCCTCGACCAACCATATAAGCGAAGAGGTTTTATCAACACTATCCGCCTGCAGGTGCTTGGGGTACCTCCCATGCATAGCCTGGTCGCCCCACTGGACTACACCGTCCTGGTCAGCCGGGGTGTCCAACTCATAGTTGCGCTGACCCAGCCTAAGTGGAGTGTAATCCTTATCCTCGCACACCACCAACCTCATCAGTTCATCCTGCGATGCAAGAAAACGTTGTCGCATGTTTCTTTCTTGCTTAAAACAGAGGTTCTTTATATGGATTAACCCTCTGCCGCCTTCTTTCGGAGGTGTATACAGTCTTCTAACAGATGAGTTGGTGTGAAGGCAACAAAATTTCGTAAGAATCCTTCTCGTGAGTCTGTCTAGTTCATCCAAGTCGGTGTTAGACCATTTGACAACTCCAAAAGAGTATGTCAATACTGGTACCGCCCATGAGTTGATATCAGCACAGAGGTTACCTCCGGAAAGCTTAGTATTTATAAGCTTCGTGACTCGCTTCCTATACTTCTCCTGGAACTTTCGCTTTAGCAGGCTATGGTCCACACGCTGGTTTTGCGGACACGCTAGGTAGCGGTATGTCTCCTCAGGCGGTAGCTATTCTATATCGCAGAAGGGATGTTGGTCACCTTCAACTGCCCCTCTCCTGACGTTAATTATAGCACATTTGTCGAGTCCAAACGACATTTTTATATCATTGCTAAAGATTTTAACAGTATTAATCAGTGAGTGGAGCTTATCTTGTGTCTCAGAGTATAATTTAAGATCATCCATGTATAATAAGTGGGATATTCTTATTCTGTTTTTCATATTTAGTCTATACCCGGCTCCAGTTTTGTTTAGGACAGTCGACATGGGGTTTAGTGCCAAGCAGAACCACACCGGCGACAGGGAGTCCCCCTTAAAAATGCCCCTTCCGATCCGATTATTATTATTATTATTATTATTATTATTATTATTATTATTATTATTATTATTATTATTATTATTATTATTATTATTATTATTATTATTATTATTATTATTATTATTATTATTATTATTATTATTATTATTATTATTATTATTATTTTAATCGCCTTTATTAAATACAATAAAAACAAGAAATTACTACAAATGAATTAAAATCCACAATTCAAGCTAATCTAAGATAAGCGAAGATGGAACCCCCATGGCGAAGTCTGGCGCTTGGCTAATCTACTCGACCATAAAGTTCCCTTATACAATAGTGCAACGTGAACAGGTATATGGTCCACTACACTACCACCAACCACACTCACATCGCAAGCAGTGCCCTTTACAAATTAAAAATCTATTATTAGTACTACTAATATTGTTCACATTGTTTGCATTATCTATACCACTAATATTGCTGGGAGAGCAAATACCACTTAAACGTGTTCTTGAATGCACTGTCGGTGAGACTCAACTATGCACAAGGTAACGAATTATACAGTTTAACAGCATTATAAATAAAAGTCCTTTTAAACATAGCAGTCCGATGACGCGGAATCGTTATCCGATATGGGTATCGAATATTGACGTCATGAGCCCCACCTCTGGAGGAGAATTTTTCTTTTAGAGAAGGTGGTGATGAGCGACGATTAATCACGGCCAAAACAAATTTTCCAAGATGTAGTTTTCTTCTATCAGCCATTCTTAACCAACCCAACTCCGTATAAGTATGTGACACATGATCCCCAGCACACAATCCAAATATAAATCTCGAACACGAATTCTGAACTACCCGTATGCGATTCCTTTTCATCACATCAATGCAATGTCCGTAAACCAGATCACAATAATTAAAACTAGACAGCGCAATTGTCTCACAAAACTTTTTACGTAAGTGTGGGTTTAATGAATGCCTGCTACTGTACAATAATTTCAATAAAAGCATCCTTTCCACATGTTGCCTAAACCTAAGGTCCGTATCGAAAGTAATGCCCAAATTCACGGCGGACTGCACAAAATCAAGATTGGTAACATCAATCATAATATTCAACATGTTCGAAGAGATGCTCACATCTCTCTTGCTACAAATATCATCACTGTCGATTTAAGAGGATTAAGTTTTGAGCCATGCCCCTCCGAAAGGTCCCTCAACCGCAGCAGCTCGGAGTTAATGACATCCGACGCGCGAAGAGAATCTATGCTGAAAATTTAATTTTTATTGACAAAACGAATGTACCTGCCAAATTATAAACGTGGCAGGTATTTTTCCTTATTAGTCGCTTGGATGATCCGTTTAAGTCCACTCAAGCGAAACAGTTTTTGCTACCAAAATAACAGAAATGGTTTTCCAAAACAAATGTATCATTGCTTCTTAAGCTCATTGTGTTATTTTTAAAATTTAGTACCCACGCTGCTTTTGTGTAGGTTTTAGTATGTATTAAAACTGAAGATTCTAGTTTAATGGGAAATTGAATTATCGCCATTTGGAATATTCTTACGAAAATCCGATACCATAACGCACTTACTGCACCTAAACCCTTTTCAACATTTATTTACTAATGCTGTATCCATACTTTTTGAAAATTACACTACAAAATTTTGAAATTAAAATTTCAATAATTCATACAAAATATGTTTATTGGTATAATTCAAACTGCTGCATGATATTATGTAGTTTCCATGGTTGAATGCTTCAACCATCAGCCAAAATACTTGAAGCATTCTGGTTCTCCACGATCCAAATAATTGCATGTTAAAAAGTGAGGGTTATACAACAAAGATGGGATAATGATTTTCGGAAACAAATACTATAGTGAGTTGGTAACTAAACTACGTGAGAAAAGGCGAGGAGAAACTGACCAAAGGTATGATGTTTTTGCAAGACAACCCCCCTGCCCAAAAGTGGGTGATTGCACTGCAAACAATTGATAACATTACTTGCGAATTGGTTGACCACCCGCCCTATTCTCCGGGTTTAGCAAATAAAATGTTTTACAAATAATATAGACCAAGCTGAACCACACAAGACATTATAATGCAGGCTACTGAAATACTTTTCACCTTTATAAACATCGTAAGATGTATACTTCTATCTTGGACAATTATTTAATAAATATATTAAACGAAAACCACTATTTTATTGTTTAATCTTTATTTAATTTTAATTCACATATGTCTGCAGCGAGATTAAAAATGATAATAGTGTAAGATGAACACGATAAGGCTGTAATTAAAGCGAGAAGTCTTCTCTTTTCTAACGACTGTAGTGTTTTCCGGTCTACATATCCTGGCTGCATGGAAATGGATTAATTTAAAGCATAACGAGTCAGTTAAGAAATGCACAGGTTGTAGCATGTCGTGCAATTTGCATCCAGCTTTCGTGTGCATCCATTCAAGCTACATTATGAACATTTTATACTGTAATTAATATGAACCAATAGTACGAGTAACTCGTGTGCTTGCCTCGTCAAATAGAGTGGCAAAGCTAACTAATTTTCTTTGTGAATTTTCTTTAAAAAATTCGCTAATGAGAAGATCCCGACTTTTCAATTTTAAAAAAATTTCCTCAAATGAGCGCAAATTAGTCCCCCTAGAACACATATCCGGGGTCATTTTGAAATTTTATGTGTGTGTGTATATATATATATATATATATATATATATATATATATATATATATATATATATATATATATATATATATATATATATATATATATACATATGAGACATGCTTGGTTCTCGGGTTAAACCGCGTCCAGAATTTATGGAAACTCGACGTTTCGGCTCCTGTTTTGGAGCCATTTTCAAGAGGTAAAGGAATTATGTAAGGACAGTCTAAGGCCTCAATCTGCTTACTCCTTAGAGTGGTGCACAAAGGTGGGTAAAGGAAATATGTAAGGACACTCTAAGGCCTCAATCTGCCTACTCCTTAGAGTGGTGGACAAAGGTGGGTAAAGGAATTATGTAACGACACTCTAAGGCCTCAATCTGCCTACTCCTTAGAGTGATGGACAAAGGTGAGTAAAGGAAATATGTAAGGACACTCTAAGGCCTCAATCTGCCTACTCCTTAGAGTGGTGGACAAAGGTAGGTAAAGGAAATATGTAAGGACACTCTAAGGCCTCAATCTGCCTACTCCTTAGAGCGGTGGATAAAGGTAGGTTGGGTTCTTGTAGCTCGATTACGGGGCCTCAATCTGCCTACTCCCCAAATCTCGCCGGAGATCGTCTGTGAGGTCTCAGTGTGTTCAACCCTAGGCCTCAGAGAGATCTCCGGCGAGATTTGGGGAGTAGGCAGATTGAGGCCCCGTAATCGAGCTACAACAACCCAACCTACCTTTATCCACCGCTCTAAGGAGTAGGCAGATTGAGGCCTTATAGTGTCCTTACATATTTCCTTTACCTGCCTTTGTCCGCCACTCTAAGGAGTAGGCAGATTGAGGCCTTAGAGTGTCCTTACATAATTCCTTTACCTCTTGAAAATGGCTCCAAAACAGGAGCCGAAACGTCGAGTTTCCATAAATTCTAATTCTGGACGCGGTTTAACCCGAGAACCAAGCATGTCTTCATCAGTACCTGTCGCTAAAAAAATCATTTCAAATAGACCCTTTCTCTGATACTTTGGCTGTCGGTTTAGTTAAGTTTATGGTTTAACGGTCTATAATTCTTAGTTATTTGTTAATGAATTTTTGCATTTTTTGTCGAAATATGATGCATGTTTGTAAAAAAGTCTGGCCGCATTAAGTGCGTTTTGGTAGCGAATTTTCAATAAATCCTTCAAATTTCAATAATTCAATTTGCTATTAACGTAAGTTTTGTTGCCTAGGAAACCAACATTTAAGTTTATTTTCGGAACATTTGGGTACATTTTCAAACAGTAAGTAATTTTGATAAAATCTAGTACCTTGTTTCTACTACATAGGCTATACCGGTAATCAGACTGATGCCTGCTCGCATTTGCTATTAAAAACATTTTTATGAAAATTCACTTCCATAACGCACTTGCTGCGTCCAGACTTAAATAATGGTTCAAGTACACCTTTTGCATTCATAACTTAACACGATAAGATTTTAACTTAAAATTTCAGTAAAGCATCACAGTCGATGACGGCTCAAAACCATTTCAGAAATAAATATGTAATAACCGACCGAAACTTTTTTTTTTAAATTAAAATCTAGATTTTCCTTAGACATTTTGTGTTCTAAAGTTCATAGTTTTGTCACTTTTTAGTGAATTTTCTTTCAAAAAAATTCACTAATGAGGAGATCTCGTTGAATTTTGAAAAAATTCTTCAAATGAGCAATAATTAGGCCCCCTAGAACACATATCCGGGATCAGTTTCAATTTTTTTATGTCCATATATATATATATATATATATATATATATATATATATATATATATATATATATATATATATATATATATATATATACACAACCTCTTAACAAATTACGTATTTTACTAATATTTAAGTGCATACGGTTGGAAGTAATAAAAATGAAAAAGATTAAATTTAGTGCTGCGATCTACATTATCTGCAAAAGACAATATAGGCGTAACTTTAATCGCATTAAACTGACGTATAGAAACTTTTTGATTGCGAATGACTTCGTTTTAAGTGTGTAGTTGGACTTCTATAACGTTACTCACCACGTGAGGTCATAGGAGGGGGCGGGGCATATGCGCAATATCATATCTCTTTTAAGTCATTATACCATGAACCCACCGACGAGCTGCAATAAGACCAAAACCGGTATGTGTCTCTAACGATAGTCAAAATGGATCAAGCCTTACTTCCTGGTTTTCTTTGGCAATAAAAAAACGCAACCTTCCTCTGTAGAATTGGTTAATTTGTGCTAATCATGTATATAATTTTAAACTTTTTTTTTGAATGCTTATAACCTTTTTCTTCTAACCTATAGATCTGAATTTTGGCATATACCGATACGTTATATAGAAGCAACTTGCGTACCAAATTTAATTACAAAAGCTTTGTTATTGCACAAGGTACAAACATTTTTAGAGAGGAAACCAAAAGTTCCCCAAAAAATCTGGTCAGATTTTCCTGCGAACTTATCCGAGCCATTTAATAAAGGTGCACGCTTGATAAGTTTCATAAGAATTTATCTTTTTTTTTTTTTGGGTTGTGTATAATAGACTAGAGGTAGCAAAATAGTCTGCAAAGAAGCCAGCGAAAATAAAAATGACCACATGGCTGAATGAGTTCATCTCGAGGCCAGAACATACACAAAAAAATTTGAGTTACCGTGGTTATATATATATATATATATATATATATATATATATATATATATATATATATATATATATATATATATATATATATATATATATACATATATATATATATATATATATATATATATATATATATATATATATATATATATATAAAATCTGAATCTGACCTCGGAAATGTGTTTGCTTCATATGCGTTCGCGCACATATGAAGACACTTTTCAAAATTCAAAAGTAGCGATCTCCTCTACGTTTTTTCCACGAAAATTCGATAGAAGCAGAAGTCTATTAAAATATTCTGGGATTTGTTAAATGTACCGAAGTCAAAACCGTTAAGGCGGTTAATTAATGTCGCACAATCTGTGAACATAATAAAAAAAAATAACATACGCGTCGAATTGAGGACTTGTTTATTGAAGCCGATTAAAAATAATATAGTAATGAAGCTCAATTTTTCATACCTACATACTTTCACACTTGTATATAAAACTGATTACATAATCACTTTGGACGTTACGTGATGTATAATGTCCTAAAAGGCGTTTTTGTTTATTTACTCTTACTTTAGCACAAAAACTGTAAATAACTATTAACGAACACTGTCACCAGATTAGTTCTATGGAATTATCTAGAGCTAGATCATCAGGTGGCTGTGACTTAGAGTCGTCTTAATAACTGGAAACTATTCTCTCCACGTAAAGTTTTGTTAATAAATTACACATACAGCACTTGTTTACCGTTCGCACATGATACGCGAATTAGCAAGCTTTTTCGTGTCAATTTGCAAGTTTCTTCAAGGTTGGATGTTATAAAACTATATTGTATTACGTAAAATGATGTTTTATGTTATATAAACATATTTTTCTAGTTAATATTCTGTTGTAAACGACGACACAATAGGTAGATGTAATTTATATCTACTTTTTCTGGTTCCGTTCATAGAAATTGTAACCAATTGCGTCAGTGTCAGTCATATTATAATCAAGTTGGGTGGCCCAAAAATTTTAAAACAATTCATTTTTTTACAAATGCAGAGGAATAGCTTGGTGCTAATACAATTGGCATAATTAGGACAACCTAATGCTTTTATGCTTTTACGTACTTTAGAGTTGATATTCCGGATGATGATAATGTGTAGCAAGACAGTGAGGCAAATTGAATCATAACTTCCACATAGCTGAGATAATCTACTCTCCTCAGAAATACATTCTTATCAAATCAATATAGGGTCCATGACTTGACCACAAAGAAAATCTTTGTATTCCTGTACCCATAAACTTCTGAAACGTTATATTACTCGAGTTTTAACGAAAAAATATCAATTTTCACCAAATCATGCTGCCCTATCTCGGGCGCCATGGCTATAAACAGTTCATAAGGGGTAGTAGTAGTAGTAGTAGTAGTAGTAGTAGCAGTGGTGGAGAGGCCAACGCCAAGCAAGTAGGCCACAATGGGCCCTTTTTGCCAACCCCAGCAACCATGATATACTCTTCCTCGGTTCCGTCGCCAAACTGCCTCGACCTCGAGATGAAGGTCGTTACGGTCTTCAATTGGGCGGTACTTACCTTATTCATCTGCAGAGTCCTCGATCCGAACAATTCTGCTCGAAGACTCCCAAAAGCCTCGCATTCACACAGGTAGTGGTAGGAAGTTTCTCCATCCTCGCCGCATTCCTGGCAAATGGGATCCCTCTCTAAGTGCGCAGTGGCCTGTCAGCACCCCCAAGGATTCGTCGAAGCGTAGGTCGACTCCTTCCGAGTAGCCAGACAGCTTTATCTCTGTCCGGCCCCTCCACGAAGTCCCTCGCCTGCCTGCAGCCACCAACCGACCCCCAGTGCCTTTCCATTGCTTCCTAGGTCCACCTGTCTAAGGCGACAGAGACCGTCTTCCTACTTATGGCTATCGCAGGCTCCGGGCCACAGAACGGCCTCTGGGAGCGGGCCACAGTGTCCCGGCACCCACACCAGTTGCACCTCCTTTGTCCTGGCTAGTCCTTTGAAGGAGCGCACTCCTGAATCAGTTTTGACCTTATTCTGGCCGCGCAGACTGCCCGAAGGACCGCCTGACTATCCGAGCAGATGTACACATATTTCTCGGGACTCCTCTTCACATCCTGTCTATTGGCCACAGACAGGATAGCATACACCTTCAGCCGCGATCCGTTGGTTAAACAGACCAGGCTTGCGGGCTGGAATGCAACCTCATTTTCCCTCCACTGATCCCTACTGGGGATCCTGAGGGTGTATGGCATAGTCAACCTAATATCGTCCTCGGCATCCCGCACCTTTATGGCGGAAATCGGAATTTCCTTTTCCACCTCCTTGGCGACTCTTGCATGCCCTATTACTGCTCCCTCTCCGTCTCGCATTCCGAAATGCGACGCCATCGCCTCCCTCCTGACACAGATGGGAAGCGGTGGCAGCATCAACAGGACCTCTAGCGCGGCTGAGGGTGTCGTCCTCATAGCGCCTGTAATACCCAGTATTGCCAGCTTTTGGAGTTTGGCCAGCTTCCTGCTGGTAGTTTGGTTCACACCACACCACCAGACCAACGTCACATAAAGGATTCTCGGCCTGACGATCGCAGTGTAGATCCAATGAAGGACCCGAGGATTAAGTCCCCAGGTCCTCCCTATCACACGACGCAGCTGCCAGAGGGTCGCTACTCCCTCACTACTCGTTCTATTTACGACCCCCATGTTAGTTTGGGGTCCAGGATCACCCCCAGATATTTGATCTTCCACACTAAAGCTAAAGATTTTCCAAACAGCACGGGCGCCCTGAAGGGGTAAGTCTATTATATGGGGCTAAAAATTATAGACAGGAACTACAAGACTAGGATACGTTGTCTGGATTGAGCCTTACCTACGGAAAAACAGAAATATACTACCTAAATATAACATGGGTTTGGGTGCAAATGTGATTTTGTAATATACTGACATTTTGACATTCCTAACTACAAATTTCCCTATCACCTATTATTTGATAATTTTTCCATATCTATCGATTTAATGAGTGAATTGACTAATAGAGGCTTGAAGGCAACAGGTACTTTGAGGAAGAACCAGATACTAACATGGCTCCTCCAACATTCTAAAACCATAAAAAACTAGATAGAGGATATTTTGAATACAGCTTGGAAAAAGACAGAGGTTTGCAAGTGGAATAACAATAATGTAACATGCTTTGCAACTAATGCAGTTTCTCTCCATCCTTTAAATGGCGTCAAAAGGTTCTCACAGAAAGACCAAAAGTACGTTTATGTACCAAGACCGAAGTTGGTGAAGATGTATAAAGCTAATATGGGAGGAGTCGACAGATGCGATCAGAACATAAGTTCATACCGCGCCTCAATAAGAAGAAAAAATGATATTTTTCGATAATAGCGCACTGTATTGAACTGGCGATCCAAAACTCGTGGCAGCTGCACAGGACCTATGGCAATGGCAAATATGATCAGCTAGGTTTCCGGAGGTCAGTGGCAACATCAATATTAGAGTCCCGGAGTCACTCCATCTCCTACCCCCTGAATCAATTTTACCCAGCAACCATTCGAAGCGATTATTTGTCGGGTGTTAACTGGATACTAAACTTGAAGATATCTCAATTCGTTCGGAAGTTATTGCGCCTACTAACAGAGAGACGTATGGGCCTACAGACCAAAAAAAATCGTTCCAGAATCAAGACTTTATTTAGCAAAAGAAAACTTTTTTTTAAATTTCTGTCAACGATATTCCACCCCCACACATTCAACCCCTAATTTAATTTCAGTACAGAATACGAGATGTTTAATGAAATTGAAAGTTTTCTAGTAGAGAATCCATAAAACTATATTTAACGAGATTTAACGAAAAAATGTCAGTTTCCACCAAATGTAGCCCCCCCCCCCAATCATCTGCTAACCCCTGGAGAGAATTAGCCAAAAACAATCCGAACCGTTCGTTTGTCGGGTGCTAACTCTATATTAATTTTGAAGACGATATCTCAATCAGTTCTAAAGTTATCGTGGCTAGAAACAGACAGGCATACAGACCGACAGAGAAAAGAATTTTCGTTCTCAAATTATGTTTTCTATGTTTTGACACTTTTTACGACTTTTAAGCGAAAAAAAAAGGAAATTTTTGTCGCCGATGTCATACTTCCCACACGTATTGACGATGTGGAAGTAAAATTGATCGCAATATCGTTTTTGAATTATCGGTGTGATACACATTCACACATATAGAGGGTGACATAAGGGAACCGGACGTTTTTTAAATGAATGTATACTCAGTTGATTTTGATGAAAAAAATATTGTATTTTATAAAACGAAAGATCAACGTCGACCATTTGATTCAACGTTAGGTATGGATAATTGTCACCCAGGTGGCGGCCATCCTCTTGAATTCACACTTTAAAATAATAATGCGGAGAACCTCGGTGGTTCAGGGGTAAGAATGTGTGCCTCTGAACCGAAGGGTACTGGGTTCGATCCCAGGGTACTCCTTTCACTTTTTCAGTACAAACTGTAATATTAACATCAACCGAGGTTCTGGCATTGTATTTGAGCAAGTTGAATGTCTGCACGTTCCTCCCTTCGGAGGGGGCGTAAAGCCGTCGGTCCCGTGTCCATACGATGCTGGGCACGTTAAAGATCTCTACCCTCCTTACAGAAAGGCGGGGGTTCGGCAAAAATTCCAGGATAGTGAGGTGAAACTGCTCCCTGGAGTCGGTGATTGGCCATAGTCGCGGAAATAGGCCGACGTTAAAGAAACAAAACACACACACACACATACACACAATCTGTGCGGGAAGTTATCCATAACGTTGGCTAACAGTACTTGTTCAATCAAATGCACTTCTTTTGTAGCGGCATTTTTCAGCTCCATTAAAGTACGGGGTTAGTGAACATTAAGATGTTCTTTTAAGACGGGCGTCTCGCGACAGTAATTAACATGGGAGCGATACATGAGTTTTTTTACGTTTTTACGAAATAAAATACCTTCCTGAGGTGCTGTTTACACACAATACTGCCAACTGACCTTTCCGATCTGCCCTGGTACTAGTTTGCCTAATCAACAGCTAAAAGAAGGAAAACTGATAAGGAAAGGTATACATTATGCTTACATGACCTTGATGTAAGACAGGGTTGGTTTTTCCTTCTTTTAACTTTTAGTTACGCAAACTAAAACGGGAAACAGCTCATGAGTCGCAGCTATGTTAATTACTGCCGTGAAACACTCGTCTTTTAAATACCCCCACAGGAAAAAATCACAGCTGGATAAGTCTGGTGATCTTGGGGACCAGGGAACGTCACCGAAACGCGAATTTATATGTCAAGGGAACATGCCCGTCACTTCTTCTATCGATGCGTTGGTAGTGTGAGCTGTGGCACCATCTTGTTAAAAATAAACATTTCCTTTGTTTATTCGTCATCTTTGAGGTTCTGGTCGAACAAACTTATTCGATATGTCAACGCAACGACTCGAGTTCACCGTCACTGTAACGTCGTTCTCCTCAAAGAAATATGATCCGATTACACCGAAAAGAGAAACTGCACACCAAAGATCGCAAAGGAACTGCGCCATGCCGACCGATATTAAAATGGCAACGAAATGTTCGCTGTGTTATCATGACAGATTCACAATTTTTGAACAAATGTATCGTAGGCGAAGACGGACTGATGCATCGTCCACTGCTCCATTGCAACTAAAACGGTAGGCCACCTTGAAGTAAATATCACCAACTGCATATCTCTCCAACCACTTACAGCTGCTGTGTACTAGCCACTCTAAAAACTTCTGTTTTCCATATGTCACACTTTAAGCTTAGCCCGGCTATGTGTTCTACGAGGCCTAGTTCACGCTCGTATAATTTTTTTTTTCAAAATTCAAAAGTCGCGATGTCTTTGTTAGCGATTTTTTTCTAGGAAAATTCACTAAGAAGGAAAAACACTCGAATGTGTCAAAGTTTCTTTTTGAATAGACATGTTTTAAACTAATATAATTAATTTATACAAGGTGACTCAAAACAAAAATTAGATATAATAATAATAATGATAATGCGTTTGTTGATATAAATTGTATAATATGTCTTATACCAAAAGTCAGAGACTCTTGTTGGATCCGAACATAATTTAAACAGTCAAGAAAAATCCAAAGCTGTTTGATGGTCTCATTCCAAAATCACCACGTCACACTTGTGTTTTTTTAATGCAGCCATTAATTTTTATTTTATTTTTGGATCTAATTACATGCACTAAGTGAATATTGAAACCTGTGATGAGCACTGATAAGTACACTTGGAGAACCCAAATCACCACAACACATGTTTTTAAAGTCCTGGCGATCGTTTCACTAACAAAGTTAGCATCATCAGAGGATGAAAAATTATAAACTAATTACTACTAAACCTCACCTTTTATACGGGGTCTTAGGTAAAGACCGATACCGAAAGGGAAACTGAATTGCAGGCAAATTTTATGTGTATTGAGTAAAACGAAATCATACTAGCGATTAATAAGGAAAAATAACTGCTACGTTTACAATTTGGCAGATACTTTACTTTTCTAAAAATGAATTCAGTTTCCTTCTGGAAATCTTCTGTATAACTTTAGTGAAATTTGTAATGCAAGTTTCTTTTAAGGAGACTTACACTATATAGCAAAATTTAGTTCTTTAGCTTTATAGAATATTGAGTTTTGGGTATTTTTCTCAAAAGGAGTTAGAACGCAAGATTATTTTTTTTTTATAGCAGACATATCGATGGTATAACACCTTCGAAAGAATTATTCAAATGTGCGCGTACTAGGGCCTCTAAAATCGATCTTTAAGGTCTGTCTATGTTTAAAGTAACTTTACTAATATTCCGTATAGTAAAAGTGTACAATTCTTATCAAAATTCGCTACTATAACGCACTTGCTGCGTCCCGAAATATTTAAAGTTTCTTTTAATAGACCAGTCATACAAATATTTAAATAAAATTTTGACAAGTAATCAACGTCAATACCAAAGTAAATTAACATAGACAATAGGTACAGTTTTTATCTTTGTTAATGTTTCGAGTAAGATATGTACAGCTTAAATAAAAAGACATTATGTAAATTGATTTTTCTTATAAAACATCTTAATTAAGACATAAATTACCATACATGAAATGTGATCAAATTTTTTCTAGGATCCGAAAATGTAATAAAAAACGTGTGACGTCATATTTTTTTTACTTTCTGTCACCCCTGTGTAAATGAAAATTAGTTTAAACGATTTTCATTTAAAAATAAAAATCGACTGGTCTGGGCGTTTTTTTAAGTCAATTTTAAATAATTTTTTTCCAGCCTTTTTGAGCTCATCATTTATTTACTTTATTATGTTTTATTATTTTTAGCCAAAAACAAAGTTTTGCCTGTATTGGCGGGTTATTGACTATTTAATCGATAAATTGTATAGAGCTAAACTGTAGTCATCTTACCGATGCATTCGGCTAACACAATTGATTGACTAATTGTTACTAGGTCAGTTAATGATAATACACCAGATAGGGAATAGAGATCGTTAAGCTAATAACAGTAATTACACCGCCAGCTTCCGTTACAAGATAGTCGCTTTACTTAAATACTTATCGTATACCCACTTAACTGAATTACCGATTACAGTAGGTATATGAAATATTTAGAGAATAAGAAATTAGAAAGACGATTCGAGTTCAAATGAAATTTATCTTTGATGTGATTGCCTGTTCCAATTTCCGTGGGCATAATTGCTTGCCCTATACTATATTCTCTCTGAATGAATACTGCTTGGTATCTTTATTTAGCGAATATTTTTCATTCTATGTGAAATTCACAGTGCGCTGTAACAAATACCAACCAATAAAATAGCTTGACTTTATTATCACTGATAATTCCTGGCCACCAATCCACCACACTGCTTCTCCATGAAAAACTCCCAATTTGCCCAATTTAAAAAAAGTCTTGACGCAGTAAATGCGTTATGGAAGTGAATTTTTATTAAAATGGTTTGAATAGCAAATATGTCATTTTAATGCAAGCAGTCATCAATTTGGTTACCGGTATAACCTATATAGTAGAAACAATGTGCCATATTTTATCAAAATAACTTATTGTTTGAAAATGTACAAAAATTTTCCGGCAATAAACTTTAAATGTTGATTTCCTAGCCAACGAACCTTAGGTTAATAGCAAATTGAGTTATTGAAATTTGAAGCATTTAATGAAAGATTGCTACCAAAATGCACTTGCTGCCTCTCGATTTTTTTTTTTACAAACATATTTCGATGAAAAATGCAATAAAATAAAGGTGTTCGAAAAAAAATTATAGGGATCACCAACGACTTATGGGCCAGCTTGTGATTGTCAAAATAATTTTATAAGATGCAGCTCAAGACACCCTATAATTAACTTATACAATTGTTTCTCGTCTCTTGTATAATAAGAATTATATTGAGCTTTACCGTAGAAATGCGTCACCCTGTATATATGTAAACAGATAAAAACCGAACGTAAACCCGGATATGGATTCTAGGGGACCTATTTGCGCTCATTTGAAGAAATCTTTTAAAAATTTTAAAGTCGCGGTCTCCTCATTTACGAATTTTTTGTACGAAAATTAGCTAAAAATTATGGACCGTTAAACCATAAACTTAACTAAAACTACCGCCAAAGCATCAGAGAGAAAATAACTAACCTGTTGCATATCAGACATTTTTGTAAAACTTCGATCTTTTATATATGTCAACAAACATCACAAACACTGTTTTGTCCACCCACTAACATTAATAAAATCGTAAAGGAAAATTTGCACTTGTATATTAAAATTCCCAAATAACACAAATAATTTGTCAACTGAAATTGAAAACAGATAACGTATCTAATTATATACGATAAACGTCAGTTACAGCGTGTAACTGACCTGCGCAATGATATCAAATGTTTCGTTGCTAGGTAGCGTCTCAAACATACTAGATCTCATATACCTATAAACCAGTTTTTACTACTGTCAATAAAAAGCGGTGATATTAAATATAAATGTTTCAAATTTGAATATCTCAATTTTCTGTAAACCTAGAAAGCTGAATTTTGATGCATAGTTAGGTCATTTCCTAAGCAATATGTCCACCGAATTTCATAGAAATAGATTTGTAATTTTCGGAGAAAAAAAGTTTTTTCGAAAGAAAACTCAAAATTTTCCCGGAAAACCTTGGCCGATTTTCCTGGCTAACGAACTCATCCAAGCTATTAATAAAAGAAAGGCACTTGCCGAGTTTCATCAAAATCGGTTAATTACTTTTTGAGTTATCGGTTGGATACATATACATATATATATATATATATATATATATATATATATATATATATATATATATATATATATATATATATATATATATATATATAATAATATACATAATATTCTTTATTGGTCATCATTATACAGCATGTCAATACATATAAGTCGTTGACTTGTGAAGTATTTCGACATAATTTTACCAAACGTCATTCCAAATATATATATATATATATATATATATATATATATATATATATATATATATAAACATATAAAAATCGAAACTAACCCCGCTCATTTGAAAAACTTTTGCAAAGTCTACCCATCGATACCTCTCTATTAGTGATTTTTTTAAAATAAAAATTCACTAAAATAGGGCAAGAGAAAACTACCCCACATTAGTTACACAAGAATAAAAAAAAAATTTTTTTAAATTAATTATTGTTGGCTTTGAACTGATAATCCAGTTCATAGCAACGGTCCTTGTTTAGCATTAGATTCTGAAACAACCTGGGCACAGTATTGGTGCGTGCGTGCGTGTGTGTGTATCACATCGATAACTCAAAAAATAATGGGCCGATTTTGATCAAATTTTCTGAGTGGCTTCCTCTTGCAAGGGGCTTGGACAGGTTTGTTAGCCAGGAAAATCGGCCCAGGTTTTCCCGGAAAAATTTTGTATTTTCCTACGGTAAAAATTATATCTCCGGAAATAACAAAGTAACGGCAAACAAATCTACTACGCGTGTTCGTATTATAAATAGCGACCCACGTACCAAAACTCAGGTCTGTAAGTTACAAGACAAAAAATGTATAGGCATTTAAAGAAAAAACATTGGGGTTTTCCTGAAAACGTAAAAATCGGGAGTTGAAAACACGTCAAAATTCGCAACATTTAGCAAAGAACCTGAAATAAATACAGACTATGCAAAGAAAATGTCGCAAGAATGTTCTGCAAACCCTTAAGTTTCAGCTTCAACCGTCATTGTCCTTCATTTTACCAAAATATTTACAGAAAATTCATTTCAAATAGACCCTTTCTCTGATGCTTTGGCGGTAGGTTTAGTTAACTTCTTGATGCTCTGACTGTAGGTTTAGTTAGGTTTATGGTTTAGTGGTCTATAATTTTTAGCTAATTTTCGTAGAAAAAATTCGTTATTGAGGAGACCGAGACTTTTGATTTTTTAAAAGATTTCTTCAAATGAGCGCAAACTAGGCCCCTAGAATCCATATCCGGGTTT
Source organism: Tillus elongatus (assembly GCA_964006375.1). Taxonomy (NCBI): domain Eukaryota; kingdom Metazoa; phylum Arthropoda; class Insecta; order Coleoptera; family Cleridae; genus Tillus; species Tillus elongatus. Next base: position 149,187,162 of record OZ023265.1, read on the forward strand.
ACTTTCAGCTTTTATCTGTTTACATATATACAGGGTGACACATTTCTACGGTAAGGCTTAATATAATTGTTATTATACAAGATATGAGAAAAAAATGTATACGACAATCATAGGCTGGTCCATAAGTCGTTGGTGATCCCTACAATTGTTTATATTATGCATTTTTGCATTTTTTATCGAAATATGATGCATGTTTGAAAGAAAAAATGGGGACGCAGTAAGTGCGTTTTGGTAGCGAATTTTCATTAAATCCTTCAAAATTCAATGACTCAATTTTCTATTAACCTCAAATTTGTTGGCTAGGAAACCAGTAAATTTTCGGAAAATTTTTGTACATTTTCAAATAATACGCAATTTTGATAAAATATAGTACATTGTTTCCACCATATAGGCTATACCGGTAACCAGATTGAGGCCTGCTTTCATTAGAGAGACATATTTGCTATTAGAAACGTTTTATAACAATTCACTTCCATAAAGCACTTGCTGCGTCCAGCCTTTTGTGTAATATATATATATATATATATATATATATATATATATATATATATATATATATATATATATATATATATATATATATATATATATATATATATATATATATATATACACACACAAATAGAAAGTGCATTATTTTGGAATCCCGTGGAACCCAGTGTACCTAAACACAGTCCACACTTCAACGCTGGTTAAGGAATCCAGCTAATTAGCGAAGGTGTGATCAATCCAACTGTAACTCACTGGCGATAAAAAACAAGCTCTTTCTTTCCCATACTGTATGTTATTTAATATTTGTATTTAGTACATTATTTTGCTTAGAATTTTGTTCCTTTATGGTCAGTTAAGTGTGAAAGTAATAGATTTTGTTGTGAGTTTTTTTAGCAGTTAGTAATTTAATCCTCTCATCTTGTAAAGGATTTGAATAAAGCTCAAGAAATACTTCACTTGATCATGGAAAAAGTAGAGCTACGGAAGTCGGGGATTGAAATCACCCTTAAGGTGGGAACCCTGAAATTTTATTAAAATCTGTAATTATACAAGAATAATATAATATAGCACAGATCTTTTGAAGTTTCTAATGGACGTATATAAGTTTTTTTTAAAACATTTTTTTCAATGTGCATATTTTTCAATATGTATATTAAAGCATCCAATTATCATTGTAAGCCTAAGTGATTTTTACTACCAACAGATAATGTATCGTGTCCTGTGTTGTGGCGGACACATACCCCTTGGGAGTAATAGAGAAAAACTTTGTATCAGCGTTTTTATCCCTAGGCTATGCATGGTACAATAACATGTTTCAGGACAAGACAGAGGATAGCGCTCACTGATACCCAGACCCTTTTTATCGAGTTGTTTTCAGCAAAGTTTCAGCAAGGGTTATATCATCGTTATTTCTTTTACAGCGGTGGCAAAAAGGAGAGGGATCTTACCCCGGTTACAATGCATGGACATCATATTTTTACGCAAGTTATTCATCAACCTGTCAACATGAGAAAAACTTTTCTTTTATTACCGTGGTATCACCACAAAAAGGTAGTAAATCTGAGGAAGTTTCTACATTAGTCTTTTATAAAGTTAAAAAAAAAAAAGAATGACGAGCGTTATACTGTTTTTTATATAGTATTTCAATTAAGAAAATGTTTTTGTCTTTTTTATATAGATATCTGTTTAGCCTGTAAAGTATCGCTATAAAATTTAGTTACTGTGATAACAAAACGAATGTTTTATGAATAAGCGGGCAAAGTTTAACAGCCAAAGTTAAGTAGTGACAAAACTATTAATTTTGGAAAACGGAACGTGTGAGAATAGGCTAGATTTTGATGTTAAAAAAAGAGCTTCGGTCACTTATTAGGTATTTATTTTTAAAGAATTTTATCGGACAAAGAAATGTTTGCTGATATTATTATTATTATCTGCTCTTTATTCGGAATATCCAATTACATGGCAATGAACACGTCACAATACAAAACATCTGGGGTGCCGCTGCCGCTTCTACACTCGCTATCCTGGACTCCATTCAGAAGAGAGCTATACGTCTCATCGGCGACTCTACCCTAATCCAAAGGCTGCCATCCGTTGCCCACCGACGTGCCGTTGGTGACCTCCCTCTCTTTTATACATATCTGCACGGGCACTGCTCAGAGGAGCTTTCTTCCATAGTTCCTCGACCTGCTGCCCCCAACAGATCTACCAGGGGAACAGAGAGAATACACTCTTTTACTGTCCAGATCACCAGACATAGAACATCTTGTTATGCCCGTTCTTTTGTCCCGAGGACTTCCAAGTTGTGGAATTCCTTGCCGGCACATGTTTTTCCTTCTCCTCCGATCCTCCAAACCTCCAAGTCCAGAATTAACAAGTTGCCTCTTTCCTCCTTGTCGACACCCATGGTACGATATTATTTAGGCCGTGAGCCCTCGTGGTGTGATGCTGAAATAAAAAAAGGCCGAAGGATGCAGTTTTGTGCAATATTAACGGATAAATGTAATGATAACTCAAGTACCGAATATTCTGTTTTCGGGTGAATCTACTTTTACACTACAAGGAGAAGTTGACCGTCAAAACTGCATATATCGGGCAAGTGAAAATCCAAGATGGATGCGACAGAATCACACACAATATCCACAAAAGTTAAATGTTTGTGCGGGAATTGTTAGGAGTAGGATTATTGTTCCCTACTTATTTGATGGAACTATAAATGGAGCAAGATATCTACAATTTTTGCAACAATATCTTATTCCGACGTTATTGAATTTATTTCCTGATGGACACAATGGTGGTATGGTAAATCATACCTTGTGATATCAACAAGATGGTGTCCCGCATGTTACGACCTTAATGTTCGACAGTATCTGGATCAACAATTTCCCAACAGATGGAATGGCGGGCGTGGTGCAATCGACTTCCTTAGTTTTTTTTAACTGTGGGGTCATTTGATGAATGTGGTATTCAAAAGTAAACCAGATACTATCTCCGATTTAAAAACAACAATTAGAACTGATTGTACCAACATTTCTCCAGAGATTATAAATGGAGTCCAACGTGAATATTTTGACCGTTTGGATATCGTCAGGCACAAGAATGCGGGCATTTCGAACATTTGATTAAATAAGACTGAACTATGTATTTCTTTATAGGCTTCACTTGTGTTAAGTGTTACTGATAATAAAAATGTTATTACTCACTTTATTTTATTCCTACAAAAAAAATTGGCGTTGCTGAATAGAGAATTGGATTAGCTTTAAAAGGATGTATCACATACCCACCATTCAATTAAAAATTTCGAAAGGGTAGCTACCCCTTGAAGAGGTATAGCGATAGGGGTGAGATTTTTATATCAAAAAGTTAGTTTTTGAAAATAAAAATCGACGTGTTTTTGAATTTTCTTTAATATATCATTGATTTTGAACAGGCTTTTGATCGACTATCGCATGAATATATCTGGAGTGTCATTGTGAAGCAAAATGTTCATCCGCAGATCGTCGATTTAATAAAAAGAATCTATAAAGTAGGCCGTACAAAATTGATGGTAAATGGCTATTTAACCAATTTTATACCAATAAGATCAGGAGTAAGACAAGGATGTCCCATGTCTATGATAATATTTTGCTTAGCAATGGAACCTTTTATCAACCTATGTGGTTTCGTGTTGCAAAGAATCTCCATCAATAACCAGATTACAAAAGTTATTGCATATGCTGACGATATTAACATAATGATTAGAAATCAGCTTGATATCACTAACATTGAAAAAGTACTAAAGATATTTGATAATGCATCTAACAGCAAATTGAACAGGATCAAGTCAAACATCTTAATATTAGGCAACAGCGCGAATGTGGAACAAAGACATCAGATACAATCTGCATTTGCCCAGAAATCAGAATTAAAGATCCTTGGTATTATATTTACATGTAAAACTGCAATGACCATAGAGAAAAACTGGGAAAAGATTAGTCTAAATATTAAAGTTAACCTAGTTAAAGACAAAATGATACACGCCGATCTCATAAAAAAAGGTATATAAATCATTATGTGTTGTCAAAACTATAGTATGCATGTCAAATCTTGCCATTTAGTCACAAATATAGCCAGAGAATAGTTCGGGCAATAGGAAAAATTCTTTGGTGAGGTCAGCTATATAAAGTTCCTCACACACAGTTGTATCTACCCACAGATAGAGGAGGCCTCTCACTCATAAATATTAAGAATAAGGCGACTGCACTTTTTATCAAAACACAGTTCATTTCGTGGTCAATTAAAAAAAAAATGAGTTTGACTCTGTCATGAATTGCATTTTAGACAATCCTAAGATCGCAAGAAAAAAGTATACCATGCTTAGAAAAATAATTGCCAAACTGCAGGGAAAAACAATCACGAGATGATAACGTGACCACCCGGGAACTGTATTGTGAATTCTTATTAGAGAAAAACGTAAGCCCAAATATTGAGACAAAATACCCCAACATAAAATGGAGCGAGGTGTGGAATGTAATAAGCAACAAGTTCATCAAAACAGAATGGAGATCTACGATCTACAAAGTGGTGAATGAAGCATGTACAACCAAAGAGAAAATGTTCAGACACGGCCTAACACAGAATGGGGGGTGCTTGCAGTGCAACAGTGTAAAAGACATACAGCACCAACTAAAAGAGTGCGGGAAAGCTGAGGGAAACTGGGAGTGGGTAAAAGATAAATTAATAAATACTTTTAAAATTCAGGGTGTCAGCGAAAACATATAGCAAAATCTGACTACGGACTGCAAGACAAAAGGAAAAGGTAAAGATGCTTGGCTGTGGTTCGTTTGTGGTGTCGTGTTTGTAAATATCGAAAAGAAATGGGATCTAGAAGAGCTGAAAAACATGTATAGAGTAGATAGACTAGCAACAGTATAAGTTGGAAGATATCAGCCGCAAATTATTTTGCTTTTAGTAATTTTTTGTTTATCGATGTAAGCGTTTATGTTAAGTTTATACATTTTCTTTTTATTTCACATTGTGACAAATCTTCAGTTCGCTGAGTAAAATATTTTAGAAAAAAAAAAATAAGGGTCACTTTCAATTTAATTGAATATATACGTTACTTTATAGACACAGTGTATAAAAGTACTGCCGATTATCTAATCAATAACTATCTAGTGAATTTTATTGGCTGTAAATATCGAAAAAGTCACTTTTCACCTTCATTATTAAATTATGACTTTAACGAAATGCATATGTATATATGTATACTGTGTGCCAAATATATTACTATTATGGTCTCCATATACGCGTAACCAGAGCAAGTTTCTTTAAAAACTCATTTACTTTTCTTCCAAATAAAGTAAAATGTAACTACATTTTTCTTATTTATGTTGCAGGTAAGCAGCAGTCAATTGAGTCGTACCCTACGTTTGTCGAGTAAGTACTTAATGATGTAAGAACTAAGGTGATCTTAAGCTTACAAGAAAGCATAATGTCATGCACATTTACACTTATTATTAAGGACCTCGGTGGTTCAGGGGTAAGAACGTGTGCCTCTGAACCGAAGGATACTGGATTCGATCCCAGGGTACTCCTTTCGCTTTTTCAGTACAAACTGTAAAGTTAACATCAACCGAGGTTCTGGCATTGTATTTAAGCAAGTTGAATGTCTGCACGTTCCGCCCTTCGGAGGGGGCGTAAAGCCGTCGGTCCCGTGTCCATGCGATGTTGGGCACGTTAAAGATTCCTACCCTCCTTACAGAAAGGCAGGGGTTCGGCAAAATTTCCAGGATAGTGAGGCGAAACTGCTCCCTGGCGTCGGTGATTGGCCATAGTCGCGGAAATAGGCCGACGTTAAAGAAACAAAACACACACACACACACACACACACACTTATTATTAAAAAAATATATGAACCAGTCAATATTCACCACTAGAACACTGGTAATCGAAAGGTGAGGTGGAGCATCCGATCAGTTTATAATTGAATATGGTATTATCTGCAGATTATAAGGGTATTTACCAAAATATAATCCAAGCCGCACCGCAGCAAAAAAAGCAAACAAAACTTATAAGTACACTTGGAGAACCCAAATCACCACAACACATATTTCAGAGACCTTACGATCGTTTCGTTGACCATGTCAACATCTTCAGAGGAAGAAAAATTCTAAAATTAAACTACTAACTACCGTGTATTTATAGCGCGTCCAGGTAAACGAACTAGTCCGAAGTAAAATTGTCGTCGAAGACCTATCTTTGTTTATTGTGTAGTGAAACTACGAGGTCGAAAACCTGCTTTAATCTTCTGGTCGACAAATTTATGAGCCCTTATCTAATATAAGGGTAATAGGCTTAAAAGGAACGGTACCAAGTTGTTTAAGGAATCTGCACGTTCCCTTTCGATCTAGAAATTTACTATGTGGATATTGGAGGAAGCCGACAACCACATCTGGCGAGACAAACACAACAACATCCGCTCACCTTTTTTATATAGAAAACTAACTATATAACTATATAAATATATGTAAGCTTGAAGAATTTACTGAAAAATTAAATAGTCAATTTGATTCAATAAAATTTACCCACGAAATAGAAATCAACAATAAACTTTCGTTCCTAGATGTACTAGTTATTAAAAATAAAAATAATGGCTCGCTTGAATTCGATGTCTACAGGAAGGAAATGGCTACTATTAATTATATATATATATATATATATATATATATATATATATATATATATATATATATATATATATATATATATATATATATATATATATATATATATATAATCCTAACGACTCACATCATACGTTTGCACAAAAAACAGCTAGTTTAAATTTCCTAGTAAACAGATTGTGTAATTTTCGTTAAGTAAAATTTAGATTTAATACAGAATTAAAATACATAAAAAATGTGGCGAGATATAACGGTTATTCGGATGGTTTAATAGACAAATTGGTTAACAAACACAGAACAAAGAAAATTATATCTGAATGTACGACATTTAAAAAAGAAAAGTAGAGAAAAATTTGTGTGTTTACCTTATGAACCACGAATCAGAAAGGGTTTGGAAAGTATTTTTAAGAAAGCCGATTTACATTTGATTTTTTTGACGAAAAGTAATTTTTAAAATTTGTTGGGTAATACGAAAGATAAAGACAAAGTCACTGAAATGTCCGGTATTTCTGAGATTAGTTGCAAATATTGCAATCTTAAATACGTGGGTCAAACATAGCCACCAGATTTCGTGGACATCTCGCATATTTACGATATGGTACGATAGACAAATCGTGTGTGGCACAACATATATGAGATAATAATCACCACATTGACAAAGAAAATTTGAATCTTGTCAAAAGTGTTAGACATCAAGCTATGCTTGATTCATTAGAAAGTATTTTTATATCAAGGTCGATTAAGAAAAAAACTTCATTAAATCGTGCGTCACCTTTAATTTCAAGCCCTTTATTTTCATTTTGCATTTGACCACTTAAACACTCCTAATTTGTCTGGTAGAATAATAAATTACTGTCAATAACTCTGCCGGTCTATACATATACTAATCTCTACGCCTGTCTCGACTAAAAGACCCTTTCGTTGTTTGTGTATCTATGAAGTCAATATAAATAATGTTTAAGAAGAATTAAAATAAATATAAATATATTTTTTATGTAGTATTTTAGTTGAATTATTTATCCTTTGTTAGAGATAACAATGTGAGCCAAACACCCGGGTTTAGTTTTCTATATAAAAAAGATGCGCGGATGTTATTGTGTTTGTCCCGCCAGATGTGGTTGTCGGCTTGCTCCAATGCCCACATAGTAAATTTCTAGATTGAAATGGAACGTGCAGATTCCTTAAATAACTCGGTACCGTTCCTTTTAAGCTTATTATCCTTATATTAGATAAGCGCTCATAAATTTGTCGACCAGAAGATTAAAGCAGGTCTTCGACCTCGTAGTTTCACTACACAATAAACAAACGATGGGTCTTCGACGACAATTTTACTTCGTACTAGTTCGTTTACCTAGACGCGATATAAATGCACGGTAGCTAGTAGTTTAATTTTAGAATTTTTCTTCCTCTGAAGATGTTGGCATGGTCAACGAAACGATTGTAAGGTCTCTGAAATATGTGTTGTGTGGTTAGGGTTCTCCAAGTGTACTTATTAGTTCTCATCACAGGTTCCAGTTTTCACATAGCAAACGAAACTTGTTTTGCTCGCTGTCAAGTACGTTTGCATACGATACACATCCTTATCGTTTATTTTTATTCTATTTCATTATTATTTGGTAATGATCTATTTGGTAGCCGTCCAAAGAAATATTTACGATTTGTATTTTTAGAGCAATATTACAAAAGGACCGCAGGAGCAACATATTCCTTATTTACGTGAAAAATGATATGTGAAATAAGATAGAGACGTATAGTCTCGATTCCCTTAAGTAATATAGCGTTCTGCAAGGAAAGCCTCTAAATCTACCCCAGAACATAAACAAACGAAAAGAAATAATGTATCTGTACAAGCGAAGATTCAACTGTAGCAAATAAAAATTTATTGATTTTCCCTTTCATTTCTGGTCTTATCCATGAATGGGATTTAATGTATTGTAACATGGTGTCTACTTCCCAAGAAAACATTTCAAAACCGTGAAAAGTCATGATATTTAAGTCATGTTAAAATATAACTAAAAAAGTCTGGACGCAGAAAGTGCGTTATGGGAGTGAATTTGCATAAAAATAATTTTAATAGCAAATATGTCTCTTTAATGCAAGGACGTATCAATTTGGGGGCAAGCACGTATCAATTATAGTAGCGAATTTTCATCAGAATTGTACACTATTATTATACGGCATATTAGTAAGGTTAATACTTTAAACTTACACATACCTTGAATATCGATTTTAGAGGTCCTAGCACGCACACATTTTAAGAATTCTTGCGAAAGTATTGACATCGATATCTATCTATTATCAAAAATATCTTGCGTTTTAACTCCTTTTGAGAAAAATGCCCAAAACTCAATTTTCTATGAAGATTAAGAACCAAATTTTGCTATATCTGTAGATAGTGTAAGTCTATTTAAAGGAAACTTGTATTACAAATTTCATTAAAGTTATACAGAAGATTTCCAGAATGAAACTTAGTTCATATTTAGAAAAGTAAAGTATCTGCCAAATTATAAACGTAGCAGTTATTTTTCCTTATTAACCGCCAGTACGATTTCGTTTTAGTCACCTAATCAAACCGGTTTTTTCAATTACAGTTACAACAACAACAAAATTATAATTTGAGACTCAAAGCTGACAAACTTATTCAGGCGTTTTAAACAAAAATGAGATCTTGTTCAAAACGTATGAAATCTGTGCACTATTGTTTCTCCAAATGTGAAAATAAAACATTAATAAAAAACATACATTCAGGCAGCTGGATTCGATAGCGTACCCTTCTGCGTGCGATGCGAGCTTTGCTTTTGCTTTTAAAAGTATTTATTATTATAATGGTTACATAATATTGTACAAATAGATATAAACAAATATATACACATACAAATATCTTAAATTTACTACTGACATTATGAGTTCCTACCCAAACTGGGTTTACCTCATGGTTATAGTGATTATAGCAAAAAGCCTCTAATTAATAATGTGTTAGTGTTTGTGTTTGAGTTTTATACATCTGGGTTTTAAGGGGATAATAGGAAAAATATGAAAACCTATTTATAGATAATGTGATTGCAATGCTGCGTTTGGTACCTTTTGTTCTCGGAGCGTGCAGATATTTATCCTTTGTGAGATAAATTTTTAAAGCTAAGCCAAAGGGCGGATCTGAGTGGGCAGTTACCTGGGAAAGATAGGGAAGGAAATATTTGATGATATCGCCTTTATTTTCTATGTTTCGTAGAAAAAGCGCGGTACCCGCTGCGCTATTTAGCCACACGTCAACAAAGGTTTTATTTGCGTCATACTTTAGATCGGCTACATGCGTGGGATATTATATTTAAAGTATACATAATTTATTAATTACAGAATTAGGTAGTAGAATTGCCATTGAAACACATCCCACAACTGTGTCGGTCTTATATGACGTTTTATGTTTAAGTTTAAAGATAAAAGAAACAATTTTAGAATCATTTTTATAGAAACTTGGCTTGATTTTGTTTAAATTTCTGCTACATTATTATGCTACAGCATCATATATCATCTATGCTGCGCTAAAACTATGTTTGAGGCCCTTAATAAAGCTACAAATATAGTGTATTTTAATTATTGATTGAATCGCCCAGTTAAATAACAATCAATTGGCAAATTTTTAATTTCATGTCGTCTGTCATTTTCCATAACTGCGGCCGAGATTTTACGATTGTTGGTTCGGATAGCATGTTTTCTGCCTGGTATATATTTAGTTTGGTTACCGTTGCTGTATGGTTTATACCTGTTGTATGAATTAATCTACATGTGGCAGTGAACTAGTCTGTCTGTCAGGCATTGGACTTTAACCACTAAGTCGTTTCAACTCGTGTCCTTGATATTTTATTTTTAATTTGGAAAAAACTCTAAATATTGTGGACCAAATTACTTAAAATTCACAACATATGTTTATTTGCACTATTTCTAGGCAAATGTAAAGTCTCATTCCAGTTACTCTGACACTTACAAAAATATAGCGTTTTCAAAAAGTTTTCCCCGATTTACCACCGGAAAAACTTGAGCATACAGGCTGATTAACGAATTCGACCTCGGTTTTTGCCCAAACAAGATTTTTGCCAAGTTTGATTGAAATCAGTTTAGTATTTTTTGAGTAATCGCTAGGATATATATATATATATATATATATATATATATATATATATATATATATATATATATATATATATATATATATATATATATATATATATATATATATATATATAAACATATAAAAATTGTAACGGACCTTGGTTTTTGGCTTCTAGGGACCCAAATTCGCGCTCATCTGAAGAAATTTTTTCAAAAGCTTTTCATCGTGACCTTTCTATGATCCAATTTTTCTTAACGAGAATTCGCTAAAATCCCAGTCCTGACGGTACACGTTTTTGTGACAATTTTTTTTAGCCTTATTTCGAAAATATCCATAAAGTATTATATATTTTTTATTGTAAACAAATAACTAGTATATAAGTTAAAAGTAAAAACAATTGTGTGATTGAATAACAAAAAGTAAATTAAAAATGAATGGTGCACAGGAACTTCTACAAAATATTTTATCAAACAAGCAAATCCTTTAAAGCTATGACTCGTATTAACATCCATTTTAATTTACGCCCCTAAAAAAAACTAACAGCAACCCTTTTTTTTTGTTTCTTCAGCGTCAGTCTATTTCAGCGACTATGACCAATCATAGACACCAGGAAGGAGTGTCACCTCATTATCCTGGATCTTTTGTACTATAATTGAAAAATTGATCAAAATTCACTATCATAACGCACTTGCTGCGTCAGAATTTTAAGTTTTATTTTTTAAATAATAACATAATTCATATCAGAGGCAATGTGTCTGTGTGGATGTTAGTGGTATGAAAGTGAAAACAACTTCAGTGATTTCCTCAAACAATACCACAAATTATATTGTGGACCAAATTACTTAAAATTCACAACATATGTTTATTTGCACTATTTCTAGGCAAATGTAAAGTCTCATTCCAGTTACTCTGACACTTACAAAAATATAGCGTTTTCAAAAAGTTTTCCCCGATTTACCACCGGAAAAACTTGAGCATACAGGCTGATTAACGAACTCGACCTCGGTTTTTGCCCAAACAAGATTTTTGCCAAGTTTGATTTGAATATATACGCAAATATCAGTCAATAATAAAAATAATTTTTTCCACACTTTCGTTTCATTGGTTCTATATTTGGCAAGGCAATAAATCTTTTACAGTACATATAAAAGAAAGAAAATAAGAAGTTGTTTTCGTGTATCTATCCTGAATTTAAACCAGGAAAGTTTAACCGTGAGATAGGAGACCTATCGATTTTTCTCTCTTTGACTCTAATCCCAGCGCGTTTGCCTTGCTTGTTGCGGAGTTTTTCTGTCTAGCCAAGTAACATTGACACAGATTCTGCCTCGCATTGTGGTTATTATTATAATTATATGATTAACTCGATGGCATTCAACCTGTAACAAGATACCTACACAATGGGAATATGTAACATTCGTCATGGTTTTGTTTTAGTTTATTGTTGTTAATAAACAACTAATCGGTCGATGACTGCACACGGTGTTAATAACCTAATTATTATTTCATACACATAACTAGTACAATATAGTTTATATTGTGTGTCCTTGAATCGGGTCCACGTCAGGTGTAATGCTCTATGTTTGATTAGCAAAGCAGTAGCTTCAAATGAAAATTGTTTATATACATAACATATAATTTAGACAATTAAATAACTCACTCAAATTTTCATTTTATCAGATTCATTACTTATTTGCTTATTTTATTATAAATTACCAAAATTCAACTTTCTAAGTTTATAGGAAATTGAGTTATACAAATTCGAAGCATTTAATGAAAATTCGCTACCATAACGCACTTGCTGCGTCCCGAATGTTTTTGCATTGGGGAGGTTTAAGGACGTGTTGGACCAGCATGTGTTGATGCCTGCGTACTACGCACTTGTCTAATATTCACTGTCATATTGTTGTCTTGCGTAGTACTGCTAAAATTATAGTCCCCTGTGGGTCCGGGGACTAACTAAAAGAATAGGCTCATGGTAACTCCTGCCTGTCATACGAGGCGACTAATCGGAGTCAAGCAGGTGGTAGTGGACTTTTCCTTTACGTGATAGTAAAGGATTTTTTCACGCCCGAGGAGGTACCACTCCTTACATCAAGGGGTCGGAGAAGTCCCAACGGACGTTTCCGGTTCTGGTCTATGAGTCGGTTTACCTTATAAGCAAAAATGATGATGGCTCCGCCTTGTACAAAAGATTCTGGAGATTCCGGGGGAGGGGTGCCAGCATCAGGATTTAACATACCCTTCTCGAATATATGTGGCCTAAATTCTAACCTAAACTCCGTCCACCATTTCCTCCAGGCTAATAGGCCCCAACTCCTCTTCCTCACCGAAACCCAAATCAGTGCCAAAGCAGCCACTAATCACCTTAATTTCCGGGGGTATGAGCCGCTTACTTCCTTTAGATTGCATGGAGGCGTGTGCGCATACGTCCGTAGCAATCTACCCTGCACTAGACTTCCCAATTTAGAAGCTGGAAGAAAAGACATACTATAGATAAAACTCTCACTAAGGGCTGCAACTATATTCATCTGTTGCATTTACCGGTCACCTTCTGACGACAACTTTGTCCAGCTCTTCGACTACCTTTCTGAAAAAACCGACCATCTGATTTCTGAATATCCTTCCTCCGAGGTCACTATTCTTGGTGACTTGAATGTCCATAATAAGGAATGGCTAGGATCTTCAAAAACCGATCCACAAGGGAGAGCAGCGGAGGCCTTTGCAGTCAGCAATTCTTTAGCCAATATGGTTTAGCGACCTACTTACTTTCCTCGCATCCCAACACACAGCTCAAATCCCTTGGATCTCCTTACTACAAAACCAGAATGCTATAAGATATCAGTCACCGCCCCCCTTGGTCGCTCAGACCACGGCATGGTCACTGCTTCCTGCGCAATGCAACCCGAGGTCACACAGTCATTACACCCACGTATCGTTTGGCAGTACAACTCCACGAACTGGGACGAAATGCGGGATTGCTTTTCCTCATTTCCATGGGCGTCTGTCTGCGTTTCTCATCGTGACCCCTCCGATATCTCACAAAACGTCACCGAAATTATCCATGCAGGCATGGAATTATTTATTCCACTTACACAGGAAACCTCTTCAGCCACTCAAAAGCCCTGGTTCTCTCAGTCCTGTGACAAGGCCAGACTTGAAAAGGTCAACACTCACAAAACGCTGCTACACAATCCCAGTCAAGAAATCCCTCAAGCATTTAACGACGCAAGAAACCGCTATGTCCGCATTCTTTCTGAGGCAAAAAACTCATTTGATAACCACATCAAAAACAAAGTCCTCTCAAGTTCCAAGGGCAGCAAAACCTTCTGGACTCTTGCTAAATCTATTGGGAATAATTTCTGCAAGAGCCCGTTCCCACCCCTTGTTTCAGGGGATGAAATTGTTTCGACCGCCCTGGGCAAGGCTGAACTTTTTGCCTCGTTGTTCGCCGGCAATTCTAATCTCAACCCACCTCTAAATGTTCAACCACCAACAGTCCCTGAATACTATAAGATATCTGAATGCTATAAGATATCAGTCACCGCCCCCCTTGGTCGCTCAGACCACGGCGTGGTCACTGCTTCCTGCGCAATGCAACCCGAGGTCACACAGTCATTACACCCACGTATCGTTTGTGCACTACAACTCCGCGAACTGGGACGAAATGCGGGATTGCTTTTCCTCATTTCCATGGGCGTCTGTCTGCTTCTCTCGTCCAGACCCCTCCGATATCTCACAAAACGTCACCGAAATTATCCATGCAGGCATGGAATTATTTATTTCACGTACACAGGAAACCTCTTCAGCCACTCAAAAGCCCTGGTTCTCTCAGTCCTGTGACAAGGCCAGACTTGAAAAGGTCAACGCTCACAAAACGCGGCTACACAATCCCAGTCAAGAAATCCCTCAAGCATTTAACGACGCAAGAAACCGCTATGTCCGCATTCTTTCTGAGGCAAAAAACTCATTTGATAACCACATCAAAAATAAAGTCCTCTCAAGTTCCAAGGGCAGCAAAACCTTCTGGACTCTTGCTAAATCTATTGGGAATAATTTCTGCAAGAGCCCGTTTCCACCCCTTGTTTCAGGGGATGAAATTGTTTCGACCGCCCTGGGCAAGCTGAACATTTTGCCTCGTTGTTCGCCGGCAATTCTACTCCCAACCCACCTCTAAATGTTCAACCACCAACAGTCCCCAATGTCGCGCATAAAATGACGGATATCATTTTCAAAACTAAAAAGGTACGAAAGATGCCCTCTTCTCTTAATACCAGGGGAGCCTCCGGCCTTGACGAGATCCCAGCAATTGTTCTCAAAAAATGCGCACCAGAACTTGCTTCTGTCCTGACTTCTCTGTTTCAGACATCTTACAATATAGGCATATTCCCTAGTAACTGTAAAACTGCTCGAGTACAACCTGTCCCCAAGAAAGGATCCAAAGCGCTTCCTAGCAACTGCAGGCCTATTTATCTCCTTTCAGTCGTCTCTAAAGTGATGGAAAAGTATATAAACAATTACAAAAATTTCTTGAAAAACACAGTCTAATCCACGACAGGCAGTATGGATTCCGTCAGCGCAGATCAACTGCCGACCTCCTTTCCTTTGTCACCCATTCTTGGAACAAGTCTATGGAACTACACGGTGAATCGCAGATTGTCGCTCTAGACATATCCAAAGCATTCGGCCAGGTCTGGCACACAGCGCCAGTTAATAAACTTGCGGCCTATGGCCTACCACCCAAACTCTGTACCTGGACAGCAAATTTCCTCTCCAACCGGAGCATTTCTGTTGTCGTGGATGGCCATTCCTCTAAACTGTATCCAATTAATGCAGAAGTTCCTCAAGGTTCAGCTTTAGCCCCTACTTTGTTTCTTCTCCACATCAATGACCTCCTCTCGAGTACATCCAACCCAGTTCACAGTTACGCGGACGACAGCACCCTCCACTCAAATATACAATATTCTAAGCCTGTCTTTTTAGCCCAATTAGATGAGGATCGCAGACTCATGGAGGGTTCTGTCTCCGTGGATCTCCAAAAAAATATTAGACTGGGGAAGTAGAAATCTTGTACAATTCAACCCCACAAAATCTCAGTATTGCGTTCTTTCTCATAAGAGATACACCAGCCCTAGACCCATCACAATGAACAACCAAGTTATTCAAAGTAATGAGTCCTTTTCACTTGTTGGCGTTTCTGTGGATCGAAATCTTAATTGGCACCAACATGTCACATCAATTGCAGAATCAGCTGCTAAGAAGTTAGGTTTCCTCTTCCGGGCTCGCAAATACTTTTCACAAGCTAATCTCTATACCTTATGGACTTCACAAATAAGACCAAATCGCGAATACTGCTCCCACATCTGGGGTTCCGCTGGCCGCTTCTACACTCGTTATCCTGGACTCCATTCAGAAGATAGCTATACGTCTCATCGGTGACCGTACCCACACTCAAAGGCTGCCGTCCCTTGCCTACCGAAGTGCCGTTGGTGACTTCTCTCTCTTTTATAGATATCTGCACGGGCACTGCTCAGAGGAGCTTTCTTCCATAGTTCCTCCACCTGCTGCCCCTAACAGATCTACCAGGGGAACAGTGCGAATGCACCCTTTTACTGTCAAGGTCACCAGACATAGAACATCTTGTTATGCCCGCTCTTTTGTCCCGAGGACTTTCAAGTTGTGGAATTCCTTGCCGGCACATGTTTTTTCTTCTCCTCCGAACCTCCAAACCTTGAAGTCCAGAATTAACAAGTTGCCGCTTTCCTCCTTGTCGACACCCACGGTACGATAGTATTTAGGCTGTAAGCCCTCGTGGTGTGTTGTTGAACTATATTTAAAAAAAATCAAGTTATACAATATGCAGTACAAAAAAGCTATGCTTGTCCTGCACCGGGACATGGTTTTGTTGAATATTATCTTCCTAAACACTCCTAAAATACCGAATTAAGTCTTTTGCCATGAAGTAGAATCAAAATTATTTTCCGTTTAAGCATCTAAATAATGATATTTCGCTTAAAACGGCATTTAGAGAAATTTAGTCCAATTTGTTATCCTATTTCTTTTTAATTAATATTCTGTCGTATTCATTTGCACTAACTCAGGTGCAAATGAGACAAAAGCACGCTATTGTAAATTATTCTCGCCTGGAAACATTCCAACTTTCCAGGTATGTTGCCTGTAAATCTTTGTTGGCACAGCAGCTTTTTCTACACATTTGGAACGATTATTCATACTTTTTTGAGGATGAGTTATTAAACAGTATATGCCGTTATTTTCGCTTGCTAAAATATTTTTTAACAAAGGTGTTTAAGTTTTATGGATTAGATAGGTTGTCTGGTAACTTTCAACCAATCAAAAAGTGGCGCGGGAATACGTCACATGAAGTCCGAATTTATATCTAGTGGATTAATGGTGCATTGAATATAGAAACCAGCCGGCATTTATATGTCCGTCTTTACAAACTTATGTTCTTTTTGAACTTGTAACAAGATCAACCATTTAATAATAATAATAAGTTGCAATTAAGATTTTGTTCACAAAGTAACAGAAAGTATTGAAGTTTTAGGATATTATCCGGTTTCAAATTAATGGATTCAGTTAATTGGTTAATCTTAAAAATGATTAAAAATTAAATAATATTTATAATATTATAAATTCATAATGCCTCAAATTGGACATAATTTTCTTCTTCTGAACTGCAATCTAGGTTTTTGGTTTCTTTTCCTTAATTGTTTGCTTCTTTTACTTGATAAGCTTCATTTAATAACATGTATATTTCACAATAAGTAAATTTTTTAAGTTTATAATATTGAGGTAGGTATGTACTTGTACACATACAAAATAGTAGGTTTATAATTTTTGCAATCAATTAACAACCACAAAACTACTACATCTTTGAAGTTGTAAAATAGTAAACTGAGTTAGCACAATAAGTAAATAATGTTTGTATATAATATTTAAAGGAGGTTTTTATTTGTACACATACAAAATAATAGGTTTATAATTTTTACAATCAATTTCAAAGTAAAAAACCATACATCTTGTTACGGATTGTAAAATAATAATACATTGGGGTACTATATATAATAAGTAAATAATTTTAGCACCTAATAGTTAGGTAGGTACTTACTTGTACACATACAAAGTCGTAGGTTTATAATTTTTACAATCAATTTCTAAGCAAAAAACTCCCCTGCCTTCCTAATATTGAATGTTTACAAATCAATCAACTTCAAACGTTTTTTTCATCATATCTCTATGTGTTTAAAAAATCCTACTATGTCCTGAAACTAATTTATACACAGTGATGCAGCTTGGATATAGGACTATTATTATGCGATAGTCTTGTTTTGTTACAATTAAATCGATTTGATTTGATTTATGGACATGGCATAGTATTTGCATAGGGAGGATTCAGGGGCTTTAAAATTCATGTGTGTAGTGAATCTATGGCCTGAGACGTCGGCAACGTGGATTAGATAAGTTAGCACAGGCTCAATGTATATATAATCGACGTTTTTTACATATGATATGCTTATATTATAAACTTATAAATGCTAAACCTCCTCCATATCTTCATGATCATGTGACATTTCAAACTGATGTTCACAATTTGAATATTCGTCGGAAGACGTTACTTACTCTTCCCAAGCATAATAGAGAGTCGTTCGACAGGTCCTCTTCATGCAACATTGCATCTCTCCATGGCTCCTTCACTGTGGTCAGCTCTGATAGTTTTTTTCGCACATTTGGAGATCATTTTAAGCAATGCCTGTTTGGAGGGCAGACAGAACTGTAAGAATGCGTGCTAAGATATTGATATTGTTCTTATTTTTCTGTGTTGCGTTTTATATTGCTGGAATTTAGAGTACTTAATTTAGTTATTTTGGGTTTTGTGGTGTTCTATTGCGGGTTAACAAATATGTTGTATAAGTAAAGCGACAGGAAGAACACAGTTCCATGTTTACACTGAAGATCCGAACTGTATGCCTTTTGTGTGCTGGATTCTAATTGGTAATATGATTAATTAGTATACGCGTATATGTGTATTATCATCATCACTTTAACACCCCGTATCAGTGGCGGAACAAAAGAAAAAAAGTATGAAAACTTGAAAAATCGGCCCAGGTTTTCGGTATCTTCTCGATGACCTCTTAACAACATATTACAAACTGGTAGCGTAATTATAACGCCAATCACCCTTTTGATTATATCTCTTCATTTATTAGAATGTTCTTTTGTGTTAACTAGATTCTCAATTATTTTCCCTTGTTTCCAGGAATCATTCAAAAAACAAGATTTCTTGTGTATAACTAATTGTTCGTGTTCTCTTATTTTCTTGGAAAATCCTTTCCAATCCTTGACTCCTTTACACCAAGCACCTTAAAATTCCTGTCACTTCGATCTACAAAGGACCAACATGGTTCACAGTAAGCCACTTGTAGTTGTAGAGAGTAACAAAGCCACATTCTTTCAACTTGTATGCCAGCTTAAGTGATATAATTGTAATAGGAATAACTAAATGAACGTCCTTTGTCGTCTTTCAGAAAATTACTTAATGGATTACATGGTCCAGTGTTTAGAATTTGCTCCTTTGTTTCTGTATTTATTTCTTTTCCCAAATATTTTGCGATATCCGAAGCACAAACTTTGCCACTAACACTAAGAAAGTCAGTAGCCTCTTTCCGTGTTTCCGCCTCACTTTCCATGGCAACTTCAATTTTAAATACTTCAGCAACATTTTCATAACTTTCCGCCGAGGTTGATGGCACAGATTCAAATTCACTTTTAAAAAAAGGATCAATTCTGGTCAGTTTTTCTGTCTTTTCCTTCAGAAGCTACCTTTTTTTGGCCCCACTCAATTGTTTATGTCCCGAATTCATGTTTCTGCACTTATAATTTATAATGTAATATTTAATAATTATTATATAAACATAAACCGAATATACTAACTAACAAATTAGAACCTCGACTTCGATCCAGATTATAAATGCTGTGAAAAAACTGTACCCAATACACGCAAACACTCGGATGCTCGAACTAAACTAAAGTTAAAGTTATCCTTATCCCTTATCTAGTAAGCGCCTCCGTGGCCGTGCGGGAGAGTCCATTCAGACTTTCCAATACGGACTCGGGGGTCGACGGTTCGATCCTCACCGGCGGCGGATGATTTTTCAAAATCACTGTCGTCGTTGAGATCGAGCTCAAGGTGGAGGGTAGGTTAGTTTAGATGAGCAAAAAGGGTCAGCAATGGCCTAATTGCCAGTAAGCATCTTACCTTTACCTTTTATCCCTTATCCAGTAAGTATGAAATAAATTGTTTAACAGTTTTTAGTTCAAATTCAAACCAGTTATTTGTGTCATTATAAAATATATTGACATTATTATACCTAATAAGTAGGCCTTCATATATTTTATTTTTAACCGTTTCTTGGAAGGATGGACTGAGGATGAAATATATGATCAAGCATTTTTACGTTCTTCGAATCAAAAGTCACCCAGTGCAGATTTCTATAACTGTAAATATGTGGTTATTGCTGCCATGCCAACAATCTGTTTACTGGTCTTAACGTAAATGATCTAAATCTTAAGTATATGATTTTAATTTAATTTTTTTATGAGTATGTAGATATTATATTATTATGATCTCATAAAAGCTGCCTGCAGGGCCCCCAAAGTGCCCCCCCCCCCCGCGGTGCGGGGGCTACGTGGGTGTCTGTTCTGCCACTGCCCCGTATCCCTTTTAAGTTTGACTTTTCGACTGACGCGAGTTTGACTAAAAGGTCATATTTGCGAATCTACTTCTGCTTTGTGTATCAGTAGTTTTGATCCCGCCTTTTTTTTAGGATTTTCTGTTTGAAAATGACTATCTGTATTTTATAATATATTTTCAATCATTTCGCAGTAAAATATAGGTCAAGTTCGTATCAGTTTCGACACGTAAATATTTCGTGCATCTTTTTTATCTCCTAATTCAATTATTCATTTCCGATGTGACAGCAACACGCTAACCCAATATAGAGACATTTCACCCCGACAGGAATATCGATTGTGAAGTTAAACCGGGATAGCGTGGCAAACACGTTTCGTCCTTATTATAGGTGGATGCCAAATCAGCGAAGTACAATAACTTTTCTGTAAATTACAACTCCGTGTCGCTGTCAACAATCGGCGACAGGTAGTGGCTATTTGGAGAGATGGTGATATGATTATCATTAATCATCATGTTGACGGTGTTGGTAGATTAAAGCCCAAGCCACTTGTCAGCATCTCGATGCTTCATCACCTGAATCCATCAATCTATAAGTGATTTTGCGTGATGGAAACTCGTATAATTTTCTAATTGCGCAGTTCGAATTGAACGGAAGGTGATTCATCAAAAGTTTCTGGTAGGTCAGAACAAGTTCAGTTTGAAAGTCCTGGGCAGCATGGGATTAATAAAAATTGCATTTAAAAAAATGGAGTCAGTGCGATATATATATATATATATATATATATATATATATATATATATATATATATATATATATATATATATATATATATATATATATATATATATATATATATATATAATATGTATACAGGTGTCCACTATAAAATGTGGCACCAGGGTTTTCCCGAGAACTACTGAGAGTTTCGAAAACCCTACAAAGCAACACGTCAATTTTGCTTCCGAGGGGGACATTTTTTTAACCCTAATAGAGTTTGTAGCATTTAACCCCTAGGTGGGTGACTTTGGCCTCTTTAATTTGAATAGGCTACTGTTACTTTTTTGGAAAGCTCTTTTAATGATCTATTGAAAGATGCAATTTTAAAATCTCGTGATTAGTTTTCTTCTTCTAGATTTTGCATATTTTGCGATATTACATTAGAAAATCTTTTTTTGAGGCCTTGTAGATTAGGACAAGG
This sequence comes from Tillus elongatus, assembly GCA_964006375.1. Lineage (NCBI taxonomy): Eukaryota > Metazoa > Arthropoda > Insecta > Coleoptera > Cleridae > Tillus > Tillus elongatus. The sequence goes on from OZ023265.1 coordinate 149,208,834, forward strand.
AAAAGCAGTACAGGCGGGTTCTAAGGGATTTTAAATAGGAACCTTTTCAGTTTTTTCTTCAAAAATCACTAGTATGTTTTTCAATAAATTATTTCGTAATTTTTCAGAAAAATGTATATTGTTTCTCAAGGACCCTGTACTCGGGGTGAGCCCCGAGAAATCAACCGTCATACCGTTTATGAGGGTGGAGGAAGTGGGAGGGCCACAGCACTCTCACCCTATGCGGTAGAAACATCCCCATGGCCAGAGAGGTAAAATATCCTGGGGTCGTATTGGACTCCAAGCTAAGCTGGAATGGTCAAGTCGAAAAAATAATGCGTATGGCAGTTATGACCCTAGCCGCCACTAGGCGGCTATATGGAAAAACGTGGAGACTAAGACCCACTGGCTGTACACAAGGGTGGTCAGACCATCGTTAACATACGCGGCACTGGTGTGGTGGCCTAAGGTGACACAATCCAGTGACAGATAAAAACTAGGCAAGATCCAAATGATGGCTTGCCTCGGCATCACAGGGGCCATGGCTTCAACCCCAACAGCAGCCATGGAGGTGTTGCTGGATCTGCGCCCCTACACTTAGTTATCATGGGAGAGGCCATGATAGGACTATACAGACTAGCCTGCAATGATAGACTGAAGACCAACCCCGGCTGCAGTCCAACACATCTTGTGCGAGTGTAAAGCTCTGTAAAGCAATATAAAGCTTCACCCTACCAATTGCTGTGCAGACTAGTTCAAGGCACAGTGGTTTTGGAATGGGTGGAGTAGAAAAGACAAAGGGCATGTACAATAAGCCAAAGGCTGCGGTGCTATCGGGGCGGCAAAGACGCGGACGATTCCTAAGGGAAAAAAGACCCTGTAGTTTAAAACAATGAAAATCGGTACAGGCAGATCATAAGGGATTCTGAATTCTTATTCAGAATCCCTTATGATCTGCCTGTGCCACTGATTTTAATCAGTCGTAACTTTTTTCTCAAAAAAATCCCTAAAAGTTGTTTTTGAATAATTTATTTCGTAATTTTTCAAAAAATTTAAATTTTTTGACCCTATAGTTTAGAACAATGAAAATCGGTACAGGCAGGTTTTAAGGGATTCTAAATGAGGATACGACCAGCCTTTTCTTCTAAATAAAAACTATTGGTAGTTTTTGTATAAACTGTTTTGTAATTCTTGAAAATAAAATAGTTTGTTTCTTGAAGACTATGTATTTTACAACAACAAAATAACTACAGGTAGGACCTTAGCACTCATAAATAAGAATCCGTCGTTGCGTCTTGTTTAAAACATTCGCTAATAGTGAGTTTTGTATAAATTATTTCGTATTTTTTAACAGAGGTTACTTTTTTTCTCGAAGACCTGTGGTTTAGAATAAAAAAATCGGTACAGGCAAGTTTCAAGGGACTCTAAGTAAGAATCTGTCATGAGTTTTTTCTTTACAAAAAATCCCTAATATGATTTTTTTTATGTCACTCTATAAAAAAGGTCGCACTTGGCCATGTTTACAGCTTACCTACTTATTTGAGGGCTATGTTTAGAAAGAAATTACTTATCAAAATTGTGTAATTCTCGAGCTAAGGGCTCGAGCTTATTGGAGATACATTTTGTGAAATTGCAACTAGTGCGTTACGCAATCTTCCGGCGTTTGGATCCTTCACCATGACAAATCGCCCACTCACAATTTGTTGTCAGAGAGTTTTTGGAAGGAAAATCGATCACAGTCACCGATTCCCTGTCCTATCCACCTGATTTGGCACCGTGTGACTACTTTCTATTTCTAGTACAAAATGTTGACTTCCAGATGTGGCATTTGGGGAACATGTTGGCCATCTATTTTGAACAGTTGGGACAGTGGTGGCGCAAGTGCACTATATCCGCGGGAGGAAGTGGTATTTTGAAGCTAAAGATATTCATTCATCACAATACAATTTTTATAGCAATTTTTTACACATTTTTTTGACAAATCTCGTATAATAACAGGTACCTTAAAGTTGGTCGGTGGTGATTAAACATATTTTTTGAATACATTGCTATCAATAGCAAAACCGCTCATATATGCCCAATTTCACATATTCCAGGTTAACTGAACCGTTCGATTAAAGTTAATTGGAGGTGTGTGTAACCATGCATAAATGTTAAAATACGAGTGAATGTAGACGGAGCTTTTAGTGCTAAAGCAATCGATTATTTTGATGAATATAGCAACACAATGCAAACATGCGATAATTAAATTCCCCTTTCGCCATTTCTTTGCATGTATCCGGAAGTTTCATCCGCGAAACAGCAACTAATTAATCTATACGAGTCTCAGGTGAAATCACGGTTAGACTATAGACCCGTTTAAAAAAATTCCAATATTCTAGAAGCATTTAATTTCATTTTTATTTCATTATATTTTCCTTGTATACACAGTTCGCTTCTAAATTATGGAACAAATAAGTTAAAATGTTGGGGGGGGGGGGGGGGTATATTGGTCCCGTTCATTTTATAAAAATACACATTTTTGCATGAAAGTAGGTTTTCCATTTTTTAGAGTAATAATGTCTCAAATACATTTTGCTTTTAACTGGCAACGCCCTATTTATTTTGTCGATTTTGAGAGCTTTTTTAATTCTCGAACTGACAGTATGCAAATGTTGCCATCAACTAAGAAATGTTTCGAGTCAATCACAATTGAATTGAGAAATCGTCATCACTTAAAATAAAGCAAAAGCTATGTTGTTAATCAAAAACGTTATCATATTAAGCTTTTTTTAAGTGCCAATCTAGTGCGGCGGATAGAAACAACCCAAAGAAGTATTCCTCAGCGCATTCATTCACATGGAGGGTGCCTTTGACAACACCTCATATCAAGCCATCAAACGGGCCCTACAAGAAAGGGAAGTGAAATTCGTCATTGCAAGATATATTGAGTTAATGCTAAAAAGCAGTGTTATCACAGCCACCACAAATGCAACCAACGCAACAGCGGCGGTGGCAAAGGGTTATCCTCAAGAAGAAATGCTATCGCATCTGCTGTGGTCGCTCGTTGCTGATGAACCTACGACTACATTGAGCGGAGCTTGAAGCAACTGGCTACTAACAACGAACTAACTTTGATGTGGGTACCAGGGCATCAAGGCATTGAAGGAAATGAGGAATGAGACAGTCTTGCAAAATGGGCAGCAACAGCACCTTTCTATGGTCCAGAGCCTTATTATGGACTAACAAAAAGTCACGTAACAAATGAACTTGATACTTGGGAGAAACACTAAGTGCTGTCATACAGGAGGAAAACGATAGGCTTGAGGCAGGCAAAACGGTTCATCACCATAATAACAGAGAAGCCAGAACTGTTTATTGGATTGAACAGGAACGACTTAAGAATAATCACAGTACTTTTCAGAGGACATTTCCCGGTAAGGTATCACCTGATGAAAAAGGGCAAGGCGGACGGTGAAAAATGCAGATACTGCACTGAAGCAGCAGAAACAACAGAACGCTTGCTATGCCACTGCATGGTTCAGTTCTACAAAAGGCTCAAATACCTTGAAGGGGTGACTCTAGCGCCGCAGGAAATAGGTAAAATATCCTCCAAGAGGGTAGTGGACTACATGCAAAGTATAAACTTTTTGGGCAACTATTAGAAAATAGAGTCATGTATAAAAGACCTATTAGAGTTGCAGCGTTGAGGCTAAAGGATTATACGACTTATCATAAAGTTTAAATATAGGGACAGCCATTATAGTAGAAGTCCAAAATAATTTATCTGGGTTCAATATTAAAGATCAATCTTGCATAAGTTATGTAGTAGTAGTAGTAGTAGTAGCAGTGGTGGGGAGGCCAACTCCAAGCAAGTAGGCCACCATGGGCCCTTTTTGCCAACCCCAGCAAACCAGCAACCATGTTCTACTCCTCGATTCCGTCGCCAAACCGCCTCGACCTCGAGATGAAGGCCGCGACGGTCTTCAATTGGACGGTACTTACGTGATTCCTCTTCAGAGTTATCGATCCAAACAATTCTGCTCGAAGACTCCCAAAAGCCTCGCATTCGCACAGGTAATGGTAGGACGTTTCCTCATCCTCGCCGCATTCCTGGCAAATGGGATCCCTCTTTACGCCTATCAATGTGAGGTGTCTTCTAAGGGCGCAGTGGCCTGTGAGCACCCCAATGATGCGGAGAAGCGTAGGTCGACTCCTTTTAAGTAGCCAGACAGCTTTATCTCTGTCCGGCCCCTCCACGAAGTCCCTCGCCTGCCTACAACTACCGGCCGACCCCCAGTGCCTCTTCATTGCTTCCTCGGCTTACCTGTCTAAGGCGACAGAGACCGTCTTCCTACTTATACCTATCGCGGGCTCCGGCCCACAGAACGGCCGCCGGGAACCGAGCCTTGTGAGATTATTCGCCACCTCATTCCCCGCCACGCCACAGTGTCCCGGAACCCACACTAGTTGTACCTCCTTTGTCCTGGCTAGTCCTCTGAGGGCGTCAGCGCACTCCTGAACCAGTGTAGACCTGATTCTGGCCGCGCAGACCGCCCGGAGGACTGCCTGGCTATCCTAGCAGATGTACACACATCTCTCGGGACTCCTCTTCACATCCTGTCTATTGACCACAGAGAGGATAGCGTACACCTATGTTTTGAATGCCGTGGTATATGCGCCAAGAGCATAGCTCTCGCGCACCCCCAGGCCCTCGATGTATATTCCTGCATAAGTTGTGTAACAGGTAACACAAGAGTAGATGTGGAGTATACAGTAAATTAAAAGTTATTCTGCGGAATATTCAATAATTCGTTCGATAATAAGTTTAGAAGGGAAATGTGTTTGTGGATTTTGCCTTTGGCATTAAAGTCAAACATCACTTTGCAAAGAGAAAAGTGAAATAAAGGAGTCGTACCGATAACTCAAAAAATAATGGGTCGATTTTGATGAACTGTAGGAGGTACCTTACCTCTGTTAGTGGCTTGGAAAGTTCGTAAGCCAGGAAAATCGGACCAGTTTTCCCGGGAAAATTTTGGGGTTTCTTTCGAAAAAATTTTGTATCTTCGAAAATTATAAAGATATGACAACCACATACGTTTCTACTATCAAACTTGCTCTACATACCGAAATTCAGAGCTCTAAGTTAAAAGAAAAAAAAAGTGTTAGGCATATAAAGGAAAAAAATGCCACTAGTAATCAGTGGAAAGCACAAGAACAAAATAGTTTGTGTGATTAACAAAACCAATTGAATATTACACACAACGGTTAAGCTTTCTTGACGCAAGAAGGTCAAGAAATAGCAGGAAAAATATTTTAAATTTTTTATAGTTTTTCTTCTTAAAACGTCAAAGTCGCGATTCAAAACGTCAAATTTTGCAATTTTCAGGCAAAAAATCTGAAACGGATACGCGTTATGTAGAAGAACGTCGTAATAAGTGTGTTTTACAAAGCCTTAAGTTTCAGCTTCAGCCATTATTGTCCTTCATTTTACTAAAATATCTACGAAAAACCCATTTCAAATAGACATTTTCTCTGATGGTTTGGCAGTAGTTTCAACTATAGAGGTTGTGCTTTAATAGTCTATAATTTTAGCAAATTTTCGTAGAAAGAATTTGTTATTGAGAAGACCACGGCTTATGAATTTTAAAAGATTTATTTAAATGAGCGCAAGCTAGAACCCCTAGAACCCATGTACGGGGTCAGTTTCAGTTTTTGTTTGTTTACACATATACAGACTGGCGCATTTCCACGGTAAAGTTCAATATATATGTTGTTATACAAGATATGAGAAAAAAATATAGGGTCTAGCTGCATCTTCTAAACCTATTTTGACAATCAGTCGTTGGTGATAGACATTTTCTTTTTTCAATAGAACGCCCTTATTGTATTTTTGCATTTTCCATCGAAGTATAATCCATGTTGAAAAAAAAAATGATATCGTTTTTAAGTTATTTCACTCGTTTTGCAACTTTTCACGTTTTTGGCACATATCACAAATTGTGATACGGCGTTTTTACCAATAGATAGCAGAGCCGCATGAGAAATGGCGCATTCACAGAGGTTTTTGTTTGTGTTATTCGTAAAAAAAAATCGAATTGCCACATACAGTCGCTCTCAAATAGTTACTACATTTGAAAAGTTTTCGCAGAATTTTTTTAGTGTTTCCGTAAAAATCGTTTTGTGTGAAATGTTGGTCAAATTCGGCTCATCATTTTATGAGATCAGTGTGATGCCATATATATATATATATATATATATATATATATATATATATATATATATATATATATATATATATATATATATATATATATATATATATATATATATATACCTAACCACGGATTCCCGGGACGAAAATTTTATGACTTTTCTTATAACATTTTTCCTCTGGGGGCCCCGTTTTCGAAATACAGAGTGTTGAAATTGAACTTAAAAAATAGTTTTTCATTTATAATTTTTATGTTTTTGAAGTTATCTCCATGAAATTTTGCACGTAGTCTTATTTCATAACTAGAAGCCACCTGTGTAGATGGGGAGAGAAAAATCAAATCCCAAGGGGGGTACAGGGGGGTTGAATAAGTATTGACCCTCTAAACTTTTTTGTGCGCACGCCAATGGTTTCAAAACAAATGGCTTTTGTTAGACAAAATAATTCTATAACTTTTGTTTCTCTAGTTGAATTTTGAGAAAACGACTAGTTTATTAGTTATTGTAAATTGTATGGTCGGACCCAAACAGGTGAGAAAGAACCTACAAAAGGTTATCTCCATGAAATAGTTTAGAGGGTCAATACTTGTTCCACCCCCCTGTACCCCCCCTTGGGATTTGATTTTTCTCTCCTCATCTACACAGATGGCGTCTAGTTCTGAAATAAGGCTAGGTGCAAAATTTCATGGAGATAATTTCAAAAACATAAAAATTATAAATGAAAAAAGTTTCGTCGGTTTTTTCTCGCCTGTTTGGGTCCGACCATACAACTTACAATAACTTATAAACTAGTTGTTTTATCAAAATTAAACTAGAGAAACAAAAGTTATAAAATTATTTTGTCTAACAAACGCCATTTGTTGTGAAACCATTGGCGTGCGCACAAAAAGTTTAGAGGGTCAATACTTGTTCCACCTCCCCTGTACCCCCCTTGGGATTTGATTTTTCTCTCCTCATCTACACAGATGGCGTCTAGTTCTGAAATAAGGCTACGTGCAAAATTTCATGGAGATAACTTCATAAACATAAAAATTAGAAATGAAAAACTATTTTTTAAGTTCAATTTCAACACTCTGTATTTCGAAAACGTGGCCCCCAGAAGAAAAATGTTATAAGAAAAGTCATAAAATTTTCATCCCGGGAATCCGTGGTTAGCGGGTTGGCCCACTATTTTGTAACACCCTGTATATATATATATATATATATATATATATATATATATATATATATATATATATATATATATATATATATATATATATATATAAATAAATAAATTGAAACTGACCCCGGATATGCGTTTTTAGTGGGCCTACTTCGCGCTCGTTTAAAGAAATGGTTTTAAAATTCAAAGGCCGCGATCTCATTAGTGAATTTTTTAAAGAAAATTCCCTAATAAATTCTTAAACAAACGAAATTGTAAACTTAAAAAGAACAAAATTGAGACACAGCTCCAAAACAAACAAATAACTTATACACAAAAGTTGAAAGCTTAAGCCGTACACTTTTTTCACCTGGAAAGATTTCTTTTCTCAAGAAAAGTTATAAATACTGTCTACAATTTAAATTTACAGACAAAATGAAAGAAATATTCGCTCTAAATCTTCAATAGCTTCAACATCTATGAAGCAAAAACTAAAAATATGTCAATTTTTGAGAACGTTTAATTTCAAACATGACAAACGTCAAATTAATCAAAATAAGATTGTCAAATCCATTCAGAATGAGATAACAGAGAACAATTTAGTTTTTATCGAAGTTTATAAAGGAAACACAACCGTAGCTATAAATAGTGACGCTTACAACGTAAAAATTAATAATTTTATTAATGCAGAAAATTTGATTCAGATTAGCAGAGACCCAACAAGTTCCTTTCGGATAAAACTAAAAAATGAGTTTTCCGAATAAACGTCAAATCAAACAAAAACATAAAAATCGTCACCAACACACCTTGTACATAATATTGAAAAGTCAGTGTGTATATATATAGTATATATATATATATATATATATATATATATATATATATATATATTTAAGACGGGCCTAAAATTTATCAACTGAATGTGAAACCTTCTTTTTCTATACAGATATGGAATTATACTTTCTGTAACTCTGCAGCAGAAATTTTTATTTTAAATTGTTAGCGTGGCTCACTCGAGGCATTTATTGGAGACGTCAGCAATTTTTTTTGCCTAGAGTATCTAGGAGTGAAACGTAGGTGAAAGAAAATCTAAGGAAAGGTCCTTATAGTCCACAAATCCGATCTTTAGAGTTCGTGATAAGCTTATGTTACTAGTTTCGCGTCGATTGGACTCTTACGATAAACTTTTATTTTCCTTGTGTTGAATTTGTACAGACGAGAAAATCGGAACAGCAAAGGCAAGGTGTGTACAATGTATCAATGTTAATAACATTTTCCTAAGCAGCTGTTTTTTTTTTAAATTTTGTACTCGAAAATTCACTTCAATCGCCCAATTGACTTTAAGTTGTGAGATTAGATTTTTTTTAATAATTTTAAGTTCTGTCATCGACTCAGCCTACTGATTATTTAACGCAGGCAGGATCCCAAAGCGATCACTCATCATGTTTGGCATACAGTGAGAGATGTAACTTTCAATAAATTCAGTTACTCAAATGTGCTTGGACACGTCGATTTGTAATACATATCATATATATATATATATATATATATATATATATATATATATATATATATATATATATATATATATATATATATATATATATACACTTATTTGTTTGCTGTACTTTATGTGATTTTCTATTTCTTTATGTGGACTGCAATTTCGAACCTTCCTGGTTCATCATCAGCACGCTGCTGACTCTGATCGTTCCTGTGTGGTCTATTTCTAAGGTTGTATGTGACGTCTGCGTGTTCAGCTTCTATTGGTCGGTTTACAGTTGTTTGATTGGCTGTGTTTTCGGTTTGTGTTGATTGTATCAGTTTCCTGTTTTGGTATGATAATTTTTCTATTTGTATGGCTTTGTTCTGGGATTAACTGTTTCTTACTGTTTGTTTGTTGAATGTAGTATTGTTCCCATATTTTCATTTTTTTGTGATCTTTAGTATGTTTTATTCATTGTAATTGGTTGATATCTGGTTTTTGGTGTTTTTTTGTTGTGAATGTGTCTAACTACGTTTGATTTGTAGCTAGGTATGTGGATTTTATTTAATGCTGTTATATGTTCCTTATATCTTGTTTCTATTGATTTTTTTGCCATTCCTATATATTTTTTATTGCATGTATTACATTCTATTTGATATATTCCGTTTAATTCATGTAGGTTGTGTTCTTGTTTTTTTATTTATTTTGTTTATTATTTTGTTATTCGTTTTGTAACATATTGTTTGAGTATTTGTGCTAATTTTTTGAGTTGGTGGTTATAAGTGAGTGTTGTGTATTATGTGTTTGTTTTGTTCATTTGTTTGTTTTTTATTGCTTTTACTGGTTTTTCTATTGTTTTCTTGTATCCATTTCTTTGTGCTATTATGATGTTGTATTCCTTTTCTCGTTCGTCATTGTGGAGTGGCATATTTAGCACTTTGTTTAATTAGTATCTGTATGCGGCAATTTTTTGCGTGTTTAGGTATAGCGATGTCTGTTTGTGTAGGTTTCCTGTATATTTTGTGTTCAATCTGGTTTTCCTTTCTGATTAGTGTTAAGGCTAGGAAGTTTATGGTGTTTGATTATTTTTCTATTGTGAATATAATGTTGTTGATTTGGTTTATCTTTTCGAGGATATTGTCTATGGTGCTTTTTGAGTGTCATATATTACCAATATACCATCGTCGTATCTTGTCCAGTTGATGTTTGGGTCTGTTTCTAAAATGATGGTGTTGATTTTATTTTCTAACTTTTGTATGTATATTTCTGCCATAATGCTTCATACTTTATACCAGCTATTTACAACACATCACACTGGAAAAAATATTTTCGCCTGCGTGCCCCAATGTCATTGATCAGAATACTTATACAGATGCGTGTGCCTCCCAAATTTTATTTAAAGTTTTCATACAAAGGGGTGTGTTTTAAGATTGGCACTGAGGCAAACTGTTCAATTTGTAACCTGCAGGAATCTGAGACGTTGAGGCATATACTGTTCAGTTGTCCCATATATGAACCTGTAAGACCTCCTCTTCTAAGGACGGGTATTGAACACCTGGTAGGTGTATTAAATAATATGGATGCTCCAAATATAAAATCATTAGGATACTTTTTGATAAATTGTTTAAGTATACGGGCACTTAAAATAAATGAAATTTGTTTTTAGTTATTTCGGTTGATATCAGAATAGCATAAATTTTTGTAGTCATTAGTTGTTAGCTTTAGTTTATAGACTAAGACTTTTTTATAACTATTGTTTTTTTATTATTTTGTATATTTGAATTTATTACTAATTCCACCCTTGATCCTTGTAATAGAACATTAGGTTCTTCGATATAATTGCTAGCTTTCTAGATGATCTTAGCCTAGGTAATGGTGGTCTAGTAAGAGGATTTCTTCCTTCATACTCCTCAACTGCACGACTCATTCCTGTGGACAATTTGTCGATGAGTTCCTCATTTTATTGCGTACCCTCGACGTTCTTGCTCAGTATGTATATGTTTCAGATTACTACCATCAAACAGGATCTTGCTATTTTCCGTAACCGCTATGTTAGTAATTTCATATTCAACTTCCTGTCTGATGGTATTCAGTCTCGTTTGTGGAATAAGGTTATTTCTAAGTATAACACGATAGTGATCCGCTACTCTCTGTTGAGTCACCTGTATGTGTGGCTACATTTTGAGACATTCGGTGTGAAGTTGTTGCCTATATCCGGTCGTCTGTTGTCCGAGTTACTTTGTAGTAAATGCGCATAATGGTTTCATTCATATCCATAGTCCATTTCATGCGCCGTCTTGGTAATCCCATCCGTGTGAGCGCTGACTAATTTTCCTGCGTAGCATCCACAGTGGGTGGAGCTCATGGTCTTACTAGGCTCCCCTGCTGTTGATGTTGGGCTGTAATTTCTTGCAGGACAGGGGCCCGTCTCATCAGCACCCGCCACCGACGTCCCGCATGCTGTCATGTCCAGCGCCGGCTCCAGACATGCCCTGGCGAACCCCAAGACAGCGGCACTTTTCCGAGGTTTTGAATTTGCTCCATTTCCGTGGGTGCGCCACCGGTTAACTCTGGTGGCCCAGGTAGGGATGACGGAAGGAGTAAGGTTATATGGTTAAGGAAAAAGAGGGTAAATAGGATAGCGGACAGCTGACGTCGCTGGCTGTACCGTTTATGTCGTTACGAATAGCGATGAGCACACTGCTTTTATGATTATAATTATGATAATAATAATAATAATAATAATAATAATAATAATAATAATAATAATAATAATAATAATAATAATAATAATTATTATTATTATTATTATTATTATTATTATTATTATTACTATTTTATCCAAAAACAATCTGAAACTTTCGTTTATTGGGTACTAAATGTATATCAAATTTGAAGACGATATCTGTTAAGGTGGCTACTAAAAGACAGACATACAGACCGACAGACACACAAAATTTTCGTTCTCAAATCATGTTTTCTATATGTTTTGACACTTTTCGCGGCGTTTAAGTGAACTGATTTTTAAATATATGTCTCCAATACCATACTTCCACACGTATTGACGATGTGGATGTAATTAGACTTGACTATTCATTAGAGCTCACCAGTGCACCAAACCAGTCACACTCAGAAAACGCCTAAAGTAATTCGGCTAAGGTAGCTAGCCTTAGAAAACATTGTGGAATCTAGCCTTACATTCACTGTCCCTAAAAGTACCAGAGCTGGTGGAAGAAAGTACCAGGGCTGATGATTTACAAAATTGTTAGTTAATTGTACACATGTTTTATTAGAACTTCCATGACAGTATACTATCTACTGCCGTACATCTAACAATGTTTTATGATGCTAGGTGCTGAAACAAATGTTTACATTTCAGGCCATGTACAAGACAGTTTATGACATCTCGTAACTCTTAAAAGACACAAGTTGTTAAAATCAATTTCTGATTGTCTCCTTGTTAGGTAGTACTATTTCCAAAGGCTGGTCTAACCTTACCATCAAATTAAAACGCATTAAACAACTTTAATTTAACTAAATACAGACGAAATGACTCTTTCTCTGGCTTCACAATTGCTTATTTTCTTCTCTGTAACCGGTTTCGCCTTTAACGGTTTCGTCAGACAAGAAAATAAAGTTTAAAAAAACTCGGGACGCAGCAAGTGCGTTATGGTAGTGAATTTTTATTAAATGCTTCAAATTTAAATAACTCAATTTTCTATAAACTTAGAGAGTTTAATTTCAATACGTAGTAAGGTTTTTCCTAAGGCAAGACATTCACAAAATTTCATTAAAATAACTTTGTAATTTTCGGAGAAAAAAATTTTTTTCGAAAGAAAATTTAAAATTTGAGTAACTCAATTTTCTCTAAACTTAGAAAGTTGAATTTTGGTACGTAGTAAGGTTGAGGCAACATATATAGTAAATTTCATTGAAACAGCTTTGTTACTTTCGGAGAAAAAAATTTTTTTCGAAAGAAAACTCAAAATTTTTCCGGAAAACCCCGTCTGATTTTTCTGGATAACGAACTCATCCAAGCCATTAATAAAAGAAGTTTCATCGAAATCGGTTAATTATTTTTTGAGTTATCATATATATATATATATATATATATATATATATATATATATATATATATATATATATATATATATATATATATATATATATATAAACATATAAAAATTAAACCTATTTACAAATGAACTTTAATAAGATATTATGCTGTGACAATACCTCTCTCAAGCACCCTAAAATATAATCAAAATGTGCACAGTTATATATGTTTTATTTCTTTTTCCCTTGTCTTAATACACTACATATTTTATGACAATCGATTTAATTTACTTATTTGATTTCATAAATAGTCGGTTAATAGTGACTTGGAATGAAGTAGACACCACATCTTCAAACATATTAAGAGAATATGAGTAAATCAACAGCAACTGGGAATGAATTCGGTCAGTCGCCCAGCCACGTGGTTAAAAAACACTGTTTGTATGAGTGGTTACCACTCTAGATCTAAATAAAAGGACTGTAACAGCGGCAGAAGCAGAAGTCAATGGAAGGTTGATGAATGAATCTCATGAGTCAATAAGAAAAGCATTGACTAACCAACAGCAACCACATACTTATGATTTAAACATGTTTCAAATTTGAATAGCTCAATTTTCTGTAACCCTAAAAAACTGAATTTTGGCACATAGTTAGGTATTTTCCAAAGCAATATGTAGACCAAATTTTATCGAAATTTTCGGAAAAAAAAATTTTTTTTGAAAGAAAACTCAAAAATTTCCCGGAAAACCCCGTCCGATTTTCCTGGCCAACGAACTCATCCAAGCCATTAATAAAAGAAAGGCACTTGCAGAGTTTCATCTAAATCGGTTAATTATTTTTTGAGTTATCAGACGGATACATACATATATATATATATATATATATATATATATATATATATATATATATATATATATAAGCATATAAAAATTTAAACTGACCCCGGATATGGGTTCTAGGGGTCCTAATTCGCGCTCATTTGAAAGAATTTTTGCAAAGTCTCACCATCGATACCTCTCTATTAGTGAATTTTTTTAATAAAAATTCACTAAAAATACCAATTTTTCCCTGTATGATGATGCTACAAAACGGCGAAACTGGTTAAAGAAAAGAAAATAAGCAACTAAATTTAACGTTTTCTTGACATCGCTTCCATTCATTTGTTCATTTCATTCTTGCGTTTTCTTCGGAATAATTTTCAGTGACTATGAATTAGACATAAAAAACAACAGGAAGTCATATAGTTATGTACTTACACTATAATTTTATAAGAAGATATCATTATGCAATCCTTAAAAAACAATGAAACAATAGTTTATTTGTTCCTTAAGGTCACTGTCGATTGTTCGTTGTAATGACTGTTATAAATCGACGTTTCCTTTAGGTAAGAAAAAAACAAACAAAAATAGTTACCAATAATTAATCTTATTATTAATGTTAATTAATAAAACTTGTGAGTCATGCACAAAACAAATTTAAGCTTTTTTTGGGTATGTCATTATGTACGGTTCTTATTAACATATTCAACATATTCTTAGTACCAGATTTCTGTCTGAGATCTCAGAAAGTTGCTTTATTTTTCAACATTTAAAATTTAGAATTATTCTTAAAATGTGGGATATCCCAAGTATTTCAATTAATTTTCCTTTAAAAATTAGAGATACCGGCAAACAGCCTTATAGTGTTCGAATTCAATTAAATAATATTGCTAATTACTTTTCACTTGTTGGCATTTCTATGTATCAAAATCTGAATTGGCACCAACATGTCACATCAATTGCTGAAGCGGCTGCTAAGAAATTAGATTTCCTCTTCCGTGCTCGCAAATACTTTTCACCAGCTAATCTCTATACCTTTTATACTTCACAAATAAGACCAAACCTTGAATACTGCTTCCACATCTGGCGTTCTGCTGCCGCTTCCACACTCGCTATCCTGGACTGCATTCAGAAGAGAGCTATACTTCTCATTGGTGACCCTACCCTCACCCAAAGGCTGCCATCCCTTGCCCACCGACGTGCTGTTGGTGACCTCTCTCTCTCTCTCTCTTTCATAGATATCTGCACGGGCACTGCTCAGAGGAGCTTTCTTTCATAGTTCCTCCACCTGCTATCCCCAACTAGATCTACCAGGGGAACAGAGCGAATGCACCCTTTTACTGTCCAGGTCACCAGACTAGATAGAACATCTTGTTATGCCCGCTCTTTTGTCCCGAGGACTTTCAAGCTGTGGAACTCCTTGTCAGCACATGTTTTTCCTTCTCCTCCGAACCTCCAAACCTTCAAGTCCAGAATTAACAAGTTGCCTCTTTCCTCCTTGTCGACACCCACGGTACGATAGTATTTAGGCTGTGAGGCCTCGTGGTGTGTTGTTGAAAAAAAAAAGAGGTATAGGTATTTAATTTTTCGTTGTCCTTGTGGATACCAGAGAAACCACAAGACCAAAAGTTTTTGCGTGATAAACGCAATTTATTTAATTATATTGACAAAATAAATGATGTAGGGCTAGATGTATTCTCACCATAATTATAACCGCAGACCGGTTTTGCTCTAATTGGAGCTCATCAGTACGGTATACTAATTACAGCGAGAACACGCCTATAAAGTAATACGGCTATGGTAGCCAGCGTCATAGTACATTGTGAGATGTACGACAGGGTCGCCATCTCGGTCCGGAACCAGGTAGTATGTTCTCATGACAGCTCCATATAACACAAAATGTTATAAAATAGAGTCTGTGTACAACCAACTAATTTTTTTTTAATGTCAGCCCTGGCCCATTCCTTCCCTAAGATCGGGGCAATATATGTTGTTGGAGAAACATATTGGTACGTTCCTGCCTCTTTAATTTCATTCGGTTGCACTATCCTTTAAGTTTCTACCTGGAAGTAGTTATTTCTGGATTTCACAATCCTTTCCAATTTGCTGATAATCTTTATCCTCTAGCCGTCTGTATCGCATTAGGTATACGCATGAACAATTCCATACAAAGAATACTTATATACCGTTAAGTCCTTTATGGTAAATAGCTTTACCTGTATTGACGTGTTTTTAAAATATACCCAGTGGATCTCTTCACTAGGAATAATGCTTCTACCTAGTTGATCATTCTGTATTACTGATATTATGTTATGTCACCTAGCGTTACGCGAAAGCTCGATAAAAGCAACCCTTTCGCAAAGCACAGGTCAGTTCTACGCCAGATCTCATCTTCTTCGCTTCTTGGAACCCCGAGTGCTTAATCTTCCACTTAAACATCGCTCGTGTGTTTAAGCCAGTTCAATTCTACAGTGCCATTCTGCAACGAATCTCATCTTCATCGCTTTTTGGGACTTCTAAGATCCCAATCTTCTACTTAAACATCGCTAGTGTGATTAAACCAGTTCAGTTCAAGCTCCAATCATCCTACAGAAATTCCGTTCGTACAGTGATACAGTGAAAAGTCAGTGTTTTCTTCTAAATTAGAAAGTATACCCGCAGTTAAATGCAATAGCAAGTAGCTAATAAGGTTGTGAAATCTCCTGAGTAACCCATTAAATCAAGTGTAAAACCGCAAAGTGTAAATAAATGTTAAGTTCAAAGTGTATATAGTAACAATACAACATATATAACAATAAAAAACTGTATTATTGAAATCTTCTGGAATCCAGTGCATCTAGAGTTATAAATACAGTCCACATCTTCACCATATTCTTCTTCACACGCTAATTAGCAAAGCCGACTAGTTAGTGAGGGTGGGATCAATCCACCTGCAAAACATTGGGGAAAGAAAACCAGCTCTTTCTGTCCCATATGTAAGTTTAGATGTATTTTACCATAATTAGAACCGCAGACCGGTTTCGCTCTAATTAGAGCTCATCAGTACGGCATAATTTTTGCGAGAATGCATCTAGCCATACATACTAATTACAGCGATAAGACGCCTATAAAGTAATACAGCTATGATAGCCACCCTAGAACATTGTGCGATGTACGACAGGGTAACATTATATTTTGAATGTTAGACATGTGTTCTCGATATATTTTAAAAATAAGATCAAATTCGTTCTGACACACGAAATGTTCCCTGTTTAATTGAAAAAATTAGAATTCTCAAACTGTTTGTCCCTAAACTTATTATTGTTGGCTTAATTGGATATGACTTTCTTTTCATAAACCACTATGGAAGCTAAATGTACACGCTCGGTTATTCCGGACACGTAAAGTATTAGCCGTCTGAAATATATCTGCCGTGTAAGTCTCTCTAAATTACTTTGAAAATGATTCTAATTCTTAGTCAGTACATTTTGTCATCCGGTTAATAATTAGTATTCAGCTTATCACAATTACTTTGACACCAGGTACTAATTTTATTTCATTGAAATTCAGTGGACGTCGCATTCTATAGTAAGCTTTCACTTTATAAGGCAGGAACTCCTAATATCTTAAAATATAGCACGTGCTACAAACAAAATGAATCATTGTTTCTGAGTTGTCTTTTAACTGTTCCGAGGCGGTATAATTACTGTGCTCTCGATATTGAGCGTCGAGCGATTTAGTTCTTAATTTAAATCGTTTGAAATACATACATTTTCAATATGCGGTCTTAATTTGTTTGTTTTTTATTTTAGTAGCTAGTTTGAATCATATTCCTGTTCTTATAAGCACGAATCGTAGCAGCACCTGTTTTTTTCTGTTAGCTTCTGGTTTTACTAGTTGACTTTTGATCCATTTTAGTCAATTTTCTTTCATGAAAGTCGCCATTGGACAATACATTAAGTGAACATTGGAATATTTGATAAGCAATGACAAGTACAATTGGAAAACCCAAATCACCATTACAAATTTTCAAAGACCTGACGATCGTTTCACTAACAAAGTTGGCGTCATCGAAGGATGAAAAATCTAGCTAAACAAATGCACATTTTTTTCCTCAGGGCTCGTCCGTGGCCTTGCCGCCCCGATAGCACTGCAACCTTTGGTTGATTGTGCATACCCTTGGTCTTACTCCACCCATTCCAAAATCACTGTGCCCTGAACTAGTCTGCACAGCGATTGGTAGGGTGAAGTTTTATATCGCTCTGTCTCCGATCTAGACTGAACATATAGATACAAATTATTGGAGGACCTCTGTGATTTTTAATCCGTTTCATTTCTTTTATGGACCGTGTATTACATGATGTTGCATATCTAGTCGCATTCTACTCGTCGAACCCTTTTATTTGATACCCATATAAAAGGGTTTGTGAAGAAAAAGGTAACTAGCCATCTTTTAGTTAGAGTTCAGAATGATATCACATAGTTTATCGTATTTTACTAGACAAACCCTTTCATTTGATGTCTCCTATGTCAAGGGGGTTATGGAGAGAAGGGTAATTCGCCATCTTGGGGCGTGTCCTATATTGAGTTTAGAATAGTGGGTATCACAATATTTATCGTATTTTACTGGTCAAACCTTTTTATTTAATACCCATGTCAAGGGATTGTGAAGAAAAAAGGCAATTCTCCATCTTGAAGTTTCCGACATATTGGATTTAGAACAATATTAAAATAGTAAATTGCATTGTCACCGGACATATAAAGTGAACTAATAAAAGACAGTCATTTTCTGAGAAATAAAAAAGTTTTCCTAATACCGGATACGTAAAGACACAATATCAGAAATACAAGTTTTTATCACCCTTAGAGGCAGAAGTGACAGATGTAATTATTTTTTAGTCAATATTAGCACAGTCTGAGTGAATCCACGTAAAATATTCTGTTCGCCTCTATTGTCTTCAGGAAATAATTCGTAGCAAAATAAACACTCCGCATCCGTCTTTACAATTGAAACCTGTAATGTACACCGATAAGAACACTTTGAGCTACTCAACTTACAACATATTTTTTAATTTACAACATAAACTACAGCAGAATGGTTAACAAAGGCTTGCCTATCAAAACAAAAGTTTTTCAGTGCGTTTGTTCATCCCTCTGATGACGCTAACTTTGTAAGCGAAACGATCGTCAGGTCTGAAAATGTCTTCTAGTGAATTAGGTTCTGCAAAATGTACTTATCTCTTTTCTAACGTCACAGTCCATATCTGAAACGTCGCCTAGAGCCAATTCTCACCCTTAGAGGCAGAAGTCACAAATGTAATTATTTTTTGGCCAATATTAACACAGTCTGAGTGAATCCACTGAAAATATTCTGTTCGCCTGTATTGTCCTCAGAAAATAATTTGTAGCAAAATAAACACTCCGCATCCGCCTTTGCAGCTGAGTAAAGATTGGAACCTGTAATGAGCACTGATAAGTACACTTTGAGGGACTCAATTTACAACATATTTTTTAATTTACAACATGAACTACAGGAAATTGGTTAACAAAGGCTTGCCTATCAAACAAAAAAGTTTTTCAGTGAGTTTGTTCATCCCTCTGATGACGCTAAATTTGTAAGCGAAATGATCGTCAGGTCCGAAAAATGTTTTCTAGTGAATTGGGTTCTGAAAATTTTATTTATCTCTTTTCTAACGTCACAGGCCATATCCGAAACGTCGTCTAGAGGCAATTTTTCATCATCTGCTGATGAGTTGATAAATACTTAGTTTTCGTATTTTTGCTGGACTTGACTATCCCTTTTTTGTTAGCAAGTGCCTCGCCCTTGCTGGTTTTTTTTTCTGTTATATCTCGATGCGCAGCGCTTTTTAGTGAATTTTCGTGAAGGAAAATCACTTTGACTAATAGAGAGGTCACGATAGTGAGATCGCTCAAACCAAGTCTCCCTCATTTGGAGGTCATCTCTCATGGTTCAGCGCATATTTATGCTACAGAAAGAACCATTAGATGGCTAGCTGAGTATACTTTCGCCATTCATGCAGAGATCTCTTTAAAAGTTTCAGGATACTTACTATCTGTAACTTATATATATATATATATATATATATATATATATATATATATATATATATATATATCTTTTGAAATATTGCACTACACTGTAATCACTTTTAAATATACAATTTATTTGTTTGCTGTACTTTTAGTGATTTGTTATTTGGTTACGTGGACTGCAGTTTCGAACCGTCCCGGTTCCTCATCAGCACGCTACTGACTATGATCGCTCCTGTGTGGTCTATGTCTGATATTATACGTGACGCCTGCGCGTTGAGCTTCTATTGGCCGGTTGACTGTTCTCTGATTGGTTGTGTTCTCGGACTGTGTCGTGTGTATCGGTCTCCTGTCTTGATCACTGTGGTTTGATAATTTGTCGATTTGTATGGCTTTTATCAAGTTTTGTTTAAATGTTTGTACTTTGATTTGATCTGGCATTAGTTGTTTCTTACTGTTTGTTAGTTGAATGTAGTATTGTTCCCAGATTTCTAGAAATCTGAGAACAATACTACAGATTTCCATAAATCTTATAACAAATCACTGAAAGTACAGCAAACAAATAAATTGTATATATATATATATATATATATATATATATATATATATATATATATATATATATATATATATATTGTCCAAACAATCTCTCTTATCATGGATATATATATATATATATATATATATATATATATATATATATATATATATATATATATATATATATATATATATACATGATAAGAGAGATTGTTTGGACTGTCCTGCTGATCTACATACATAGAATGCAAGACAAAAAAGTAAAATAATAGTACCAAACCATCGCCTGGAATTGGTTGCAAATGGCTAATTATGCATACATTTAAGAGAAAACTAGGACGGTCATTACACAATATGCCATTTTACTCCTTGCAAAAATTTATGATTCCGAAATGCTAAAAATTTCAAATTCATTTAATTTTTGTCTGTATTTGTTTTTCTTTTTCAAATACTATGTTAATATTCTCGATTATATTTTGTATACATGGATCACAGAAATAAGTGGTATTATTATTATTATTATAACTTTAATAAATGAAGGAAGTAATAAAATAATAATAATATGGTCTGAAACTGACCGAAGTATTGATTCTAGGGGACTTAATTCCCACTCATTTAAATAATTTTTTTCAAAATTAAAAGCCGTGATTTTAGTATCCAAATAAATACAGATGCTGAGACAACATTAGTCCTTTTTTTAAAAGAAAATTCGCTAAAAAGAAACGTAAACGAGCTTCAGTTATCACGAGTCATTGTCATTTCAACTTAATTATTTGATATAAAGCAATGATGATTTTTCTTTTTAAAGTTAATTAATATCTGACAGATATTTAAATAAACATTGTGATTTCAAGGTTTTGGTCACAGTCCGCTATTCTCCTATTAACCTTGTTGCCTCTAGATCGTTAACTAAAGATATAAAACAATAATTTAATAATGGTCGTAATTGGTGTTTCTCATTACCTTTATTCCAATGAGACTTATATAACAGTAATAATATTATTATTAGTCAATCCTTGTCACGTATTACTTGTGACACTAGAAAGTTTAACCCAATCCAAGTACATTGAGATTATGAGAACATTAATGTTTATTCAGATCCGTGTCAGCGTATTGCAAAGATTAAATAAAAAATGAGGAAGCACTTTAAATATAATATGTGACACGTTACTCACAGGTTTGTGTTTTTAAAATAAAAATAAGAAGTCTGGACGCAATAAGTAACGAAATTCCATAAAAATCTGTCAAATCAAGAAGTCAAAAAATTGTATCCCTTAAAGTAATAAAGTGGGGAACAAAAGCAAAAAGAAGAGAAATGTTAAATTATTTATAAACATTGTCTTTACCGTTCTACTAACAGGACATGAATAGTTGGAAACCATGTCACTGGTCCTTTTTCATTGATGAGAATCTGAATGGAGACAATTATTTAGGACTGCTCTAAAATAATGTCCTGTCATCTTTGGAAAACTTATATCACGATCGAGCAAACCCACAAGTTTCAGCGAATGTGATATGGTTTCAGCACGATGGAGCACCAGCACATTACCAAACCAATATCTGTACCTCGGCTTAATATTTCCAAATCGGGAGGCGAGGATCGTTAGAATGGTCAACACGGTCACCCGATCTTATGCCATTCAACTTCGTATGGGGATATATGAAAAGTATGGTATACAAAACTAAACCTTGCGATTTAGCTCATTTAAGACTCAGATTAACGATTGTGATTAGTTCGTTCACGCTTCAGGTGTTGATTAATGTTAGAAGACATTTATATTTACGATTAGGATCCTGCACATAAAAATTGAATCTAAACCCGGATATGCATTCTAGGAGGCCTAGTGTGCACTCATTTGAAGATATATTTTTTATTCAAAAGTTGCGGTCTCCTCTTTTTACCAATTTGTTGTACGAAAATTAGCCAAACATTATAGACTGTTAAACCATAAACTAAACTAAAGCTACTGCCAAAGCATCAGAGAAAGGGTATATTTGAAATGAATTTTCTGGAAATATTTTAGCAAAATGAAGGACAATGACGGTTGAAGCTGAAACTTAAGAGTTTGTAGAACACTCTTCTTGCGACATTTTCTTTACATAAACCGTATTCGTTTCAGGTTCTTTGCCTAAATGTTTCCAATTTTGACGGGTCAAATCGCAGCTTTTACGTTTTGAGGAAAACCCCATTTTTTTTCTTTAATGGCCTATAACTTTTTTGTCTTTTAACTTACATACCTAAATTTTGGTACGTGGTTCACGTTTTATAATACAAACAAGCGTACCAAATTTTGTTGCCCTTACTTTGTTATTTTCAGTGATATGAAAGTTTTCCGTAAGAAAAGACAATTTTCCGGGAAAACCTTGGCCGATTTTCCTTGCTATGAACTTATCCAAGCCGCTTGAAAAAGGAAGGTACTCACCAAATGTAATCAAATCGGCCCATTATTTTTTGAGTTAGCGGAGTGATATATGTATGTATGTATGTATGTATGTATGTATGTATGTATATATATATATATATATATATATATATATTATACGGTTTTTGTGACGGTAATAGTGTAATTTAATTAAAAAAATTTGGGAAAGCCGTCAGTTGCAAAGTTTATTCCATTCTCAAGGATATAACGTGAGTTTTACTATAAGTAATTATGGATTAACAAACATAATTAGTTATAGTAAAACTCACGTTATATCCTTGAGAATGGAATAAACTTTTCCGAAAGCTCGTCTTTTAATAAAGAGTTTTATTTTGCAACTGACGGCATTCCCACAATTTTTGAAGTGTGTATATATTTATATATATATATATATATATATATATATATATATATATATATATATATATATATATATATATATATATATATATATATATATATATAAACATATAAAAACTGAACTTAAACTGACCCCGGATATGGGCTCTAAGGGGCCTAGCGCACGCTCATTTTAAGAATTTTTTTCAAAATTCAAAAGTCGCAATCTCCACATAAGTGAGTTTTTTTCAGAAAATTCAGTGATACAATACGTTATGGAGGTCTTCTCGTCAACTTTAAACTAAAGTTTTACTTTGAAACTAAACCAAATTGCTTTCCATATTTCCATATGAATTCATTATCTAGCCGTCCTTAAAAATTATTGCACCTACATAGTAGACATGTGTATATACACCCTACCCACAATAAAATGGTAACACTAGAAATATACCAGCGTCAAACAATGAAAATATTTACTGCGTCTTGTGTACTTACTGATAAAACCTGTGAAGAAGACATAGTGCTATCACAGGATAACAGTTTGTTATCTTGTGGTGCTGCTATGTGGAGACAGCAGATTCTCGGTTGGCTTTTGATGAAGCATCTTGTTAAAGTAAAATAACCCAAACATGGTGTAAATTCAACTCAAAGTGTTTCTGTCTCTGTAGCATTAACTCTGAATACAGAGAATCCCTTGGAGTAAAATATACTCGTCTCTGAAAGATATCAAGTATGTTCTTTATCTGTAGTGTTTGTAACAAAAGAAGCTACTTGTAGTAGTCGTAAACAAATTACCATGCAACGGTTAGGTTTATTTTTTTTTCACTTTTTTTATAGGTGTTGAAAAATTAAACTTAATATTTAGAGTCCATGTATAGCTACAGGAATAATTAATTATTGGTCACATTTTAGGTTTGTTCCAACCAGCAGGGTTTGTATCGTTATACTGATTTCTGAACTCCATAATCGATTTTGTGCGCAGGCGTTGACCTTGCAGGGTTTAATATCGGTACGAAAATAACACGAAGTTGGAATGGTTCTTTGATAGTTTTCTGCACCGGATCTGAATGACGTTCAGCGTCTGACAGTTGAGAGTTTGATGGCCTAACCTAGCTTAATTGAGTTAATTTTGTATTTTTATTTTTTTATAACTTACAATTAAGGCGAAGTCTTCAGATTAAATTCTTTTGTATTTACGTAAATAATTACGAATAAATCATTGATCGGTAGTAACCCAAAGTAACCCGCATTTCGGTAAGTGTAAAAATTTAAATATTCTTGTTTCTAACTGGTAAATTAACGGAATTATTCTCTTGTCCTTGCTATCATATAGAACATAAATTAAACTGTGATAAAACAAAAAGCAGAGTCACCCCATTTTCTTTTAGTTTTCAGCCACAGTGTCCAACCTCAGCCATTTAAAATTTAATAGTTAGCGAATTTTTCGTAAAAAGTCACTAATGAGGAGATCTGTTTGTGTATATATATATATATATATATATATATATATATATATATATATATATATATATATATATATATATATATATATATATATATCGTACCGATAACGCAAAATTTTTTATTTACTAGTCTATAAAGGCAATTTGTATTCAAATAACCCTGTTATTTTGGAAGACTCAAAAGTTTTCCGAAAGGAAATGTAAAATTTTCCTAGATAAACCGCTTCAATTGGGCTTGGCTAGTGAGCTTATGTAAACTATTTACAAAAGGAAGGCACCTGCAAAATGTATTATTATACCTCCGATAATAGGTTGGAGGAGTTCATTAACCAACCAAATCAAACCGACTTTTGCGAAGAAATTGTTCTTTCTCAAAAAAATTGTATTCCTGAAACTAAGTTTTCTATTTTCCGTGGTTTGAAATATTTTTATGAAAATTTTCTATCATAACGCACTTGCTGCGACCAAACTTTTTATCTTTAAGTGAATTTTCTTTAAAAAAATCATTAATGAGCAGATAACGACTTTAGAATTTTGAAAAAGTATCTTCAAATGAGCGCGAACTAGGCCCCCTAGAACACATATCCGGGGTCAGTTTCGCTTTTTATATGTATATATATATATATATATATATATATATATATATATATATATATATATATATATATATATATATATATATATATATATATATATATATATATATATATATATATATATATATATAGTACCGATACCCGATTTTGATAAAATTTCGTGGGTAGTTTCCTCCTGCAAATGGCTTGGATAAGTTCGTTAGCCAAGAAAATCGGGCCGGTTTTTCCTGGAAGATTTTGTGTTTTTCTTCGAAAATTTTTTATATCTCTGGATGTCACAAAGCTATAGTATTAAAATTTGGTGCGCGTGTTTATATCATTAAAGCTAAACTATATACCAAAATTTAGGTTTCTAAGTTGAAAGAAAAAAGTTATAAGCATTTAATGCAAAAAAATTCGGTTTTCTAGAGGTCAAATGAAGACACAAGAGGAAATATTTTTGTATGATAAACACAATTGATGTAGTTTTATAGGCAAAAAAAGAAATTTCTCGTTAAGGGGTCTAAAAATATTAAAAGAGTAAAATAAACTTTCGTACTCCAAAAAGACAAAATTCTTATAAGGCGTAATACAATAGTGCAACAGTACATGTCATATTCAACTGACAAATTATTTTGACAAATGTCAGATCTACTTTCAATGACATGTAAATAAATATTTTCTTTTCTGACATGTGTAATAGAAATATAGGCATGCTCTTCTTCTTACACTCACCTTTATTTTTGGCCATCACAATTTTACACATAGAGTTGGATATAATTTTAGTGACTTTTGAATTTTGAAAATATTTCTTCAAATGATCGTGAGCTAGGCCCAATATAACACTTATCCGGGTTAGTTTCAGTTTTTATCTGTTTTCATATATACAGGGTGACGCATTTCTAGGGTAAACCTCAATATATCCATTATTATACAAGATACTAGAAAAAATTCTATACGTTAATTACACGGTGTCTGGAGCTGCATCTTATAAAATTATTTTTACAATCACAGGTGGCCCATAAGTCGCTGGAGATAACGCTTTTTTTTAATCGAACACGGATTATATTACTCCATTTTTTTGTCATTTTTCATCGAAATATAATGCATGTTTGTAAGAAAATAAATTCCGGACTCAGCAAGTGTGATATGTTAGCGATTTTTCATAAAATATTACTTTCGATAGCTTAACTTGCCATTAACCTAAGGTTGGTTGGCCAGGAAACCAGCGTTTTCGGAAACATTTTAAGTGTATTTTCGGAAGATTTTTGTACATTTTCAAACAATAAGGTTATTTGGATGAAATATGATACATTATTTCTTCTATATAGGTTATACTGGTAGCCAAAATTGATGCCAACTTTCTTAACAAAAAAGATATATTTGCTATTAAAAACCATTTTTACGAAAATTCACCACCATAACGCTCTTGCTGCGTCCAGACTTTTTGAATTCACCAAATGTTTTTGTTATTTTCTTGAATTTATCAAAAACGAAACATATTCTACTTTCTTTGAAATTTTGTAAATTGAAAACACGATGGTGCCTAATTCAAAGTTATATGATTTGGGCCTGTTGCTTATATATTTCGTTTTAATGTAAATCTATTTATACTTTACATCTTTAAGCATGTGATCAAATTATTTAAAGCTTCCTGCATGCAACAACACTTCCACCTAACTATTTTCATGCAGCAAATTACCTTTAAACCTCCTATATCCTCAAAAATGCTTCCTGTATTTAGACACGATTTCACTAAACAATGTGTATGAGATTTCGCTAAAGAAAAAACAACACCCACTTGTTAATAATTATTTGATCTGTAGAAGCACTAGATGAAGTTCACAAAAAAATGGCACAATTAGATTAATATTATAGTTCAGAAAAAAAGACAGATTACAGTGTGCATTTTGAATTCACGATAGGTACTTTTTTTCTCAGTAGCTACTAATCTTTGAGTATCTTGTCTCCCGTATTTTTTCTCAACCTCACGAGCGCGCCGATGTAACAGTTGTGTAAGTCAAACACTCTCACTAGCTTTATCAAACACCATAACCCACTGGGTACTGGGTACTATGCGAGTTGCGTACCGAGTATGTACCATGAACTGTGACCATCTGACTGACAGAACGCCGCACGTTGGGTACTAACCAGCACTTTGGCACAACATTGTCCTTGTTATACGGAAACTAAGCTATGTTTTTTGTTTACATCATTCATCTAACCAGATAAGTTATGTATACGAAGAGCTAGTGTGTTAGAAATCGCCGTCCTGTAGTACCGCTATGACTAATCATTTCGTGTGTTTCGTATGTATGAATGCAGTTGGGTTAATAATTTTGGGTTCCGTTCCAAACTGTGATTTGCTACACAATACATTTTGACCTCAGTTTATTTCCAGTCTAAAAATAGCTTTAATATACTGAGTTTAGAAAAAATCGAAACCGTAATAGTTGATCCAATTTTAACAAAACTTACGCACAATGTGTGGCAACATATCTACCAAATGTCATCAAAATATCTTTGTAATTTTCGGAGATAAAAATTTGTTTCAGAAGAAAACTAAAAAAATTTTACACAAAACAGTGTCCGATTTTCCTGGCTAACAAACTCATCCAGGCTATTAATAAAATAAGATTCTTGCCGAGTTTCATCAAATTCGGTTAATAACTTTTTGATTTATAATGTGGATATATATATATATATATATATATATATATATATATATATATATATATATATATATATATATATATATATATATATATATATATATATATATATATATATATATATATATATATATATATATATATATATCAATTGAAACTGACCCCGGATATGGGTTCTAGGGGTTTTAGTTCGCGCTGATTTTAACTTTTTTTTGCAAAGTCTCACCGTTGATACCTCTCTATAGAAAAATTTTTTTAAATAAAAATTCACTAAAACATACATTTATTGAGCTGGAATCTATCACGTAACCTTTTGCGTAGAAGAGAAGCACGGTGCCACTGAGCTTTCTAACGATACGTTTACTAGCGTTTTGTTTACCAGATATTTGGCACCGGCTTCATGCCCAGGCTATTATATTAAAAGTAAACGTAGCAATTAATTACAGAATTTGTAGAATTGCCATTGAAACACATGCCACGACTGTTTCGGTCTTATATGATGTCTTATGTTATATCTTTACTCTATGCGTGGCATTTAACTACTCTGTCTGTCAGGCATTGGACTTTAACCACTCAGTCGTTTCAATGCATGTCTTTCAGATGTTATTTTTAATTTGGAAAAAAAATCTAAATATTGTTTACTAAATTACTTAAAATTCACATAGGTTTATTTACACCATTTCTAGTCACATGTAAAGTCTCATTCCAGTTACTCTGATACAAAGAGATAGCGTTTTCAAAAATATTTTTGTATCCTTTTGGGCGAAAAAATGTCCGTTATAGATGGTATACGAACTTGTCCGCGGTCTTAATACAATGAAGATATGTGCCAAGTTTTGTTCAAATCAGTTAAGTATTTCTAAGTTATCGCTCGGATTACATACATACCTATATATATATATATATATATATATATATATATATATATATATATATATATATATATATATATATATATATATATATACTCTAAATTATACAGGGCATTTAAATATTAGGACGCATCAATTTAATGTACATGGCCCGTTTTTCTCCACAATAAAATGTTTCTAATTTTCTGGTATATTTTCCATCTATAGCAATATATATATATATATATATATATATATATATATATATATATATATATATATATATATATATATATATATATTTTAACGGACCTTATTTTTCGGTTCTAGGGACCCAAATTCGAGCTCGTCTGAAGAATTTTTTTTCAAAATCTTTTTATTGCGACCTCTCTATTAGCGAATTTTTCTTCATAAAAAATTCGCTAATATACAAATAAATGTTAAGTGGCAATAAACAGACGATTTACCCCAAGTAAAAGAAATTTTAAGAGTAAAATTTGTGAGAGTTAATCGCTCAATAATATGAAGTCTTTAAGTGGATATAAAATTTTGAAATACAACATAAATATAGGTATAGAAAATTTGCGTGAGAACTTAAAAAACATAAATATTAAGGGTAAATATGATTTACACCATTTAAAGGAACATAAAATAGAAATTCTGCAAAAATTAATCTGAACTGTCAAAATTTAAGTTTGGAATTGGTTTAAATAATCAATAAAGCATATATAACCCACAATCTTAAAAGGATGCATAGAGGCACTAAATACAATATATTAATTAAATGGTCAAATACAAAGAAAATTTTGAATGTACAGAAATTTCAAGATTCTAACTAAAATGAGTCAACAAATCAGCGAATTTTTAAATTCACATATAACAATTCCCAAAATGGTTACGATATACGAAGCTTACCTGCTAAAGGTCATGTGAAGGCGATTATTTTAATAGGGCAATTAAAATCGAAAAAATAATAGTCATATAAACTTACCTGTTTATAGCAAAGACAGATTACCAAGGTATTTTATTATTAATTTTATATTAAAAAATAGTTTTTTTTTCAGAATAAATATGAAAATAATGTAGATGACCCAAAAAAGAAAAAATATGTACTGATGTCGTTAGCGAAATAAATAAAATTCCAGATTTCACAGGTGGAAAGCGTTCCGATAACCATGTTCAGAGAAGGATTTTTGAAATCTAGTAGCAAACAAGCACTGTAAAATATTATTGCAGCATTAGTGACAAGAATGAAAAATATTATGCAATATCTATCAATCAAATCGGTTTTTCCGAAAAAACTTTTTTTTTGTCAAACAAGTTTTTATTTCCGAAACTATTTTGTTATTGTCTGTGTTTTGATATATTTTTATGAAAATTCGCTACCATAACTCATTTTCTGCGCAAATTTTTCATTGTATTGCATTTATAACAGAGTCGACATTTATATGCAATGGATAATGATTACTGTATATAACTTTAGAGTAATCTTAATTTCCCACAGGTAGTTAGTCTAAAGACCTAGATATACGGCCCGTGATATGGCGAACTGGCTCATTTACTGGCGTTCCAGCGACCGTGTAGCCGATTACACAGGCTGTCTAGTAGACTTATAATCGCTGGAGTAGTTTCTATTTTGGTTTATGGAGCTCCAGTATGGTATTCGCCGATGAAACAGCAAACTTATAAAAAATCCTAGAGAAGACCCAGAGGAAAGTCCTTCTTAGGGTGACGACAGATTACAGAACTGTTTCGGCCCAGGCAGTCCAGGTGTTAGCTGGCGCCATACCAATTGATCTACAGGCTAAGGAGAGGTATCGTTCAAGAAGCATAAGTTAAACCAAAGAAGAAGAAAGGTGTTGCGGGACGAAATCATCGAGGATTGGCAGCAGCCTTGGTCGGAGAATGAGGATGTGGCAAAATGGACAAGGAAGATCATTCCAGACATAAGAACTTGACTAGAATGTAAACACAGAACTCTCAGCTACTATGTAACACAAGTATTGGCAGACCATGAACAGTTTGCAGTTTATGCAAAATAGGCAAAACTGATAGTGAGGACTGTAGATATTGTGGTCTAAGAGGTACGGTGACAGACATTATGTTGCAGTGCACTAGGTGAGAGGAGCAGTCAGGCAGCAGAGGTCTTGTTGGGACAACAACTGTCAACGGAGAACCTGGTTCTGCTGATGCTCGGTAGTAGGCAGCAATGGAAGAACCTACAGAAAATGATGGATAGAATCTTTAAAGAGGAGAAACATGAAAGAACTACGGTTGTACCGAACTCCTAATCTTCGTACCAACATCAAGCGGGGAAGGGAGAATAGGTGAAAGAACAAAGAAGAAAAGACGGCGTTTCACCCCGAAGATATGTCTCTGTGCAGACGTTTTCAGGGTGCATAAGCGGTTCAAGTAGGCCTCTTGGCTAGCTGCGCATAGCTCCAATGTCCTCACAAAAAAGGCTGTCTAGCCAAGGTGACTCACGGACCGGGATGTCGCGAGCCTGGGATCCAACAGTGTCTGTAAAGTTGTACATCCTCAACGAAACTATAAAAAAAACGGCGTATTGCTGGCAAGTCAGTAGTCTAGTGAATTTACTTACATTTAATACTGAACTGACTAGTTTGGTGAGTAACAAAATGCAAATGATGCTACTCCTGACTTCGTGTAATCACGGTTCATAAACAAAAAACGCTATATGCTCGTAACATGGCAATTCATGGGTCATCTATCCGGGCCGTAAGAACGAAACCTATCACATGGTAGTTATTTGTACTTTTTAATGAGTACTTATTTTGTTGGCTGCACTGTTTGCTGTAATCCGTCATGTGTGACTTGGGGGTTATGTTTAAAGAGACCAGGTGTCAGCTATTGTTGCCGTTTCGGTCTGAGAGTTACATGACTCCTGTCTATCCGATTAACGGCCTGATAAGCCTCATTTTTCATAACATTTGTTCATTTTGTCTCCCGTGCGGTGAATGTTTGCTTGACTTTTGCCTTCCTTCTTCCTTCCTGTTTTTAACCAAACGTACGATGATGCGATAATTACAGTACATTCTTCTTAATTTCAAAAGCTGCTCTTTACACTTTTTTAAGCCAAAAATATTTTTAAATTTAGCAAAACGTATGTACGAGGAGGTATTGATAAGTACTTAGTCCAAAATCTAAACCCAATATTTTTTTAAAACAAATTTTAATTTATTTGGCATATTCTTCTCTATTTGAACTCTATACAGAATTCGCTGTTATGTATTACCAAAGTGAACCAAATTATTTTGTATACTATTTATTTATTTAGATTTTCAAAAAGTATGGATATTGCAATAGTAAATACATGTTGAACAGAGTTCAAGTGCGTTATGGTAGCGAATATTCATAAAAATATTTCAAATGTTTTAACCCAATTACCCATTAAACTAGAATATTCAGTTTCGATACATAGTAAAACCTATATAAAAGCAGCGTGGATACTAAATTTGAAAAATAACACAAAGAGTTTCACAGATAATTACAAATTTGTTTTACAAAACCTTTTTTGTTATTTTGTTTGCAGAAACTGGTTCGATTGAGTTGATTAAAACCGATAATATAGAAAAATACTTACCTTCCACCTATAATTTAATAGATGGAGTCCATTTAAAAAATAAAAATTGAATTTTCGGTAAATTTTCAGATTAGCACATGGAGGGTGTTTTGAAAAATCTTTTCGGAAATATGCTTAGAACCCCTCCTGGATGCCCAAACCACAAGAATAATTTCTTGCAAACAGCCCACAAGAAAGTTACGGGACCAAGAGTGAATAGGGGTGCTGGGCGGAGAAGAATATAAAAAGGAAATGTGAGCGGAAAGTGCGAAAGAAACAGCTTAACTGGACCTCTTTGAGCTGCCTTTATCCCATTTTGCAGCTATACCTCCTTCAAATCCTGTTTACCGCGCACAGAACCTCTATAGTCACGGCAGGTCCCATAATTTTCTTAGGGGTTGCTCCAAAGGATTTTTTTCTTGTTTGCATTGTTCTCGTGTATGCATTAAGGGTGATTGTAGGCATGCATAAGAGAAAGGAGAACCCCCGCGACGAAGGAGCAAACCAATATTTTCAATTTATGTTTTAATTGCTATCTCATTTCATTGTTTTAAATATTTTTCCAAAAAATGATTTTCCGGTTGTAGTCTTACATAGTAAGCTGCAATATTTTCAGAAAGTATGGATACATCAACCGTAAATAAATGTTGGAAAGGGTCTGGGTGCAGCAAGTATGTTATGGTAAAAAAAAATCGTAAAAATATTTCAAATCCGAAAGCTCAATAAATTTCCCATTAAGCTAGGATCTTCAATCTTGAACCATAGTAATACCTATGTAAACGCACCGTGGGTACTAAATTGAAGGAAAATAACATAATGAGCATCGCGGATAACTACAAATTTGTTTTAAAAACCTTTTTTGTTGTTTATTGTTTGCAAAAACTGGATGGGTTGACTAAAGCAAAACCATCCAAGCAATTAACAAGGAAAATACCTGACATATTTATAATTTGACAGGTACATTCCTTGTAAATAATTAATTTTTTTCTGAAAAGCTTTTGTAACTTTAATGAAATTTGTAAAACATTTTTTAAAGTCACTTGCAGTACTTACATATCATATGTAAGATCAAATTTTCATTTTTTAGCTCCATATAAAATATAATTTTTTTCAAATAATCTCTAACTGGGACTCGAAAACCGATCTCCAAGGTTCATTTAAATTTAAAGAATTAGTTTTAATAATATATCTTACTAATAGTGTACAATTCTTATCAAAATTCAACTCACTTGCTGCGTCCCGAACCTTTTTTATTTTTATATTCTCAATTAATCGTCATCATTGCAACAGCATTATTTTAACTAGTAGAGTAACCAGCAAGATATCAGGAAAAACTTCGACAAACTCTTTATTTAAAAGTATACAATATTGAATTAAATTTTTAACTTAATCATTAGCAGGTTTTCTTTAAAGTCATTTAAGTTGGGAACTACTTTGAAATGGAGGTCGAGGCTAACTTTCGTTGAAGCGAAATTGTGGAAGCACGTCGCTTATAGATCTACCTCTGGCACGGTAATTCTCTGGAACAAAGTAATTACATTAAATTTTTCGACGTCAGGATCAAAATCGATAGGTCAGTCAGAACTGAAA
Organism: Tillus elongatus; assembly: GCA_964006375.1. Taxonomy (NCBI): domain Eukaryota; kingdom Metazoa; phylum Arthropoda; class Insecta; order Coleoptera; family Cleridae; genus Tillus; species Tillus elongatus. The sequence continues at coordinate 149,242,575 of OZ023265.1, forward strand.
TTAAGTTTAAAGTCCCATCAATGTTAAACGTATAGTATCATGTACCCTTTGTTTTGAGAATATCACAATACGAATCATGTTGTTAGTTTCTCCTAATCAACAGACAGCAAGATAGCAATGCTTGTGAGTTATGTTCTAGTTGCGAAGACATTAAGGCAACGTTGGGGAACTCAAAGATAGAACGAAAGCACAGATAATAATGATAACCATCGTTTTGATATAATTGTTCTCATATTTTAACTGACTGTTTGCGTAAATTGTGATCTAAGGCAGCTGAAAGGTGATTATTAGTGTTATTATCTTGTTATGACATTAAATGCATTATTGTGAGCTTTTTAACTGAATGCGGACAAATATTCTCTGATCTTCATTACTGCGGTATCAATTACTTAAATATAATTTTCCTAATGCTTGTTTGTGCTTAATATAATTTATTCTGATACTGTTATCATGACTGTCTTCCTCTAAGCAGCATTTATTTGGTTAAGCTAAACGTTACGGCAATATTAGCGAATTTTCATGAAGAAAAATTCGCTAATAGAGAGGTCACGATGAAAAACTTTTGAAAACATTTCTTCAGATGAGCGCGAATTTGGGTGCCTAGAACCCAAAATCAATGTCCGTTAAAATTGTTATAAAAATGTTATATGTTTATATATATATATATATATATATATATATATATATATATATATATATATATATATATATATATATATAGTGCTTTCATTTCAAAACTAGCCACCCTTAATAATTTCTTTATCAAGGAAATCTGGTTAAAAAAAATAGGTCAATTGGGCTTGAGATATATCACTTTAAAGGTATTTAAAATCCTAATCCAACGGCGTTTACGAAATTTAAATCCTCTGCCAACTTTTGAATTTAGAAGAAGAAACGGGCAGTCTTCGCGGCCAGAATCAGGTCAACACTGGTTCAGGAGTGCGCTGACGCACTCATAGAACTAGCCAGGACAAAGGAGGTGCAACTGGTGTGGGTTCCGGGACACTGTGGCGTAGCGGGAAATGAGGCGGCGAATAATCTCGCAAGACTCGGTTCCCGGCGGCCGTTCTGTGGCCCGATAGGCTTAAGTAGGAAGACAGTCTCTGTCGCCTTAGACAGGTGTACCGACGAAGTTATGGAGAGGCACTGGGGGTCGGTTGGTGGCTGCATGCAGGCGAGGATCTTCGTGGAGGGGCCGGACAGAGATAAAGCTGTCTGGCTACTCGGAAGGAGTCGACCTACGCTTCGCCGCATCCTTGGGGTGCTGACAGGCCACTGCGCCCTTAGAAGACACCTCACATTGATAGGCGTAGAGAGGAATCCCATTTGCCAGGAATGCGGCGAGGATGAAGAAACGTCCTACCACTAACTGTGTGAATGCGAGGCTTTTGGGAGTCTTCGAGCAGAATTGACAGACTCTGCAGAGGAATCAGGTAAGTACCGTCCAACTGAAGACCATCACGGCCATCATCTCGAGGTCGAGGCGGTTTGGCGACGGAACCGAGGAAGCTACTACTACTACTAGAAGAAGAAAACGTCATCAAATTCGGAATATTAAAAAAATATTATTTAATAGTTTAAAACCAAAACCTACTTTATGGTTACAAAGCACTTCAATAGACGTAGGTGCAGTGTTGCCACATCTCCAGAACTTCCCCAACATCTGGGAATTTTTGCACAATCTGGCAACACCGCCTTACCACCACCCCCCTGGGGTGACCCCCCTCAGGCGAAGTCTCAACCCTCTAGGACCAGAAATAACGAAGTTACCAACTTGTACCCCGTCGGAACGGATAACTGAGGTCTGCACATTCCGAACACCCTGTATGCGCAGAGAATCCTTACACCCTGTATACGGAGAGAGATCTTATATTACGAGAAACACCTCTTGTGTAACATAGGAGTGATGACCACATTTGGATCATCCTGTATATGCATCCCCCTGTATACACACGGGACCGATCTGTATTCACAGAACCTTCTAGTAAAAGAAGGTCCTGGAAAATTCTGGAATGGAACGCTCCAGAAAGCGGTGGAAGGTACGGCGAGTATATAAACGCGAAAGCAAGCCAGGGAGTTCAGTGAGATAATGTTGAAGTGACTAGAAGAAGCAGTAACTAGTGTGAAGTAGAGACCGTAGTTTCAGTATAGTGACTTGTGTGCAGATTAGTAACCAGTGTAAGGCCAGATAAACTAAGTGTTTTGTGAGAGAGACGTTCTAGACCTTTATTGTATCCATATTTAGACAGTAAATTAATTGTTTTGTGAGAGAGACATTCTAGAACTTTTATTGTATCCATATTTAGAGAGTAAATAAAGTTGTTTTGTTAAAATTTAAAGTCTCACTTATCCAGAACCCGGAGAAAACGCAACATTATTAAGTGCTCACAGTGCCCTCCGTTGTTAGCTAAACAATAAAATAGTCGATCGACGAATTCTCGTCTAACGTTTTGAAATGTTTATGTAGTAATTTGTCGGAGAGCTTGGGTGATCCTATCTTTTAGAACCTGAATATTCTCTGGTGGAGGATTATGGTACACAACTGATTTCAAATAACCCCAAAGAAGAAGTCTAGTGGTGTTAAGTCCGGAGATCTGGCGGGCCATTCTAGGGCGCCTCGTCTGCCAATCCATTTGTCGGGAAATCTTTGAATAAGCCACTTGCGAACACGTAAGGCATAGTGTGGTGGTGCACCGTCCTGTTGATAGTGAAAATTTTGTTCATCCAGCAGTGGGTTGCCTTCTTCATTAAGTTGGTTTTCTAAGGACTCTCTTATGAGTGGGTCAATATAATTTTCCAAAAAATTTAAATACAAATCACCAGTTAAATTTTCTTCAATAAACAAAGGGCCTATTATTTCATTTCCTAGAATTCCCGCCCAGACATTAATTTTTGGTGGAAACTGTGTATGAGCCTCTACGAACACTCGTGGATTTTAATTATCCCAATATCTACAGTTGTGTTTATCAACAAAACCATTCAGAAAGAACGTTGATTCATCACTAAAGCAAATATTCTTTATCAAATTCCTATCGTCTTAAATTCTGGCAGTCATTAATTCACAGTATTGAATCCTTCTATCATAACCATCCTCGCCGAGTTCATGGAAAATGGTAAATTTATAAGGAAAGAACTTGTAAAGTTTTAAAACTTTATGTATGGAACCGACGGAAATATTCGTTAATGCAGCGACTTTTGGAATTGAAGTCGTGGGTTCGGCGGCAAAACATTCTAAAACCTCAATTTGTGCAGCTTCGTTAAGAACTCGTAGTTGCTTATATGCTTTGTTACATAATGAGCCAGTTTCTTCAAATTTTCGTGGAAGACTTAGCACATATTGGTGTCCCACATTTTTTTCAGGATACCTTTCGTTGAAAACTCGGGCGATATTACGAGCACACCTATTCTGAGCACCATGCAAGTAAATTATTTCAACTCTTTCTTGTGTAGTGTACACCATGATTGTTAGGTTTATTTTAATTTAATATTTTAAATTGAAATTGAGTTTGAAGTTTTCAATATTTAAAAATTTAATCACAACAGACTCGGTTTTAACTCATTGCAGTCGTCAAGAATCTAACACTAAATACGAATAAGTAACAGAGTTATGAAGAAAGTAAAACTGGCTCATTTTATCTGAAATTTATCTTTAAATTAGACATGGGCGTTATCTTTCCCATATCACCTCGTACCAGGAAAATTGATAGCCGCAAATGGCACCGGGGAGCTAAATTTGCAACAGCATTACGCTCAGAAAAATTACTGATAAAAAGAATTCAAATGTTAGAAAAAAATTCGACAGTCGACTATTTTATTGTTTAGCTAACAACGGAGGGCACTTTGAGCACTTAATAAAGTAGGTTTTTGTCTTAAGCTATTAATTTTTTTATATTCCGAATTTGATGACGTTTTTCTTCTAAATTCAAAAGTTGCCGGTGAATTTAAATTTCGTGAACGCCGTTGGATCTTATACAATTATTTTGACAATCACACGTGGTACAATAAATAGTTGGTGATCCCTACAAAAAAATATTGCATTTTTCATGGAAATATGTTTGTAAGGAAAAAAAATCGAGCCGCAGTAAGTGCGTTTTGGTAGCAAATTTTCATTAAATGCTTCAAATTTCAATAACTCAATTTGCTATTAACCTAAGGTTTGTTGGCTAGGAAACCAACATTTAAAGTTTATCGTCGGAAAATGTTTGTACATTTTCAAACAATAAGTTATTTTGATAAAATGGGTCACATTGTTTCTACTATATAGGTTATAGCGGTAACCAAATTGATGACTGCTTGCATTAAAATGACATATTTGCTATTCAAATCACTTTTATAAAAATTCACTTCTATAACGCACTTGCTGCGTCCAGACTTTTTTTTTGTTCAAGAGTTTTGTACATGTGTTTTTTCCAATGTTTTTTAAACTGTAGTAGCGGTGGAAGATATGATTATATGATGCATGTGCATCAATTTATGTAACTTCTATATCATAAATGGAATAAAGATGATTATTATAATCAAAAGATGCAAGACTGTTATTTACTCATTTTAACCTATATTTAAATCTGACATCAGAATGTAAACAAATACATTTTCGAAAATTAAATAATACTGTAGTGAAAAATAAAGGATGTGGCTCTTTTAGAAGGTTTCAAATAAAGAAATAAATATGGTTCTGCTAAAATTTTTGATAAAAAGTATATTGTCAAATACAGTTATGATTATTTATCAAACAAAAGTGAAAAACAGGGAAAACTTTTTTTACAATTCCACTACTCTGAGTATATTGTCCATTTTTTTATATTTTCTTTCTTAAGTTTTAATATTAGAATTGAGTAAGTGAAGATTGGAACCTGTGATGAGCACTGATAAGTACACTTGGAGAGCCCAAATCACCACAACACATTTTAAAAAGACCTGACGATCGTTTCACTAACCAAGTTGTTTCATCCTCTGATGACGCTAACTTGGTTAGTGAAACGATCGTCAGGTCTTTTTAAAATGTGTTGTGGTGATTTGGGCTCTCCAAGTGTACTTATTAGAATTGAGGTTAAACATTTCAAAATCGGAGGTGATTTCAAAGCCGTCCGAATGTATGTAAAAATTAAAATTGTACACTTTCTTTTAAAGCTAACCTCGTACCTCCTTGATAATACCTGTAATTTATTATATTAGCTTATAAAGCTACTTCTGCGTATGTTTGCCTGAAAGTTAGCTTAATAACGTAATTACGGTGTAATGTAAACGCCAGAATAATAACGAGGTTACGAAACACAAGCTATTATCTCATCTCTTCTCTGTCTCTTGTGAAACAAGTGCAGCACTTTTCTTATTTCTGGCTGGAGTGTAATCGAGGTAGCAGTGGTACGAGTACGTGATGTGGTAAATAATAAATACCTGTCGCATGCCTGTTACTCAAATTGTGCCGTAAAGAAAGTTTATAGACCTGAAATGAAATATGACTCAGTAAAAATAAAAGGCAATGGTTTTACAAAGCACTAAAATTATCATAGACCACGCAGATCACGTAATAAAACATAGAATTAGGGCAAACGAGTAGATAGGTACATCATACGTGAAAAACTTTGCGATATCGCAAACCGCAGTAATATAAATATTATACAGGATGGCGCATTGAAAACGAAACAGACCGATTTGCGTCCAAAGATTTTTTTTTAAGAAACGCTGAAACACGTCAATTTTAATATTAAGGGGGACATGTTTTGATATAAAACTCAACTTTGTTACATCAACTCCTTAAGGGTGTGAATTCAGTACACAAATTGTTTTGGAAGTTTTATCAACTCGTTTAAAAATTATTCAAAGTTAGAGTTGCAAGAATGTATTTCATACATTGTGATAAGAAATGCACTAATTAGTCAACTTTTCGTTGAAAAACAAAAACTAAAATACAAAACTAAACGTTCAAAAATGTTTATTCAGTTAAGTAAGTGTTCAAATTGTTGACCACCAGCTTCCATACAAAAGTACAAATTTTGTTCAAAGCGAGCTCTGACATTCTGGAGCATTTGTTGAGTTATTAGACGGCATTCTTCAACAATGCGTCGTTGTAATTCTTCCAGAGACTCCGCTTCTGTTGCGAAAATTCTACCCTTTAATTGGCCCCATAGAAAGATGTCTAAAGGAGTTAAATCCGGTGATCTAGGGGGGCACTATTTAGCACCTCTACGCCCAATTCATTGCTCTGGAAACTCTCTGTTCAAAAACTCCCTAACACGTTGTGAAAAATACGGAGGAGCTCCATCTTGTTGAAACACTAATTGATTTTCGTGATAGCGATCATCATTTTCAACAATGTTAATTAGTAGATGGTAAACGATATCTTCTAGCAACTCCAAATACGTTTCGCCGCTCAAATTGTTATAAAAAAAAATTGGTCCGATTAAACGGTCACCAAAAATGCCAGTTCAGACATTCAATTTCTGTGGAGTTTGAGTGTGGACTTCGTGAAAATTTCTTGGATTATTATCTGCCCAATAACGACAATTATGACGATTGACTGTAGAGTTTAATAAAAACGTACACTCGCCTGAAAAACAGATATTGAACAGAAAGTTCCCGTTATCAGCTATTCGTACAGTGTATATATATATATATATATATATATATATATATATATATATATATATATATATATATATATATATATATATATTGGGCTAGAGCGGGCGAAGAAATGGCGTTAAGCGGGCTATTACGAACAAAGTGGACTGTAATTTGCGTTTGTTAATTAAGTAACGTTTTTAATGAAAAGAGAAGGGGCAAAAGCAGTGGAAATTGATGCAAACTCGTGAATGACCAAAAAGCCACTTACCTTTGTGAATTTCTTCTCTTGTCGAGTACTGGACTCACAGAAACTCGTGCGTGTCCCGGAAAAGGCTATCCTGGGTTGCTGGTGCGTTTAATGGATTTGTTAAGGCTGGTTTGACTGTATCACACACACATATAATTTTAAGGTAGCGGTACTATACGATATCGCGGTTTTGCGTTGCTGACTACTTAAGTTGTGTTCTTCTTGACGATTCGTGGAATTCTGGTCTGTTCTTCTTATCGCAAAATAAAGATTATAAATTCCACTGCTTTTACACTATACGAGGAGCGAACATCCCGCCCGGCCAAAATGGCTGCTATAAGCAAGACATTTTTCTACACAAAAAAAATAATTAACGCGAAGGAGAAGCGATAACATGCGGCGGATAAGAAAAAAGAGAACAAGAAACAAAATAAATGATTATCCCGGTTAGCAAGAATCCACAAAACAATAAAAAGACTTAAAATAAAAAATTAAATTAAATTAGAAACAAATACTACTACTACTAGTCATTAGTTGGCAACGGGCACAACTTCACCAAAGGGCGACGAAGGATACCATTCGAGGTCTTTACAATAGCAACTCTTACGACACCATCAGGACCAGGAATTAGAGACAATAGACGACCTAGTAGCCATTTAGAAGGCGGAAGTTTTTCAGCTTTCACGGCCACCATCGCCCCAATAGTAGGAAGAGCACCAGCGTCAAGCCACTTGCTTCGTTGTTGTAGGGTGTGAAGGTACTCCTTGTGCCAGCGAATCCAAAAATCATGGTGCATACGTTGGAGAAGTTGCCATCTTGACAGACGAGTTAAGGGGACAGACGACAAATCGGGAGTTGGAAGCGTAGAAACTGGCTCCATATGAAGAAAGTGTCCAGGAGTTAAAGCGTGAATGTCATCGATATCCGAACTCATGGGATTTAAAGGTCGGGAGTTCAAGACAGATTCTATAAGCGTCAGGACAGTGTAGAATTCTTCGTACGATAGGATTTGTTGGCCAACAACACGAGAGAGATGAGATTTTACACTCTTGATACCAGATTCCCAAAGACCACCGAAATGTGGGGCAGAAGGGGGGTTGAAATGCCAATGGATTCCTTCCCTAGCAGTTGCATCAGAAAAAATGCGTTTAAGCTCCTTGGCGGAGCCAACGAAATTTGTACCACAATCACTATAGAGATTATCACATCGACCACGACGAGCAATAAATCGTTGGAGGGCAGCGAGAAAAGCGTCAGTCGAAAGACTACAGGCAGGTTCTAGATGTATAGCCTTAGTCGCGAAACACACAAAGAGGCAAATATATGCCTTAGAGGTTTTAGCACCTCGGTATCGATTCATACTGATCGCGAATGGACCACCAAAATCTACCCCAGTATGCGAGAATGGTTTGACTTGCGAAACTCGAGAAAGGGGTAAGTCACCCATAGGTGGCTGATAAGGTTGAGGCTTTATTTTCCAACATGGCATACATTTCGAAATAACAGTGTTTATGGCACGTCTTGCAGACAAAATCCAAAAATTCTGACACAACAAAAAGTGAAGAGTGCGAGGGCCAATATGAAGATACCTTTTATGGTATTGTTCAATTAAAAGCACCGTGAGTCGGCACTTTTGTGGAAGGAAGAGCGGATGCTTTCGCTCATAAGACAAACTTGAGTGAGTCAAGCGACCACCTACACGCAAAAGACCAGTACTGTCTTGAAATACGGCGAGTTTTCTCCAGGACTTAGGGAATTTTTTACTAGATAACTCCTTTTCAAAGTAGACCGCTTGAGTGCGCTTGACCAGAAGGGTCAGAGCATCATGAAGCTCTAACCGAGATAGCGGTCCAAATTTCGCAATAGAAGAATGTCTAGAATTAAAAGCGAAGCGTAATACGTATGACAAAATAGACTGTATGTAATGTAAAGAAGAATGATTTTCTAACAAATCATCAAGCAGATTTTCTTCACCTGTAAATGTTAAAAGCGAAACTGTCCTTTCCTCAACAGAGACCTCTTCAGACTGCAGCCCTGAAGACGGGGAGTAGGCAGACAGCTCAGAACGACATAGTAGCGATGGACCATTGAACCAAATATCATGAGGCGAAGATTTGATCCAACTCAAGACGATTTGCGAATCTGACCAGGCAAAAATTCTTTCGAAAGTCATGCGAGTCTGATAAACGTTCAGAAGAAACGATAGGAGTTTCGCCAACAAAACTGCACCACACAGTTCTAGCCTAGGAATGGTTAGTTTCTTAACCGGAGCGACTTTGGTTTTAGAGCAAACAAACTGAACAAAAACTGTTTTGTCAGGGCGGAGGCATCGTATATAAACAACGGCAGCGTAACCCTTTTCAGAAGAGTCACAGAACCCATGTAATTCATAACCACATCCAGAATGAGGTGGAAGGATTTTTCTAGGAATGCGTAAATTGCTTAGTAAACCGAGTTCATTTCGATAACGGTTCCAAGCCTCAACAATATGCGAGGGCGGGGTTTGGTCCCAATCTAATTTAGAAGTCCACAGCGACTGGATTAGAATCTTTTGAAAAATAGTAATAGGCGAAAGAAATCCAAGCGGGTCAAAGATTCTGGCCAGTTCCGAGAGCATGTTGCGTTTCGTACAGGGTTTCCCCAACGGCGAGACTGAGAAAAAGAATGTATCCTCAGAGGGACTCCACTGCAGACCGAGAATTTTTAAAGGAGTGTCGTTTGCCAGTGAACCAAAAATAAGCGGATTTTGCGACAAATGTTCCGGAGGTAAATGTGAAAGTAATGCGGAACAGTTACTAGACCATTTTCTAAGCTCAAAGCCGCCTCGTTCAAAAAGCGAGATCAGCTCTGACTGTAAAAGCTTTGCGTCTTCATAAGAAGAGCAGCCGGTTACAACATCATCAACATAAGTGTCGTTTAAAATGGCGGCAGAAGCTAGCGGGTAAGAGCCCCCTTCGTCATTCACTAACTGATGAAGAGTGCGTATCGCGAGAAAGGGGGATGGCGTTAGTCCATATACAAGCGTAACCAGGTTATAGTCCACCAAAGGTTCATCAGAAGCAAACCTCCAAACAATTCTTTGATAATCATGCTGTGATTGGTCGACAAGAATGTTACGATACATCATTTTGATGTCAGCACACAAGACATAATTATGAAGGCGAAAGTGACACAGAATTGTGGCAATATCTTGTTGTAGTTTTGGTCCAGTATGTAGACAATCGTTAAGAGAGCTTTGGTTGGGAAGTTTCGCCGAACCATTAAAAACTACCCTGAGTTTAGTAGACAAGCTATTTGGTTTCAAAATGCAATGATGCGGAATATAATATGCGTCGGGAGAATCTTTATTGTCATTAACACGTTTCATGTGGCCTAGTTCCAAATATTCTCTCATAAAAGCAGAATATTGGGTATACAAGTCCATGTTTCTAGCAAGGCGGCGTTCCAGGGAAAGAAATCTTTGGACGACGAGGTCGCGAATGCCAGGAAAAATAGGCAGCGACTCAGATTTAAATGGGAGCGAAACGATATATTTGCCAGAAGGAGAGCGAGATATTTTAGTCTTAAAATGATGTTCACAAAAAATATCTTCATTAGAGTGATGCGACGAAGTCGGAACACTTTCCACTTCCCAAAAATCCCTAAGGGTGCGATCGAGATTTGATTCAAAGTTACTGCACAAGAAAGAAAAGACAGCAGAAGAATGAACTGTGTTGCCAATCTTACCCATGAGCACATAACCAAAGACGGTGTTGACGGCATCAGGTTGACCTTCCCCACCGGAAATGCGTCCATTTAAAAGGATTTTAGAAAAAACGTCGGCTCCTAACAATATATCGACCTGACCTGGACGATTAAAATGGCGATCCGCCAATTTTAAATTGCGAATGTGAGACCAATTGGAAGAGCAAATAGCGGTTGCTGGCAAATTATCACAAATGGCGTTCAAGATCAATGCGTCGACAGTAAAATTGAAAGAATCTTGACCAACCGGTCTTCCAGTGAGCGTTACACAACCACTCTGAGAAGAAGTCTGCATAGATGCCAGTCCTTTGATTGCAAACATGCAGTTTTGCTTAGGCAACCCCAAACGCTTAAAAGCCCTTTGCGAGATAAAAGACATCATACTACCTCCATCCAAAAGGCATCTCATAATCTGATAATTTCCATGGTTATCAAGAACTTCAATCAGCGCAGTGGCCAATAAGACCGTGGTTTGATTAGATACAATCCCAGAAGCAGCAAAGACCTGCTCTTGGTCGAGCGGAGCGGAAGGAACTGGAGATCTGGAAGGGTTATTACACACTGGCGACGGAATAGGCGCGGAGCTTTTATCAAAATGCAAGAGCGTATGATGACGCTGACCACACTTGCGACAGGACCTGGTAGATTTGCATTTGTTAAGATAATGTAGGCTACTTAAACAGTTGTGGCAAAGACGAGAAGATTTAACAAAATTATAGCGATCTTTTGGAGTTTTATTACAAAATGAGGAGCAATTATAAATAGAATGCGAAGAATCTTTGCAAAACACACAAGTATGTAAGATAGATTTACAATTTAAATTATCAGCGAAAAAAGCGGAAGTTCGAGGCGTTGGTCTAGCTTGCGATTTGTCAGAATATTTCTTTTGAGAGTGCGAAAGGAATGACTTCTGATTCATAGCATCACCAGCGATACAATATTTATTTAGAAAGTCAAGCAATTGCGTAAATGTAGGGACCTCGGTGGAAGCGTGGTCTAACTCAAATTTCGTCAACATGTTCCTGTCAAGGCGTTTTGACACCAACATAAACATAACAAAGTCCCATTGGTCTGTAGGAAAGCCTAAAGTGTTTAAAGCAGAAAGATTTTCCGAAATAATGTCTAGCGAATTGCGAATATTGACGTGGTCATCAGAATTAAATTTCGAAATGCTATCTATAGCATGCCAGTGCTCTTGGGCACGCAGACGTTTGTTAGAATAACGAGTGACTAATGTATTATAAGCTATCTGATAATTGTCAGCGGTCAGAGGCAAATATCTTATTAGAGATAACGGCGGGCCTTCTACTGATATAGTTAGATAATGAAACTTTTCAATGTCGGAATATGCGGGACAATCCTGTACTAAGGCATTGAATAAATCGATAAAAGTGTTAAAGGTTTTATAGTGACCTCTAAATTTAGGAATTTCTATTTTAGCTAGCCTTGCTTTAGCACCTTCATTAAGACCAGCTGTATTTGAATTTAGAATTTCCTGGACATTTGTTTTATTGTCAGGGAATAACCTAGAACAAATGGCTTTAATTTCAAAATAAGCGTCCATAAATCCAGCGTAAATAGTGTTTTCATCAGAAGCGTTTCCATGTTCACTACTTAAAATTACAGAAACGAGATTTTCGTGCGTTTGAATAAACTGTTCCCTTAAATAGTCGATTTCGGAAGATCTAACCCTAAGTAAATTATAAAGCGAAACATCTGACTGGGCTTTCTGGGCTAGAGAAGACAATGTGTCTATTTCAGATAGCTGAATATTGCGTTGGTTTTTGTATTTCCTTAATTTAGTGTCAGTCATGATATTAATTGAATAGGCCTCGTATATGGAAATATAACAGATATACGTACCAATGTGAAACAAAGAATTATTCAGGTACAAATTGATAAGAATGAAACAGAAGCAAAGAGCGATATATGCGTGAAATGATATGCGTCGACTCCTAAAGCCGTGCTCGTTGTTCAAAATAAAGCAAAATTTAACTGAATGGCGGATTCTTGCGATAAGAAAATAACTTTTAAAAATTCTATAATTATAAAGGTTCTAGCGATATATACATGAAAATTGCGGGAAATTAATTTAAAATCTGAATTGAATACAGCTAAACCAGCGCGCTTTAGTTATTTTCAAAATTAACAAAGTTGAATAGCCAAATTTACTTGCGTATTATTTCCGAGACAAAAAAACTATCCGGCTGAGAAGGACCAAGAAATGGGCTAGAGCGGGCGAAGAAATGGCGTTAAGCGGGCTATTACGAACAAAGTGGACTGTAATTTGCGTTTGTTAATTAAGTAACGTTTTTAATGAAAAGAGAAGGGGCAAAAGCAGTGGAAATTGATGCAAACTCGTGAATGACCAAAAAGCCACTTACCTTTGTGAATTTCTTCTCTTGTCGAGTACTGGACTCACAGAAACTCGTGCGTGTCCCGGAAAAGGCTATCCTGGGTTGCTGGTGCGTTTAATGGATTTGTTAAGGCTGGTTTGACTGTATCACACACACATATAATTTTAAGGTAGCGGTACTATACGATATCGCGGTTTTGCGTTGCTGACTACTTAAGTTGTGTTCTTCTTGACGATTCGTGGAATTCTGGTCTGTTCTTCTTATCGCAAAATAAAGATTATAAATTCCACTGCTTTTACACTATACGAGGAGCGAACATATATATATATATATATATATATATATATATATATATATATATATATATATATATATATATATATATATATATATATATATATATATATATATATATATATATATATATATATATATATATATATATATATATATAACTTCACAAAACTCCAGCCGCCGTTCAAAATCATCTTCATTCACTTGTTGTACAAGATGAATTTTATACGGGTGAAATTTATGATGCTTCAATACTCGCTGAATAGTTCTTCTTTTGATGTTTGAAACAGTGGCCAATTTTCTCGTGCTCAAGTTGGGTCTGCGGCAATTTGTCCTAAAACTTCAGTCTCAGTAGTCTCATTTCTAACCGGAAATTCACGTTCAGGATTCCGTTTTTTGTTGGCTACTGAACCACTTTGTCGAAACTTTGCAACTAACTCCAAAATGTATTTTCTGTTAACATGTCTGTTCGGATGTTGTTCATTAAACAAATTTGCGGTACGGTTGGCACAGTTATCGTTTTTGAAAAAAAGAGTAATTATTAACAAAACATTGACTATCAGCACATTTCTTATCGGAATGAGTGAAATGCGTTTTTGCATGTTCAACTGTGTATAATTTTTAAACGAGTTGATAAAACTTCCAAAAAAATTTGTGTTCTGAATTCAGAAAAGAAAGAGCTTTCAAATGATGTAACACTCGACCCATGTTCCCTATTTAAAATATAAGGGATGTTATCACCATCCTTAAGGGGTTGATGTGACAAAGTTGAGTTTTATGTCAAAACATGTCCCCCTCAATATTAAAATTGACGTGGTCAGCGTTTCTTAAAAAAAACATTCTCTGGACGCAAATCGATCTGTTTCGTTTTCAATGCTCCATATTACATAGTTATAATTTAATTTCTGTCAATTGATTTATTTTTTAATAGCGAGCTACAGAATAGAAATAAATTCTCCAATTTTAAATTAACTCGGTAAATGAGGTAGAATATTATGAAATTGGGTTGAAATATTTATACTGGGTGTAAGTATTGGTAAAGAAAATTCTTGGGAAGTTGAAATTTTAAGGAAAACAAAGAAATAAAAACGAGAACTTCTATGTTAGTTTCCAAGCAGTTGCGAACAGCATCCTGTACGAAGGTATACAGACACACTCTCACTGTTGAGTCTTAAATCCCTGTGATTAAACTTGCATACCTGCTTTTGTAAAACTGTGTAGCGTTACTAAATATTTCTGCTAAGAAGGGCACACTGATTATTAAGGTAAGAGTCCGAACGATAGGCTACATAGACCCGGACCTACTCTATTCATCGAAACGTTTTTGTTCAGAGTTCTAACGATATATATGCTTTCGTAAGCATTTAACTGTCGCGAGATAAATGGAGCCCAAACAATGGCCCATTATAATACAATGTCGCCTTCCCACGGTAAGAACCGCTGAGTCAGCCGCCGTCTGAACGGAGCCAAGAACTTGCAGGTCCAAAGTGCAAGTAGAACGGAATATCACTGTGAGAATCAACATCAGCAGATTCCTTGTGATCCAGAGACAATAGTGCCACGCCTGGAGGAAAGACTATAAAGAGGCTAATCACAGTGGGAGAACCGTTCATTCTTGTTCCGAGTTTAGTCCTTCGCACACCGAGTGCTGAGACTGTAGATCACATGTAGGTTGATCGTCTTATTTTTAGTATTATATATTATTCATTTTTGTAACTAAGTAATTAAGTATTGATTGTTCAAAAGTATTAAATAAATTGTTTTAAAAATTCAAACGTCTTAACCGTGAAGTTAAGTGGCGCAGTCGTTAGTATTGGTTAGAAAACCGAAAGCATATCGATTTTTAAGCGTATCGACGCCTAATAACCAATTCGAGCCAAGCAGAGCCAAGTTAAAGCAGAAGTAGTGGCCCAGCAGAGCCAAATGGAAGCAGCAACCATCGTATTATGGTAAGTTTACTGCTATCCCATTTTACATTTCCAATTTTTTATATGTGTTGTATTGAAACGTTATATGTCTGATTCAGAGGAAGAATCACAAAGTTTATGTAACATAGAGTATAGATTCAGATCAATCAGCATTAGCGACAATAACATAACAGTAAATCATTCAAAAATTAATAAGAGTAGTAATAGTAGCAACATGACAGACCAATTCAAAGAATTTTTTCTGAAAGCTATTCCCGAGTTCGACGGGCAACCAGCCAACGTAGGCAACTTTTTAAAAGCATGTGACTTGGTCATGAACCAGTTCTACGTGCCAAATGAGAATCTGTATATGAATCACTTCTTGCTAAATTATGTTCAAACTAAACTAACGGGAACAGCCCGGCTTATAGTAAATACAAAGATAATTAATACGTGGGCAGACCTGAGAGAGGCCATTGTTCAGAATTTCAGTGACCAAAGAGATAGTCATAGTTTATTAGCGGAGATGTTAACCTTGAAACAGCGTAATGCTGAAGACGCACTGTCGTTCGCGAACAGATGCCGTCATATAGAGCAATTGCTCATCTCGAGTTTAATAGCCAACGAGCCAAATGAAGGCGTGCGATTAATTAAGAAAGACATATACCAGAATCAAACATTAAAAGCGTTCTTAGGAGGATTACGCAATCCGTTAGGGCTCGTCTTGCGTAGTCAAGGACCCACGAGCATAGAACAAGCTTTGAAATTCGTATTCGCAGAGGAAAATTTCGATTATAGAGATAAAACAATAAATAAGAATTTCAGTAATAGTAATAAATTAGAAGGACAAAACCGTACGTTCTTTCAGAGACAAAATAACCCACCTTTTCAGAATGTACAATTTCAGAGACCTTTCCAAAATAACTTTAGACCATTTCAACAACATAATAACCAAAACAATCACACAAATTCCCAGCCTAGACAAAATCAACACTTTGTACCAAGGCAAAATTTTTCGAGTCAATTTAGGAGACCCAACTTCAATAATCAACCGGGTCGACCCAATGTAAATCATAATGCTAACAGAAATTATCACGAACCAATGGAAGTAGATAGTTCTAACACTAGACTGTCATTACCAAGGAGAGCAGCTCACGTAAACAATATAGAATTTAATGAAAACGAAGTAAATGAAACAAATTACGATGTCAATTATGTAAACGAAGAATTAAATTACGAAAATTCGCCAGCCGAGGAATACGATATCCAACAGCGAAATTTTCCCACGGCAGGGCCCTCAACGAGAGAACCGTGATAGATATAAATAATATGAATACATTATGTAAGTTACCGTATATAGAATTAAATGAAATATCAGGTAAATTTTTGTTAGACTCAGGATCTTCAAAAAATCTTTTAAATCCTGCTGTAGCATATGATAAGTTCCCTAAAAACATATTTACGAATGATTTTACCATACGCACCGTGCATGGCATTTCGAAGCACTGTAAGCGTGCACGTATTAAACTTAAATCGATTTCAGAGGAAGTACAAGAGTTCTGCCTGTTTAGCTTTAACACATTTTTTTCGGGATTGATTGGGATGGAATTTTTGAAACGAAACGAAGCTAAAATAGATTTTAAGGAGCACAAACTGTATATAGGCAAGAATATTATACCAATAAAATTCACAGATCTTAGCGTAAGCCGATCGGGACAAACAGAAACCAACGCAGATGGTTTAAAGCTACCCGAGACTCGGTTACATTTAAACAGTATAATAACCCAGCAGTATTTCATACGTAATGAAGAACTTGAAACAATTAATCACGTACTAAATAATAACCAAGCTTATAATGTAAGAGATAGGCCATTCAGCAGATTAAATAAACAATATGCATCGGAAACCAGATATAGCCACAGGAGAAGTTTGTTTGCACCAGTAGTTATACAAAATAATAATTCGAGTACAACTCATATTAATAATTTAAACACTTACGATACGGGGCGTAATCAAAAACGGATTAATAATGAGAATGCCTTAATTGAACAAATAGATACAGGAGAATTAAATGACGAGGAAAAACAATTGTTATTTAGTTTATTATCAGAATATCAGGACATATTTTTAAATAAAAACGAACCATTGACGCACACAAATGCGATAAAACATAGAATAAGGACAACAGACGACATACCTGTCCATTCTAAATTGTATAGATACCCGTACGTACATAAACCGGAAGTAGACAGACAAATAAATGACATGTTAAGACAAAAAATCATTAGGAAAAGCCACAGCCCATATAGCTCACCTATTTGGGTTATATCAAAGAAAATGGACAAGTCAAATAAACAAAAATGGAGAATTGTGGTGGACTATAGGAAACTAAATAAAAAAACAATACCGGACAGACACCCAATCCCCAAAATTGATGAAATACTGGACAAAATTGGGCGAGCCCAATATTTTTCGACCATCGATTTGATCTCTGGGTATCACCAAATTGAAATGGACCCCAGGGACATAGAAAAAACAGCGTTTACCACCGATACAGGCCATTGGGAGTACACCAGGATGCCGTTCGGGTTATCTGGGGCTCCAGCGACCTTTTCTAGGCTCATGCAGAACGTATTAGAAGGCCTAATTGGACAAACATGCCTTGTATATATGGATGACGTCATAGTTTTCTCCACATCTTTACAGGAACACCTTGAGAAACTAAAACTAGTATTCGAGCGCTTCAGGCAAAGCAACTTAAAGATCCAGCTAGACAAAAGCGATTTCCTAAGGAAGGAAGCCGAGTTTTTAGGACACGTGGTCAGCCCAGACGGGATCCGTCCGAATCCAAAGAAACTGGACGCCATAAGGAAATTCCCGATACCTAAAACCCCAAAGGAAATAAAATCGTTCCTAGGATTAGTTGGATACTATCGTAAATTCATAGAAAACTTCGCACACGTTACGAAACCACTAACAAAATGTTTAAGGAAAAACTCGAAGATAAACGTGAACGACGAAGAATACATTGCTGCCTTTAACTCATGTAAAGACATATTAATGAATTCACCTGTACTTATATCACCGGATTTTTCTAAAGACTTTATATTAACAACCGACGCTTCAAACGTAGCAATAGCCGGAATATTAAGCCAAGGCGAACCCAATGCGGATCACCCGATAGCTTACGCCAGCCGGACATTAAACGACACCGAATCCAGGTACAGCACAATCGAAAAAGAATTATTAGCCATCGTGTGGGCAACTAACTATTTTAGACCATACTTATACGGAAGGAAATTCACTATATACACGGACCATAAACCTTTAAAATGGTTATTTTCGTTGAAACAACCAAATTCAAAATTGCTCCGTTGGAGATTAAAATTAGAAGAATATGAATTTAAAATTGAATACAAAAAAGGAAAACTAAACTGCGCAGCAGATGCACTGTCCAGAGTAGAAATAAACCCACTGGACATAGATAATCAGTCAATGGCGAATAATATCGACGAAGAGGAAGAAATCATAGAAATTGACGACGACGACACAGCAAACTCGAATGCGGACTCGTATTCAGCACCAGGCATACCAATACTCGAGGAAGAAATCGTTAACAGCAAAACCAATCAGATAGTTTTTAAAAATACGGATAAACCGGACATATTCTCAGTCAGAAGAGATAAAAGAAATTTCATCTATGCAAACTTCAATTTAAATAAACCGGATCAGATAGAGAAATTTATAAAAGAATACTGTTTACCACAAAGGAAATATTATTGCATTTTTGTAAATGAACAAGATTACGAACTAGTAAGTTCGGCAATCAATAAAAACTTTAATAACGTAAAATCACCCAAATTTTATAGATGTCTGGAAATTAGGAATGAAATTAACGAGGACGAATTAACCGAGACTATAACGAAATATCACGAGGGGAAGAGTAACCATCGCGGGGCTGATGAGACTTACCTAAGAATGAAGAAAATATACTACTATCCCAACTTAAAGAAACATATAGAGGAATATGTACGAAATTGCGAATTATGCAAAACGTGCAAATACAATAGGAACCCGGTACAAATAGCCTTGGAGCACACCCCCACAGCATCTAAACCATTAGAGATATTACACATTGACACATTCCAAATTGAACAAGCTATCTTCCTAACAATTATAGATCCATTTAGTAAATTTGGCCAAGCATTTCCAATAAAAAGTAAAAGTGCTACGGAAATTGCAAAAAACTTGATCAAGTACTTTTCACAGTATGGAGCGTGTAAAATAATAATCGCAGACCCAGGTACTGAGTTTTCAAACCAGGTAATTAAAGAACTATTAGAAACATATCAGATAGAGTTACATATAACAACACCGCAAAACCCAACATCCAATGGACCTATCGAAAGATTTCACAGCACGATTATTGAACATTATCGATTATTCAAAATGAAATTTAAAAATATGAAACCCATAGACTTAATACCATATTGTATATTCGCTTACAACTCGACAATACACTCACAGACACTAAAACCACCTTTTGATTTAATATTTGGCTACATACCCGAAATGTTTAACTATGACCCGGAAGTCATAATTACACAAGAATACAACGTACAACATAAAGATTTAATGCAAATTATTTATGAGATAGTCAGAAGCAGGATAGAGAATTCAAAAATAAAAACGTTACAACGGGCAAATAAAAACACGAACCAACCGTTCAAGGAAGGTGATATTGTCTATAAAAAGATACCACCAGGCTTTCATAAAAAACATAAAAACCCATTTTCAGGACCGTACTCAATAATATCCCTATTAGAAAAAGCTATTTTAATAAATCATAAAAATGACGAACAGACGATAGCACATTTAAGAAATTTACGTATTGCAGGTTCCTTGCCACGGGAATAACAGCCCAGATACAAGACTTGACAGACAACCCAGGCATGTTACCAAAGAAATTAGGCACAGCATACACTGAGACTAGCAACTGGAATCTGATACACATACATGACTTGACACAATTACATAGAGACTACAACCAAATAAAAAGACACTACGCAAATACAGTTACCTTCATGACAAAAGATTACCATTCTGAATATCATAATTTCATATTAACATTGAATTTCACCATAGATAATGTAGACGATATATTTTATAGGATTTTTCCGAATAACAATATTATTAATAGACGAAAACGTGGCCTAATAAACGGACTAGGTTCTATATTTAAGTCAATCACGGGGAATCTCGATTCACAAGATGGGGAACGCATTCAACAAGCATTAGAAGTCTTAACGACAGATCAAAATAAAATTCATGAACTTTTTAGGTCTCAAAATTCAATCATGCTCGAGGCAATAGTCGAGTTTAATAACACGATAGTAGGATTGAGTCATAACCAAGGCACGATAATAAATAGGATAAATGAATTAGGTAATACAGTAGAAAGCCTGCGAAGTGAACAATTAACTCACTATCATCGCATCAAGATCCTAGAGTTACTCATGCAGCTAGGGCAATTATTAAACAATATTCAAGAAATAGCACTAACAACAGAAAATGCCATCACTTTTGCAAAATTAGGAATATTTCACACGTCCATACTAAAACCAACATTTATAATAAAAGAAATCAATAAAATCCAAAATTATGCAACTAATGCTAAAGTAATAACAACCACTGATCTAAATCTATACGAAAAAGTCTTTAAAATAAAAGCCGTCCAAAACAATTTCAAAATTATATTTCAAATAGAAATACCTCTGGTAGATGAATCAGAATATGATTATTATCAATTATATACATTACCTGTCCCTAGAAAGACACACATTTTTACCATGATACTTCCTAGAACCAAATACCTTATCCTCAGCAGTAAACAATATGCCTATCGTAATGAAGAATGTCAAAATTTAAAGAACCAAATATATTTTTGCAAAGACGACAATCCAACAACCATGAATGATCAAAACCCATGTGAAATAAAGCTAATAACATTTCAAAAACCTATTAACAATTGTAATCAAGAAGTAATCAAAATTAATAGAACCACAGTTTCGAGATATGGAACCAGTCAGTATATAGTTATAGCACCCGAAGAAACTAACGCCAGAATAACTTGCAAGGAACAGGAGTGGACCAACATCATCAAGGGTACAAAATTAATCAACCTGCAACCAAATTGCCAATTAACTATAGGCAACAAAAATTACAAGACCGGCCCAGCAACAGCAGAAACACAACAACTATTCAACCTGCCTACACTAGAAACCCCCATTCAAGAAGATCAACCAAATCCAGGACCAGTACCCGAAATATCATTAGAAAACGTACAGCTACACAACATCAATCAAATCCAACACCAACTTCAAAAAATTAAATAAAATATACCAGGACCTATAACAATACCAATCCATCACCTGAGTATATGGACAATATTACTGTACATAGCTGTCTTAATAACCATCACAACGATAGCCGTCCGAATGGGGTTGAAGAAACGAAGAAACCGCAAGGAAGATAAAGGAACAAAAACAGGAACCACCGAGTCCGGATTTCCGTTGAAAATCCGGAACGAACCATAGCTTCGTCTTCAAAAAGGGGAGGAGATAAATGGAGCCCAAACAATGGCCCATTATAATACAATGTCGCCTTCCCACGGTAAGAACCGCTGAGTCAGCCGCCGTCTGAACGGAGCCAAGAACTTGCAGGTCCAAAGTGCAAGTAGAACGGAATATCACTGTGAGAATCAACATCAGCAGATTCCTTGTGATCCAGAGACAATAGTGCCACGCCTGGAGGAAAGACTATAAAGAGGCTAATCACAGTGAGAGAACCGTTCATTCTTGTTCCGAGTTTAGTCCTTCGCACACCGAGTGCTGAGACTGTAGATCACATGTAGGTTGATCGTCTTATTTTTAGTATTATATATTATTCATTTTTGTAACTAAGTAATTAAGTATTGATTGTTCAAAAGTATTAAATAAATTGTTTTAAAAATTCAAACGTCTTAACCGTGAAGTTATGTCGCGACTTCCCGACATTTTTTATTGACTTGAGATTTTCTTTATCTACATGATGATTATTATCCCAAATATGCTGAGCAATACCTGATTTATCAATAGGGCCATATCTCAGTTGTGCTAAATATTCTCCAAATCTAGTTTCAATCGTTCTTTTAGTTTGCCCAACATATTTAAGTTCACAATTCTTACAACATATTTAATAGATTCCCGACATTTCTGTGTTTTATCTTTATCCTTTGGATTACCTAGCAAATCTTTTAATGTAATTTTTGTAGAAAATGTTAGATGTAAATTGGCTTTTTTAAAAATCCTATTAAAACCTCACGTAATTCGCGAATCAAATGGTAAACAGACAATGGTTTTGTCTGGTTTATCTTTTCTGACAGTTGTAGACCATTTTTTTTTGTAAATATATTTCAACAACACACCACGAGGGCTTACAGCCTAAATACTATCGTACCGTGGGTGTCGACAAGGAGGAAAGAGGCAACTTGTTAATTCTGGACTTGAAGGTTTGGAGGTTCGGAGGAGAAGGAAAACATGTGCCGGCAAGGAATTCCACAACTCGGAAGTCCTCGGGGCAAAAGAGCGGGCATAACAAGATGTTCTAGGTGTGGTGACCCAGCCAGTAAAAGAGTGCACTCGCTCTGTTACCCTAGTAGATCTGTTGGGGGCAGCAGGTGGAGGAACTATGGAAGAAACTTCCTCTGAGCAGTGCCCGCGCAAATATCTATAAAAGAGAGAGAGAGGTCACCAACTGCACGTCGGTGGGCAAGGGAAGGCAGCCTTTGGGTGAGGGTAGGATCACCGATGAGACGTATAGCTCTTTTCTGAATGGAGTCCAGGATATCGAGTGTAGAATCAGCAGCGACACCCTAGATGTGGGAGCAGTATTCGAGGTTTGGTCTTATTTGTGAACTATATAAGGTATATAGATTAGCTGGTGAAAAGTATTTGCGAGCCCGGAAGAGGAAACCTAATTTCTTAGCAGCCGCTTCTGCAACTGATGTGACATGTTGGTGCCAATTGAGATTTCGATCCACAGAAATGCCAACAAGTGAAAAGGACTCATTACTTTGAATAACTTGGTTGTTCATTGTGATAGATCTAGGGCTGGTGTATCTCTTATGAGACAGAAAGCAAGACTGAGATTTGGTGGGGTTTAATTGTACAAGATTTCTACTTCTACATTTTCTAGACATTAATTATTATTTTTTTAATTCTGTTGGTGTTTATCTGACTAATTTATTATTCATTTTAGTGTATTTTGTAGATGTGATATACGGTATGTTGGGAAGTTTTGCAAAATGTGGTAGTGTTGAAACGAGATTTAAAAGCACGCTCTAGACATTAAATTTTTAAAAGTTTTGTTGGTGTTTAACTGACTAATATATTATTCATTTTAGTGTATTTTGTAGATGTGATATTATACGGTAGGTTGAGAAGTTTTGCAAAATGTGGCAGTGCTGAAGTGAGGTTTCAAAACACATTCTATACGTAAAATTAAAAAAAAATTGTTTTTAACTTACTAATTTATTATTCACTTTAGTGTATTTTGTAGATGTGATGTTATATGGTATCGTAATAAAAAATAATAAGTTTAAGAGAATTAGTCACTAGAATTGACGGTGATTTTTCTACGTGCTATAGTAAAACATTGTCTATCATTGCATTTGCTAATTCAGATCTGCTTCGTAAGTATGCAATAGAGAGAGATATGTCAACTTTACAGACAAGACAGGCGATAAAATCTAACTAATTGCTTGAATAAAATCCAACTAAAACTGACTTTAGAAATGAAACTACTAAGAAAGTTCTTCCATATCCCAATAAGATAGTTGACTGAAACTTCTTCCAGATAGTGCGAGTTAAGAATTTAATTAACAGTTGGGAACTAAAATGAGCAAGTAGGAAATGATTAACAGGCTCCTAGACTACCTCTTAGACTAGTGAACAGAATTTTAGATAATGACTGCACACTAATTGCGCCGTATCTCCCGCCTGTTAATTTATTATTTTCTCTGTAGTTTCTAATCTGTGCATGTAGATGCGAAACTTGGTCTTATAATATATAATAACTCTGCTGTTCAATCTTTCTCTTCAGTTGACAGTCTTTGCACCAACATAACTAGAAATATGTTGATTTAAATTTGTGTTATGATATATATATATATATATATATATATATATATATATATATATATATATATATATATATATATATATATATACGAGGTTAGCGCAAAAATTTCCCGGCCTGACATAGATTCAGGGTATCGCAGCGTGTCAAAATTGGGTAAGACATTGGTTCAAGTCTCAGTGGCCTTTGAAAAACAAGAATGGATTTTATGTCAATTAGTTTTCTTATAACAGACATCAAAGGTCGGCTGGATGGGGTTTACGGGGAGAATTCTTCGTCTTATTCTGTAGTAGGAGATTGGTCAAAACGGGCTCGAATGGGGCAGGAATCCCTGGAAGATGACGCAAGACCAGGATAACGATGGAAGTGGCGACGGACAATAAGGTTGCTCTTGTTAAGGATCTTGTATTAAGCCATCGTTGCTTGAAAGTGAAATAACCAAAAAAAAATGTCGGAAGTTTCAGCACTAGCTTTCGCCGAATCCGCCATGAATATTAAGGCATTAATCAAGTAGGTGCAAGGTGAGTCCCCAAACATATTTTACCGGTTCAGAGCCAGCCTCCTGTTGAATGTGCCCGATCCTTTTTGGACCTCTGTGAAAAAATCCCCGTGGACGTGTTAAAGACAATTAACACAGGGGATGAAACTGTAATTCTCTACTATGATCCTTTGTACTAAGCACATTGCCCAGGGCTCAAACACGGGAAGTCATTAATTGGGCAACCCAGTCCAAGGAGAGCTGTGGAGCAGCTAAATTTTAGTAGGTGACAGTTCAGGAACATAACACGTCTCTTGACGGGACATATGGCTGTCAATAAACATCGGCCTGAAATGGGGCGGTTCCAGAGGTACTTGGCATGCAGACTCTGCGGCGAGGGGGTGGAATCAGTCCGGCACATCTTGTGCGAGGGTAAAGCTCTGGACCGCAAACGACAACTGATCTACGGATAGCCTAGACCGGAGACAGAGCAATATAAAACTTCACCCTACCAATTGCTGTGCAGACTAGTTCAAGGCATAGTGATTTTGGAATGGGTGGAGTAGAAAAGACAAAGATCATGCACAATAAGCCAAAGGCTGTGGTGTTCTCGGGACGGCGGACGAGCCCTAAGGGAAAAAAAGATCTTTTGTACATAAGGGAGTCGATTAAATGGAGCCGTAAAGGGAGCTGCAGTCTTGAATGCAGAAGCCTCTACATGAGTGACATCTTAATGAGACATCCCAGGCACATGTCGACAAATTGGCGTCGAACTACTGGTTGGTGTCAGATACAGTGGGGTTTTTGCTGGCCATACATGACCAGTTCACCCAACAAGAAACTACCTAAAGTATTGTTCGAAATAATTCGTTCCAAGATGACAAATGTAGATTTGGGTGTCAGTCACTATCCGGCACGTCACCAGAGAACGTCCAGCGTTTGCTGCAACAGAGTATAAAGAGATGCACGGCGCAGTTGTTAAAATACTTCATCAAGAACTGGCTCTGAAACTGGGACTTTTCAATCTTGGTAAGGTGCCCTACTATAGATACACTCCTGTGCCTGTTCTAAAGAACTCAGGATACAGGCTGTACTGGGATCGGACCGTGTTCACAGACCAATGAGTTGCCCACAACAAGCCAAATATAATAATAGTGGATAAGTCATGCAACCAAGGGACGATGTGGCCATTCCAAACACTAATAATCTAGAGATAAAGTACAACGAGAAGATCATTAAATACAGAGACTTCGAGATACAAGTAAAGAGGCAGTGGAGGGCAGATAGTGTCCGAGTGGTTCCAATAGTCATGTCATCAACTGGTGTGGTTCGTAAAAATCTTCGAGAGAACATTAGGAGACTGTGCGTTGGAGAGCATATTTGTTAGGTTATGCAAAAGTGTATTTCAGGGCGCGATAACTTGGAAAGGGCTCCCTCTGAGTTCAGCCCCTTTGGTATCTGAGATACTTGGGATGAGTGAATGCTCCCCTTTGAGGGAGTGTAAAAGCCCTTTAGGCTAAAGTCGATGATGATGATGATGATGATGATGATAATAATAATAATAATAATAATAATAATAATAATAATAATAATAATAATAATAATAATAATAATAATAATAATAATAATAATAATAATAATAATAATAATAATAATAATAATAATAATAATAATAATAATAATAATAATAATAATAATAATAATAATAATAATAATAATAATAATAATAATAATAATAATAATAATAATAATAATAATAATAATAATAATAATAATAATAATAATAATAATAATAATAATAATAATAATAATAATAATAATAATAATAATAATAATAATAATAATAATAATAATAATAATAATAATGGATTTTGCGATACCACTCCCTGGTAACATCCAAAAAACATACACGGAGAAAATCAATAAATATTTACCACTGTGTGATGAGATTCTCCAGATGTGGCATATGGATACGGTTGTGGTGGTCCCCATTGTTGTCGGCGCCACAGGCGAAATACCAAAAAGCCTGAAGAAGAGCCTTGAACAACTGGGCCTAGAATGGAAATTATACCTACCCATTCAGAAATCGGTTGTACTGGATGCTTGCAGTCTCTTCCGGAGGCTAATGGGGGACACGCATCAGTATTTTTAATACATTCATTCAAGCTGGCCATCTTGTCCTGGACCGATGTGTCATTGCTTTATGCCCACTTCTTTAAAGGAAGTGTGAACAATGAACAATAATAATAATAATAATAATAATAATAATAATAATAATAATAATAATAATAATAATTATAATAATAATAATAATAATAATAATAATAATAATAATAATAATAATAATAATAATAATAATAATAATAATAATAATAATAATAATAGGCTTTTGCTTCTGAAAAGTATTTATTTGTTACTTTTGGCTAACTTAGTTTAACTTAAAGTAACATACGGTTTTCCTTAGTAAAAATGTTATTCAAGATACCCCATCCTTTAGACTGGAACAATTAAACATCTGTCGTTATTTCCCCATAACCGTAGAGGCAACCAGATGCTCGTACGTTAATGACAGAGCAGTGAAATTTATCAAATCAACCTCCAGCTGCAGCTTTTAGTTAAACGTACATTTACACAACAGACAAAATTAACAGCCGAATCACACAGGCAAATTACATTATCAAACACGTTGACAATGAAATTACTAAACTACTACCGGAATTGCTGCGGATGTCCTGCACAAGTTCTCCGTCACTCTCGCACGTAACACGAAAACGAAACTTGACATTGAATTCGTGGGAAGAAAAACAGAATAAACGAAGATAAAGCTAATAGTGAGAACGTTTTCTACACAACAAAAAAAAAAACGTTATTACTCAGCTATTACATGAATAGTTTTCACCTTGCAATTACCTTCATAAAAGTTTAAATGTCTTTTCTATTTTTATAACAGACCACTTGACGTCTGGTAAAAGTACAATAAAAATTGCTTCTCTATAAATTACCTGCAATTCAAACTTATTTATTTATTATCTAGTTTGCTAATGAAAAGGCAATTTCGAAAGCATGTATTACAAGTCTGCTCGCAGTTATGGTAGCGAATTCATAAAAATATTTCAAACCGCGGCAAATAACTAAATATTCTTTGTCGGAAATAGATTTTTTTTTGAGAGAAAACTTTTTATTTCTCGAAAAACCCGGTTTTATTGGTTTGGCTAATAAACTTATCAAAGCGATCAATGAACTGGAAGATTACAGATGGGACAGGTACCTTCCACTTTGTGAATAGCTTAGATTAGTTACATACAGACTTGGAGACTACTTCTCTGGCTTCACTGTTGGTTTTCGTTTTTGTAGGTGAAGGACGTAGCCAGCGCGTATCTAACTGGAGCAAGTGGCCTTGTGAATTATGGAAGTTCTAGGATGTTCTACAACGTTTCTGTGACTAGTTTCGCTGCTTGACAGCATTCTCAGACAGATTAAAATTGAATTAGTACGAAATCATGACAACTACAAATAAAGATCTGTTGCTGTGTTATTAAATGATGTTTTGATCAAACAATTTTTATCAAATTGAAAATAAAATGAAACACAGAGACAAATGTCTACGTGATGTATGTCAATATTTAACATAAAAATAGAACTAGCCTATAATAACTATGATAACAGTTATAACAATAAAATAACTAAACAATAACAGTATAAAATTAGTCTCTATATAACGAAATTATTCACATACATCAACTCATTATCTTATTACAACTTTTTTGAAAGACTACTTAATTTTTTTTCTTTGACTTATTTAATTAGAAAGAAGAATATCCAAGAAAGGGGAATTCATTAAATCAGTTTGCTCGTTTAAAACAAGGTAGCTATTGCCGTGTGTGCGCTTTTTGACTTCTAAAGCTTCAAAAAAGTCTAGTTAACGTTTGTCATAATGAAAATGTAGTGGTTGTATGCGGTTATTTATTGTAGGTCTATGTTCTGTAACAATAATAAGTTTTGCAAATGTAGATTTGTCAGCGTGGTTATTTCTAAATGCAGAAATATGTTATTTGTATCGGGTGTTAAAATTTCTAGAAGTTTGACCTATGTAGATTGCATTACAATGTGTACAAGCTAATTTATAAACTCCAGCTTTTGTCAGGAAACAAGATTTTTCTGTAGCGTTAAATAGTAAATCACGCGTCGTGTTTTAAGATTTAAAAGCTACCTTTGTATTTGTACAGGTATTTAAAAAATTTAAAATGTTTTCTGAAATGGTTCCAAAATAAGTTATCGAAACGTATCTGTTGTCTTCTTTGTCTCTAATATTTGGATAAATTAAATTAATCGCTAATTTGTATTGATTTCTCTCGATCATTTTATCTATTATTTTAGCAGAGTAGTCATTATTAAATGCTGTTTGCTTAATTATTGAATTATTTTTTTTCAAAATTGTTTTGTGACATAGGTATTGAAAATGCACGATGTATCATAGAATGGTAGGCCGACAGCTTTTGTGAAAAAGGGTGACATGAATCGTATGGTATGGTTGTGTCAGTGTAAGTTGGTTTCCTATATACTGAAAAGTCAAATTAATTATTTTCTAACTCCTCAAAAAAGGCTACGAAAATATGCTAGAAAATATGCTATAATAATATACGATAAAAGTTGATTAATATTTGCTAAAAAAATCTGCGTTCGAAAATGTGGTGGCATTTTTTCAAAGTGTGTGTTACGAAAAATTTTAATTGTAATTCTATCGAAAATTAAATAAAAAAGTTTTCTACTAACATCAGACCCGGACGAGATCACAAACCGGTCACCACCCCAGGAACTGACTGGGCCCGACGTTACGTAACTTCATGTAATCAAGGTATTTAAACGCCAAGCAGCAACATCATATTTGCATTGAACAAGTTGTCAGCAGTGTCCGCCGACTAAATTGGCGGATTTTCCGTCGATTACAGAACTTTCTTTCTGTCAATAATAGAGAGTTAAAATTATTATTAATAGCTGCGGCGTCTCAGGCCATTAGCACATTTATTCCCAATTTTTATTAATCTTACCAATTGTCCGGACAAGGTCAACTTTTCGTTGGCTTGTCCGGAAATCAGACCCGGGACCTCTCGCTCCGCAGGTTGACACCTAGCAAGCTGCGCCACGAGTGCATCAATGTGACATTAGAAATAAGTCCAAAATAAAATATAAAAGTATGGACGCAGTAAGTGCGTTATGGAAGTGAATTTTTATGAAATTGTTTTTAATAGCAAATATGTCTCTCTAATGCAAGCAGGCATCGATCTGATTACCGGTATAGCCTATAAGGTAGAAACCATGTACCATATTTTATCAAAATTACTTAGTGTTTGAAAATGTAGAAAAATTTTGCGAAAATAAACTTAAAATGTTGGTTTTCTACACAATAAACCTTAGGTTAATAGTAAATTGAGTTATTGAAATTTGAATGCTTTAATGAAAATTCGCCACCAAAACGCACTTACTGCGTCTTGATTTTTTTCGAAAGATGATGCATGTTTGTAATGCATCATCTTTCGATAAAAAATGCAAAAATGTAATAGTATAAGGGTGTTCGAAAGACGATTGTAGGTATGACCAACGACTTTTGGGCCATCCTGTGATTGTCAAAATAATTTTATAAGATGCAGCTCAAGACACCCTATAATTAACGTGTACAATGTTTTCTCGTATCTTATATAATACCAATTATATTGAGCTTTACCGTAGAAATGCGTCACCCTGTATATATGTAAACAGATAAAAACTGAAAGTAAACCCAGATATGGATCTAGGGTGCCTAGTTTGCGCTTATTTGAAGAAATATTTTTAAAATTCAAAAGTAGCGGTCTCATTAACGAATTTTTGCTACGAAAATTAGCTAAAAATTATAGACCGTTAAACTATAAACTTAACTAAACCTACAGCCAAAGCATCAACTTAACTAAACCTACAGCCAAAGCATCAGAGAACGGTTCTATTTGAAATGAATTTTCTGTAAATATTTTAGTAAAATGAAGGACAATGACGGTTGGAGCTAAACGTTAGGGTTTGCAGAACACTCTTCTTGCCACATTTTCTATACATAATCCGTATTTGTTTCAAGTTCTTAGCCCAATTGTTGCAAATTTTGACGTTTCAAATTACGACTTTGACGTTTTGAGGAAAACTCAATTATTTTTTTCGTTAACTGGCCATAACTTTCTGTCTTTAAACTTACAGACCTAAGTTTTGGTACATGGTTCACTCCTTATAATACAAACACGTGTACCAAATTTCGTTGCCCTTACTTTGTTATTTCGGGAGATATAATTTTTTCCGAAAGCAAACACAAAATTTTCCGGGAAAACCTGGGCTGATTTTCCTGCCTAACGAACTTGTCCAAGCCACTTGCAAGAGGAAGGTACTTACCAAATTTGATCAAAATCGGCCTATGAGTTATATATATATATATATATATATATATAAATATATATATATATATATATATATATATATATATATATATATATATATAAATACATATATATATATATATATATATATATATATATATATATATATATATATATATATATATATATATAAATACATATATATATATATATATATATATATATATATATATATATATATATATATATATATATATATATATATATATATATATATAAATTGAAACTGACCCCGGATGTGTGTTCTAGGGGGCCTAATTAGCGCTTATTTGAACAAATTATTTCAAAATTCGAATGTCGGGATCTCCTCATTTGTGATTTTTTTAAAAAACCAAATTCACTAAGATACCTGCTACGCCCGGTCTTTTTTTAATATATGTATCTGCAGTTCTGAATTTAAATATTCTATTAACAGAGGATTTAAAACAATTGTCTCCCCGGCTCATTCTAATGCTGTCACTTCAATAAACCTTGCTAAAACGATTAATTTGTGTTACTTAGTATGAAACTAGAATTTTACATTATTGTAAGCTTCCTCCATTCTGCCTAATTATTACATTCAGCAGAAGCAACCCGAAATCAGCTAATGGAGAATAATGTTCAAGAAGGTCTCTGATTTTCCGCTTGGCTCATCATCTGTTATAAGTAATTGTAGTGATCCTTGGGAAATAATACTTGGATGCCCAGATGCTACGATATTGTTCAATTACTGTTTGGTCTTTAATATAACTTTAGTGTAGAATCTATGGTTTGTGTAAATATATCTTGTTGTTTAACAGCACCTGAAACAGTGGTATCTATTGTTACAGGATCATGGTATTTCCTCCAACAAAACTATTCCTAGTTTCAAACCTTCACTAATGGACGTTTAAGCAAGTATACCAGATAAACTGAATTGGTTAAAATGTGTTACATTTAACTTTCTAATTTAAAATGTAATGAAAAACTTATAGTATGTCATTTGTTTTCTTATATATTTCAACAGTTGTGGTTTTTACTGAACTGATAAATTTTATCCATGTGTTTAATTCAATAATAGTAATTTAGTATTTTACTTCCACATCGCCAATACGTGTGGAAGTATGGTATCGGTGACCGAATTTTTAAAACATTTTTTTCGCTTAAACGTCGTAACGAGCAGTGGTGATTTCTCCTAGTGAGCTAGGTGTGCGCCTTACACCCTAAAATATAATCAAAATGTGCACAGTTAAATATGTTTTATTTCTGTTTCCCTTAGTTTACTTATTTGATTTCATAAATAGTCGGTTAATAGTGACTTGGAATGAAGTAGGTACCACGTCTTCTAACATATTCAGAGAATATGAGTAGGTCAATAGCAACGGGGAATGAATTCGGGTTAGGTGTGCGTTAATATTTCCGAACAACTTCAGTCGATGGAGCTGTATTGCTATACAATGCAGTCCCGCACTCACGTGTTTAAAAAAGTGAGGAAAATACCATTGATTTTAACACTGCAGTTAACTATAAAAATATCGCTCAAGACAAATGAAGGGAACGCCGGTCTAACCAACGTTGCGAACTAGGTCCCCTAGAACCCATATCCGGGGTCAGTTTCAATTTATATATATATATATATATATATATATATATATATATATATATATATATATATATATATATATATATATATATATATATATATTGGTATAACACCGATAACTCAAAATATAATCGCCCGATTTTGATAAAATTTGGCACGTACCTTCCTTTTGTAAATGGCTTGGATAAGTTCGTTAGTCAGGAAAAACGGACAAGGTTTTCCGGGAAAATTTTCATTAGAAAAAAAATTGTATCTCAAAAAATAAAAAAAGATATGATAACCTAATTTGGTAGGTAGGTTTACGATATAAAAAGTAAACTACACGCCAAAATTTAGATTTCTATGTTACAAGAACCAAAAGTTATAATAAAATATTTTGTGCCAGATCATTTCTATGAAAACTCACTACCATAACGCACTTGCGGCATCCATGCTTTTTACACATTTTATTATTTAGTACCATATTAACATTGAACTACTTTTAAAGTTTTCAGTTTTCACCCCGTTCCGGACAGTGCGAACGCTAACACAAATCTGTGTGAAGAGAAGAGGTTGTATAATAATTCCATGTTCATTTACATTTAGTGTTAATAATTTTTAAAACCACCACTAACAGCAACTCGTTACCGCACACCCGAACTTTTTGGTCAGGAGACGCCACTGGTAACATGTGCCAAAAATATACAGAACATGATTTAAGAACCTGTCTGTCTGTATGTCCGTCTGTTACAACCCACGATAACTTTAAAACGAATTGAGTTATCCTCTCCAAATTTGATATACAGCTAGCACCCGACCGATGAACGGTTCGGATGGTTTTTGGGTAAAACCGCTCCAGGGGGTAAGTGATGAATGAGAGGGGGCGTGATTTGGTAAAAATCCACATTTTTTGTTAAAAACTCGAGTAACGTACCGTTTTAGAGTTTGTTTATTAAAAAACTTTCATCAGGCAACTGGTATTCTGTACTGAAATGAAATTAGGAGTAGAATGTGCTGGGTGGAATATCGGTGACAGAAATTTAGAATTCTTTTTTTTTTTTTGCTAAAACGGCGTGAAAAGTCTCTAAACATTAAAAATCGACTAATATGTCGTTTAAGAAGTTTATGGGAATAGGAATACGAATATTTTCTTTGTGGTCAAGGCATGGACGCCAAATTCATTTCATGAGAATGCCTTTCTGAGGAAAGTAAAATATCACAGCTATGTGGAAGTTTTGATTCAAATTGCAGCACTATTTACGATAAGAGTTCAAAGCAGCCAAATCACGGACATATTTCTTTTACCACCAATTTGTAGTCTTTTTATGAGACCCGGATTCGTTTGTTCCTTTTTAATATCAACATCACACTGGCTATTTTGTGTACAAGAAGAACATAAATAAGCATCTAAAAAGTAATAATAGTAGTTTATTTTATGAATGTATTGTTCCAGTGCCTTTTTCCTTTACACACTATTTCAAACGAATGAAGAAATCTACCATAAATCGTAGCATATTTTGTGGAATGCCTTCAGTTAGTTGGTATTCATCTGTATTTCTAATCTTACTCCTGAATACTCTGCTTTTAAGTATTGCCAAAGAAAAAGGTCTAGTGCAGTAATCAGGAGATCGCGGGTGCCAATTAAGATCGCCATTTCAATCTGCTCAGAAATTTCTGAAGCAGTATCTCCATACTCATTCCTGCATTATGGCAAGTTACACGATCTTATTGAAAAAAGTTATTCCACCTTTTTCCTTCTTTAATTTGTTTTATACAAAAGCAGTGCATACGTTAACTGGTCCAACTTTGAATATGAGCCGATAATTCTTGGTAATACAGCACGCTAGCAGTCACTTTTCGGAATGTAGCGATCTTTAATGGACATCGCACGGGTTTGGGTAACAAATAGTGAAAGTTATATTTATTCGCCAGGCCATGTAAGGGCACAGGATATTTTG
Organism: Tillus elongatus; assembly: GCA_964006375.1. Classification (NCBI taxonomy): domain Eukaryota; kingdom Metazoa; phylum Arthropoda; class Insecta; order Coleoptera; family Cleridae; genus Tillus; species Tillus elongatus. The sequence continues at coordinate 149,277,296 of OZ023265.1, forward strand.
TCATTTATTAATATCTGGTGCCACTATGCAAAGCTGGTGCGATATCGGGTTCCTCATTCTTAAAATAAATAAAAAAGTGTACAAAACTTAATACATCATTATTGTTGTTGACGATCATTCAGTTTTTCCAACACTGCTATTTTCTATGAATGAAACTGTATTCTGTGCATCACTTTTCGGATGCTCGTTGCAAATGGGTTTACGATTGCCGCATGTCGTCGAGCTGGTCGATTTGTGCTACCCCTGATGCATTTTCAGGATTGTTTGCATATAAAAGTCTCCCGTTTATTTTCTTCTCTCAACTGTTCCATAATTTCTCCACTTTTAGAACAAGTACGGAATAACAGTTCGATCCGGAGCATCACGAAGATTAAAATATAAAAACAAACGTTAAACTTTTATGATATAACTACACTTATCAATAAAATATCGAAACAAACGTTAAACTTGTATGATAGAACTACACTTATCAATAAAATTAAAAAAAAATAGGTTGCCATACATTCCAGCGCACCATTTTGACAACTATCAACCTAGGTAATTTTTTTAAGTTTTAAATATTTTCTGGCCCTACATTAAGAAGCGAAAATTTAAACATTCAAATATTGGCACCTATAGAAAGTCTGTATTAAATATTATATTATTAGGCTAGTGATATGTTTAATGTGATAAAAGGCATACGAGAAAATATTATAGTTATTTTTCTGCAAGTAGGTGAAAATATTTGTTTGTTACACTACTGAAAAGCACTTTTATTCAGATATTTATTTTTATTATTATTATGCATACACTAATTCTGATTTTCTTTTGGTTTTAGGTATGCATAGAAAGCTGCCTGTTAAAGATTATGTCATATTGAATATTCCCAGAGAGAATAGGTAAATCTGAATTTTATATTAGTTTTATAAAACAAATGGGTACCAGAACTCTATTGTTTAATCAATAAAAGAAAAAACATATACAGGGTGGCGCATTGAAAACGAAACAGACCGATTTGCGTTCAGAGAATTTTTTTTTAAGCAACGCTGAAACACGTCAATTTTAATATTGAGGGGGACATGTTTTGACATAAAAATCAACTTTGTCACATTAACCCCTTAAGGGTGGTGATAACAACCCTTATATTTTAAATAGGAAACATGGGTCGAGTGTTACATTATTTGAAATCTCTTTCTTTTATGAATTCAGCACACAAATTTTTTTGGAAGTTTTATCAACTCGTTTAAAAATTATTCACAGTTGGAGTTGCAAGAACGTATTTCATTCATTGTGATAAGAAATGCACTAATTAGTAAATTTTTCGTTAAAGAAAAACTAAAAAACAAAACCAAACGTTTAAAAATGTTTATTCAGTTAAGTGTTCAAATTGTTGACCACCAGCTTCCATACAAAAGTACAAATTTTGTTCAAAACGAGCTCTGACATTCTGGAGCATTTGTGGAGTTATTAGACGGCATTCTTCAACAATGCGTCGTCGTAAATCTTCCGGAGACTCCGGTTCTGTTGCAAAAATTCTACTCTTTAAATGGCCCCATAGAAAGAAGTCTAAAGGAGATCAATCCGGTGATCTAGGGGGCCGCTCAATAGCACCTCTACGTCCAATCCATTGCTCTGGAAACTCTCTGTTCAGAAACTCCCTAACACGTTGTGAAAAATGCGGAGGTGGTGCTCAATCTTGTTGAAAGACTAATCGATTTTCTTGATAGCGATCATCATTTTCAACAATGTCAATTAGTAGAGGGTAAACGATATCTTCTAGTAACTCCAAATACGTTTCGCCACTCAAATTGCCATCAAGAAAAATTGGTCCGATTAAGCGGTCTCCAAAAATGCCAGTCCAGACATTAAATTTCTGTGGAGTTTGAGTGTGGAAAATTTCTTGGATTATTATCTGCCCAATAACGACAATTATGACGATTGACTGTACAGTTTAATAAAAACGTAGACTCGTCTGAAAAACAGACATTGAACAGAAAGTTCCCGTTATCAACTATTCGTGCAGTCATAACTTCACAAAACTCCAGCCGCCAATCAAAATCATCTTCATTCAGTTGTTGTGCAAGATGAATTTTATACGGGTGAAATTTATGATGCTTCAATATTCGCTGAATAGTTCTTCTTTTGATGTTTGAAACAGTGGCCAATTTTCTCGTGCTCAAAGTTGGGTCTGCAGCAATTTGTCCTAAAACTTCAATCTCAGTAGTATCATTTCTAACCGGAAATTCACGTTCAGGATCCCGTTTTTTTGTTGGCTACTGAACCACTTTGTCGAAACTTTGCAACTAAAGGTATTTTCTCTTAACATGTCTGTTCGGATGTCGTTCAATAAACAAATTTGCGGTACGGTTGGCACAGTCATCGTTTTTGAAAAAAAGAGTAATTATTTTAACTCTTTCTTCTACAGAATACACCATTGTGAAATTAGTTTTCGGTAATACTATCAAGTATCAAACCGACCGATAAACTTGTTTACAAACCAACAAAACATTGACTGTCAGCACATTTCTTATCGGAATGAGTGAAATGCGTTTTTGCATCTTCAACTGTGAATAATTTTTAAACGAGTTGATAAAACATCCAAAAAAATTAGTGTACTGAATTCAAAAAAGAAAGATGATGTAACACTCGACTCATGTTCCCTATTTAAAATATAAGGGTTGTTATCACCACCCTTAAGGGGTTGATGTGACAAAGTTGACTTTTATGTCAAAACATGCCCCCCTCAATATTAAAATTGACGTCTTTCAGCGTTTTTTAAAAAAAATTCTCTGGGCGCAAATCGGTCTGTTTCCTTTTCAATGCGCAAGCCTATATAATACTTAGCTGAATGCAATGAGCCTGGGCCTAAGGCTCTTCGTAGGTAAAACGGTCACACAGTGTGTTGAATAACATATAGATGACCTTGCGGCTATTTGTTAATATATGCAATATTCATTTAAACTAATAATAAACACCCAGTGCTTTAAGCTGACATGGAAGTCAAAGTCCTGTTTTGCCTTTGTTATAATTCGTCATATCCTTGTAAGGCAAGCAACAACCCAGTCAACTATATAACTTGAACGGATACAAGCGGGTCTATATGTACAATCGAATGTGTTAGGGCGCTAGAATGAGGTAGCTCCAATTGTGGTATAACCATCCTTGTTGGTTACATGCGGATAGACTAAGAATATTTATGTTTCTTACCTTTCTACATATTTGCGTTGTACCTGGCATTATGAATTTAATGGCTTCCCTGACCAAGGACCAATGTCTAGGTATGTAAGGCTAGTCGCATTTTGACCGCCACAAAAAACACCTACCGGTTTTGCTCTTATTGGAGCTCATTACTATGACTAATGATAGCCAAAGCGAACCTAAAAGAACTTGTGTAGATGTCGCCTACCTTCCAGACATTGTAAGATATATCGCGCAGTGTCCTCTTGGCCGAACTAGGAACTGACAACTATTTCAACAACGGCCCAACGACAAGTCTACACAGTCTTAATGAGTGAAAATTGGAACCTGTGATGACGACTGATGAGTACAATTTGGAGAACCCAATTCCTCACAATATAGTGTTCAGACCTGACGGATCGTTTCGATCAGGTATTGTGATAAATTAGGTTCTCCAAATTGTACCTATCACAGTCTTTATGTTTAACATTTTGTGTTTATTCGGGCTGTTGTCACAATACAGTTGTTAGTCACAGACGAGAGGTCGCCAGGAGATACTTCGGTATGCGCAGCGTCAGTTTTTTTCTTTTTTGCTTTAAGTTTTATATACGGGCATGTAAATCGAATCTGTTAGTTCTCCAGTAGATAACCGTGTTGTATGCTTGTATAGCTTGGTTATGTGATGGTTTTTATAAAAATTCTTCCGTGATTCCTTCATCCATTTCTTGCACTCCGTCTTCGTATGTACCTGTTGATACAGTTTCTGATACTTTGTTTTGTACGGTGGTCAATGATTGATAGGTAATTGTCCATCTTTTAAAATTCAAAAGACACATTCATAACATTCAGAAATTCAGAACACGTGTCAAAATTTTGCTTCATCTGAAGCATTCATCATCTTCTGGGTTTTACATACGTCTTCCTCACTTTTAACTAAGAGGAGTTCAGCTTAAGAGTGTTCTACTGCATGTTTATGTGAAACAATGTTCCAAAGTTTCCTTTGGATTCGTGTTTGGACCATCTTAAACAACAAAGACAAAAAAGAACAATTCAATATAAAAAGTATTACTAAATGGTTGTTAAACTTTGCAAAATAAACGCACTGAATGGGGATGATGATGGACAGATTTATGAAGCAGGCAAACCTAACTATTTTGGTAGAGATTATATTGTCGTATAGGCCTTTGGCCCCTCAACACTGCGGCCCTTTTGGTCTTTCGTTTATGACTATTTTTTGTAATAGTTGCTCACTATGTTCAGACTTCTCATATGGTCTACTCTCTTATGGCGGATATTGTTAAAGTGACCCCTCCAAGATATTTGAGCCTTTTGCAGAACTGAGCCATGCAGTCGCATACCAAATGTTCTGTTGTTTCTGCTGCTTCAATGTAGTATCTGCAGTTTTCACTGTCCGCCTTAACCGTCTTCATAAGGTGACACCTTACTGGGAAGTGCGCTATGAAAAGTCTCGTGATTATTTTGAAGTTCTTCCTGTTCGAATCAAGAAACACTTCAGACTTCTGTATTGATTTGGTGATGAACCGTTTTACCTGCCTTATGCCTGGCGTATTCCTCGAATATGAGAGCATTTGGTTCTTCTCCCAAATGTCGAATTCATTTCTCGCATGACTTTTTTAGTCCACAATAGGACTCTGGACCATATAATGCTGTTTTTGATGCACTTTTTGCAATCTGCTTCCTCATTTCCTCCAATGCATTGACTTGCTAGTACAGACAGCAAAGTTACTTTGTTGTGCGTAGCCAGTTGCTTCAAGGATTTTTTGCAGCCCCAGGTCAGTTTGTACTCGGTGTTGAAAGATTTCAGTCTTTAGTACTGCCTGACTTTCTGACAGGATGTGGATCTCTCTATTTCTTAGTCTTCTTTGTATGAACTCCTGTGCACGCAAACTTATAGCGAGCATTTCTGCTTGGAAGATGGTGGCAGTTTTTCCTAGGGACTTGGGTCCTTTTATTCTCAGCCCTGCTCCCTCCATTTGTTTAGACCTGTCTGTATACCACACAGATGAGTTGTTTGTGAGCATTTTCCAGTCTCTGACCCATGCTAGACGGTACTTATGAGCACGTCAATACGACATAATGTTCAATTTCGCTGGCATTTGATCTATTGGTTTGACAAGTGACTCCAATGGAATAATTTTCATGATCCTCAAGTGGCCAACCAAGCCTCCTGGGTTGAAGGTGTCTGCTTGAAATAGTCTTTAGGCACTTAGTGCTGCTCCTCTCTTCACGCATATCTGTAGTGGAGTGATATTCAGCGTTGCCTTTATTGCAGCTGTAGGGCATGATGGCATAGCTCCGTTATTCCAACCAGGACCGTCTCTGCAATTTTTGCAATTTGCTTTGTGTTGAGGTTCTGTTTTTGGCCACCATACTATAGATACATATGTGACAATTGGTTTAACTACAGTTTGGTATATCCAATGTACCATCCTGGGATTCAGTGCCCATATTTCCTATGAGTCTACGGCAAGTCCAGATTGCCACTGAGGCTCTCGAGAGAGTTTTTCCAAGTGTGGGTTCGAATTCAGGTTTTCGTCTAAAAGATCTCTAAGTTTTTAGCTTCGTTGGAAAACTGTACCTGTGTTCTATTCAGGGTGGAAGCTTTTAAATTTAGTTTCGTTCTGTTCGTCAATACGACAAGAACTGTCTTATGATGATTCGCATTAAGACCCCCCCCCCCCTGTTTCACACCAGTCCCTTGTTATATTTGTAGCTGTTTGCATTCGGCTAGATATTGCAGCGTCGTGCTTGCCCTTTACTGTTACGGCAATATCATCTGCGTATCTGATCTATAGATGCTGCTCAGCTGAATGTAGCCATTAGTTTATTAACGAACGACCACAGCAGAGGTGATAGCACTCCTCCTCGAGGACAACCTTTTGCCGTCATTACTGTTGCGAAAAATTTTAGTAGTCAATGCCATATTTACTAGTTTTAATTACTCTATTTGGATCAGCCTATTAAAATGCGACTATGACTTGGACAAGCACAAGTTTGAAGTGCCCCGGAACCCCTTTTTAAGTTAGGTCCCTACCTTAATTATCTCAAAGAAAACCGCTAATTATTGGGTTGAAAATTTATATATTGTGGAGTTTTCAACAATTTTGTAGCGGGTTTCTAATATTTTTACGTTTATAGAACTAGTTAAGGACAATGATGTTACAATTGAGAAAATAAAAAAGTTAATCAAAGTGATACTTACTTTTTTCGGGTTGATTTTGACCAAAGGCTTAAATTTATCAGACCTTCAGTACAAAATTCTGAGACTTAAGATCGGTAGCTTATTTATTCGGTATCTCGATAATACTATAATTATATCACTGGTGAGCTTTAGAGAACATGGGTAAGAGATTGATTTCAATAATGAACAGGAGTTGAACACAACAATAGATTTTATTAATTATTTTAGGCATACACAATGAGACAAATGTTGATTAGTCAAGCTGAAATTAAATCAATTACCAAGTACTGGAATTCAAAATGTGCCTTATATGTAAAAAATTCTTAAATATAACCATTTATCAATTTATCTGGCCAGGTAGGTTTAGTTTGTTTGTCATAGTTGCATGCCCTTACTCCAAAATAAATTAATTCGGAGCTTAATGCTCCTTGTTTTACTTTTAATATCTTATTCAAAATCTGGAGGAACCAAAGGATAGAAGATCTATTAATTATTAATTTCACCCGGACAAAAAAATCTAAATATTTGTTAGGAAATTTTCCGTATATAAAAAGTACTAAAATGACAGATTGTTAATTTTGATGGGCAGCACTTTTTAATTTATTAATTGGTAAGAAAATTTTAAGTTAACTACAACAATTTCTGCAAATAATCTAAGATTGCAACTTAAGTAAAATACTGTTAAATTATTATCATGTAACAATTTTTTAGCAATGTCACTTCGAAGAAATTATATTAAAAAAAATGTGTTTTCTAAATGGCCTTTCACTTGACTGGTTTCTAGTTCAGAAAACTTTTAGATGGGAAAAGTATTGGTAGATACATTCTGTTCAGAATGCTCACTTGTTTCTTTCTGTCTGATCAATCAGTCGCTGCTAAAGTTGAAGCTGGGCTTGACGTCAATATTTCAGGTCAAATACCATTTTACGGAAATTGTCAAACCAAAATCGGAAATTGGAGCTTAAAATTCCAAAGTTTAGAAATGGATAACGAAAGCTTACTGGCTCGATATTGCAACACGTGACCAACAATTACTTTTCGGTAATTGCACAACAATTATATGTCTCGGCACCTGTCCGAGAATTATTTTTCAGCAACAGACCGAGAATAACTTTTTAGCATTTGCCCGAGACCTCTGCAATTTAACAAGAACAATACCTTGAAAATTCTGAAATTTATAACAATTAAGCTTTCATTCTTACCATCTATTTAGATGAGGCTCTATTAAAAAGTCTGCTGACACAAATTTACCAACTGTTATTAAAAACACTAATAAAATGTAATGACTGTTCGACTTAACCAGCTAAGGTTATTAAATCGTGGAGTGATCGATAGTCGAATCCTCTGTTCAATCGTGCCCTCCTTTATTTAACACATCGCCCTGCACCGGCTTCTTGTGAAGGTTCTGGAGCGGAATATTTCCTAGCTTCCCATTTATTGCAATCTAGTAGTATACGGGTACTCAAACATTTATGGAAATTTACCCGACCGTTAAAACCAGCAACGTGTTTCAGATTTCGTGGAATTTTAACATCACTTTGCAGCTAAGAATTTGATTTAGAGACGCAAGATGGTGTTTTTTATCTTCCGTTATTTCAAGTGAGCATGAAAAACTGGCTCTGTGTCTTTCCAATTAATGAGCTCGTTGTACTAACTCCGTAGTAAATAAATCCTTGGGCCTCGCTATTTGTCTCTAGAGGAGCTAAAATTGATCTTCTATTTCACAATCAATGTTCCTTTGTATGAAATATGTTCGCAGTTAAATCTTTTAACGGTCGCTTAGTAATATTCCTCTTAAAAATGTTAACACGAAAACAGACGGTGTTCTACCAATTAATTTTCATAATTATTAGTGACGCTAGTTTTTTGCTTTTTTTTTCCAAAAAAATACAGTGGCCATTGAAAATTTTCAAACGGTAAGATTAACAAAATCCGACTTAAAAAAAGCGAGCGTAGCAAGTTGTCTAATCGTTTATTTACTATATTACTGTATTAACTACTACGCGCACAGTAACGTGAAATTTATTTGTCAAGGTGGCCATCTGCCAACACAATGCATCACAAAATCTAAATAATTTTAATACGTAGTAAGGTCTTTCCTAAGGCAAGATATCCACAAAATTTCATTAAAATAACCTTGTAATTTTCGAGAAAAAAAAAATTTTCGAAAGAAAATTTAAAATTCGAATAACTCAATTTTCTCTAAACCTATAAAGTTTAATTTTGGTACGTAGTAAGATCTCTCCTGAGACAACATATATAGTAAATTTCATTAAAACAGCTTTGTTACTTTCGGAGAAAAAAATTTTTTTCGAAAGAAAACTCAAAAATTTCCCGGAAAACCCCGTCCGATTTTTCTGGCCAACGAACTCATCCAAGCCATTAATAAAAGAAAGGCATTTGCCGAGTTTCATCGAAATCGGTTAATTATTTTTTTAATTATCGCATGGATACATACATACATATATATATATATATATATATATATATATATATATATATATATATATATATATATATATATATATATATATATATATATATATATATATATATATATATATATATATATATATATATGTATGTATGTATGTATATGTATATGTATAAACATATAAAAATTGAAACTGACCCCGGATATGGGTTCTAGGGGTCCTAGTTCGCGCGCATTTGAAGAAATTTTTGCAAGGTCTCACCATCGTTACCTCTCTATTAGCGAATTTTTTTTAAATAAAAATTCACTAAAGCTAATAGGAGCTCTGAAAACCGTTTCAAAACAAACATCTGTCACGTATCGCCGGAGCCTGTTTGATTTAAGTTATAAAAATTTTTGGAAAAAAAAAATTCCGAAAGAAAAATCAAAATTTGAATAACTCAATTTTTTATAAACTTAGAAAGTTGAATTTTGATACGTAGTAAGGTCTCTCCCAGGGCAACATACCCTTTAAATTTTATTAAAACAGCTTTGTAATTTTCAGGGAAATTTTTTTTCCCGGAAAAGCCTTTCCGATTTTCCTGGCTAACGAACTCATCCAAGCCATTAATAAAAGAAAGGCACTTGCCGAGTTTCATTGAAATCGGTTAATTAATTTGTGAGTTATCGGATGGATATTTGAAAAAATTTGTGCAAAGTCTCACCATCGATACCTCTCCATTACCGACTTTTTTAAAATAAAAATTCACTAATATTTTGGTTAAAGGATAAGCAATTTGTTTATTTTTTTCTTGGCAATACATTTTTAAGCCTATAGTGTTGGAAGGGACCTGCTGCACTTAGTATGATATCTTAGGCAGCACACAATACACAACATATAAAAAACCAAACAGTATATCCCTCGTGCTTTAAGTAACCTTATTATGACAAGCACATACACCATTTTAACGTTTTAAATAAAGTGGTTGAAGTATTTTACATAATATGTTGATAATTAATTAATTTATAGAATATAACATGATCATTTTCCAACACTCTCCCAGTATACAACACAATATTACTCATCAGTCAATAAATTCACTTTTTTCATTCTGCTTTATCAAAACTACATTTAGTAAATTTTAATTTTACACTACAATAACGACTTGTTAATGCATTCTCCAGAGCACACAGAAGCACAGAAACGAGATTTTTTTATTTATGAGCAAAATATATAGTAGAAACAATGTGCCATTATTTATCAAAATAACTTATTGTTTGAAAATGTACAAAAATTTTCCCGCAATATACCTTAAACGTTGGTTTTCTATTCATTGAAGGGCCACTTGCTCCAGTTAGCTCACGCGCTGGCTACGTCCTTCACCACTAAAAACCAACAGTGAAGCCAGAGAAGTATTCTCCAAGTCTGTATGCAGTTGGTTTTCTAACCAACAAATCTGAGGTTAATAGCAAATTGAGTTATTGAAATTTGAAGCATTTAATGAAAATTTGCTACCAAAACGCACTTACTGCGTTTTGATTTTTTTTCTTACAAACATATTTCGATCAAAAATGCAATAAAATAAGGCTGTTCGAAAAAAAATATTGTAGGGATCACCAACGATCGACTTGTGGGCCAGCCGGTGATTGTCAAAATAATTTTATAAGATGCAGCTCAAGTCACCCTATAATTAACTTATACAATTTTTTCTCGTCTCTTGTATAATAATAATTATATTCAGCTTTACCGTAGAAACGCGTCACCCTGTATAATATCAGCCCTTTTGTAAAACTTCGATCATTTATTTATTTATTCAATCTGCAAATACACAGTTTATAAACCATTTACGTATATATGTGTTGATAAAATATAACAAACACTGTTTAATCCACCCACTAAGATTAATAAAGGAATTATTTGCACTAGTATATAAAATTTTCCCAAATGACACAAATAATTCGTCCAAACAAATAAATAAAAAATAAAAAACATAATATAAACGATCTCATATCATATACGGTAAATGTCAGTTAGAGCGTCTAACAGACCTGCGCAATAATAATCATATGTTACGTTACCATGACAACCACAACTAGATCTTATATAAACTATTCAATGTAGGCGGTGGAATGAAACATAAATGTTTCAAATTTTAATAGCTTAATTTTCTGTAACCCTAGAAAGCTGAATTTTGGCACATAGTTAGGTCTTTCCCAAAGCAATATGTACACCAAATTTTATCGAAATATCTTTGTAATTTTCGGAGAAAAAAATTTTTTTCGAAAGAAAACTCAAAATTTCCCCGGAAAACCGTGTCAGATTTTTCTGGCTAACGAACTATATATATATATATATATATATATATATATATATATATATATATATATATATATATATATATATATATATATATATATATATATATATAAACATATAAAAATCGAAACTGACCCCGGATATGGGTTCTAGAGGCACAAATTCGCGCTCATTTGCAAAAATTTTTGCAAACTCTCACCATCGATACCTCTCTATTAGTGAATTTTTTAAAATAAAAATTCACTGATAAAAGAAGTAATTCAGATATACGAGCGACGTTGAAGTATTCTCATTTTAAGAAAAATGTAATATTTAAACGTACGTGTAGAGAAAACCTGTAATGAAAGGATTGCATGAACAAAATCCTGTATAGATGAATGTATGTGTTGCTGATGAACGAGCTAACTAACAATCACTTTGGTATAGAATGAGAGTTAATTAGCGTTACTCATAGCATCAATTGATGCTTTCACATGCTAGAGTGATATACGAGTACATGCTCTTGTTTGTGTGGGGTATCATGCTTCATCAACACCACCACCACTCATTACAGCCTGGCTCATTTATAAAGCTAGTAGAATATATCTCCAGAGCGTTGGGTAACTGGGTTACGATTGCTATCAGGTGACAATATTATTACCCGCTGGACTGAAATAACAACAACATATGATTAGTTTATTTTTACTCTTGGAAAATCCCTACGCATGTAAGTATTTATAAATAAGGGGGGCATGCTTGATCACAGCTTTCTCGGGGCAAAGTATTTTGATGAAAGTAGTTAACACTTGGATGTCTTTCTTTGAAAAGTTTCTATAGATTTTGCAATATGCGTGTTTTTACAATTAAATGGCAAGACTGGTTTGATTAGATACATATACATGATGTTCTGAAAATAATAAGTAATATTAAAAATATAAATAATTAACCTGATGACTTTTTAGGCTTTCTCGGCCGGTTATCGTTGGCTTTCATTCTGCTGCTAGGGCCTCTGGAATTCTCTCCATGCTTTAAGTTTATCTAGGTAGACTGCTATTTCGAGTTCCTCCGCGTAGAGATTGGTCACAGATGGCTTTTTAGACTTTCACGAACGACTATGATTGGAACCCTGAATGGTTTCTAAGCTGTTCAGCCGTGTTCGAACTCAATTAGTGGTTTGCTTGACGTTTTGCCAACTCTATCTATTGGCTTCTTCAATAGCTAGACTGAAACTAAACAGACATTGACGTGGTAACTCTTTTTCTACCTCGTCAAAATTGGCGATTACTAAATGCACATTTTTGCTTTAATAGTTACGGTTCTTTGGTTAATTAAAATGTTTGCAAAAATTTTATTTAAGATAGACATTTTTCACCAGTCCAGATATGTAAGGTATTGTTGAATTTTTGGGACAGTTAATTATCCCTGGAGGGGTAACAAATTCATTCCAGTTACTCTGATACTTAGCGATATATAGCGTCTTCAAAAATAATTTTGTATATTTTTGGGGGGAAAATGTCCGTTATAGCTGATATACTCGTCAGCGGTCTTAATACAATGAAGATATGTGTCAAGTTACGTTGACATCAGTTGAGTATTTTTTGAGTTATTGCTCGGATACATACCCACGCAGATATATATATATATATATATATATATATATATATATATATATATATATATATATATATATATATATATATATATATATATATATATATATATAATTTTAACGGACCTCGGTTTTGGGTTCTGGGGATCTAAATTCGCGCTCATTTGAAAACATTTTTTCAAAAGATTTCCATCGTGACCTCTCTATTAGCGAGTTTTTCTAATGAAAATTCGCTAAAAAGTAAAACTTGTTAATTAATTACCACAATCATCAAAAAAGCTACAAAGTGCTTAAATTCAAAAGTCAGCGCCAACTTTTTACTCTCTACTGGACGTCATGGAGGGGGCAGGCCATACAGGTCATATGGGCAATATCTGACAGCTGCCAACATATACATTATAGAAAAACTAAACCATCTCTTGCGTTAAATTATTTTCGTATTTTGGGATCTAAATTAGTAGCAGTAAAATAATAGTAGTACAGATATTAGCTAAGGTAAGGTGGAGAAATAATTGTTGGTTGGCTACTCAACCTATAGCAGTAACAATGACGAACAGATATCAGCATCGAGCGTGTACAAAAATAGCCAACTTGATTTAATGTTAGATTGAACATAAAAGACCATGATCAAGATAAGTTGGGACTCTTTTAACGATGAAATATAAAACATACCAGACCATAACAGAATGAAAGAAATCAACACGTTTCAGCGGAGTCTTACACAGGGATTTCATAAATCAAAGTTGGCTTTGCTGAGTGAGCTTTCGTACATTGTTTTATGGAAAGGATCACAGGAGGTTTGTTCTAAAAGTTCTGGCGTTTCACATCAATAAGTAAAAGAATACAGCAACAAAATGATATGATGAACCTACCCTCTGTTTTGTATTCTCAAATGGTGATTTAAAATACTGGTATATTTTTAGCCACAAGTAGTATATTTTAATATATTTTGTCTATAATAGTACAGGGTTATTCATTATAAATTATCTACGTTTTATCATCTTTATTATTGCCTATAGAAAAAAAAATTGTGTGGTTATGACTGCATTTTGTTAAAATGCTATCAAAAGTACAGTGGCGTACAGATTTCAGGGGATACAATTTTTTTAATGGGATACCCTGTATATCATAAAATTTTTGGAATGATTTTTCTTTCCTGATTTCAAAATTATATCTTATGTTACCTCTAACTTATACCCTTTTTGAGTTATTAAACAGCGATATGTTAGTAAAACTAGTCCCTGTATGTTCATAGAACAGAAACTATTCAGGCGGCCGTTCCTAGTAATGAAAACATATTTGAGTATTATTTTTATATTATAATATATCTACGAAAATTCGCTACCATAAATTAGAATAATTCGTATATATTAAGTAGGTCACATAAATATCATAATTATTGGCAATGAAATATTACATTACATGTTTAGTTAAATAATAAACAAGTTGGAATTGCAGAGTACAGTATAAGGAATGATGAATGGTGAGGTTTGTAATTTATGAATTATGTAGACTACGCAAAGGTTATAAGTAGTGGTATTGGATTTGATTTTAATTATGTAGAGATAAGTAGAGACTTTTAATTAAGATTCCATTATGTAGAAGATTTCGGTTTTAAATTCATTCGGTTAAATTAGTTTGTAAAAGTTGTTAATTATTTTTATTATCATTAAATTTTATTACAAATTGCATCGTTACCATGTCCATATTATACATATTATCATAGTTCAAAAACTTAATCCCTAAATATCCTCCGCTCCCTAAACACTGTAAATATGAAACAGTTAACTTTATGAAAGTTAGCTTTGGAAATGACAGCTATTGTGTTTGATAACTGACATTTCGGTAATGAAATAATCAAAATGGTTTACAGTGTGGAAGAAAAAGTCCAAATATTTACTTGTTATATAAAACAGAAATAAACTTGCGACAAAAAGAGGATTTAGGGTGTTGTATCCAATTAGTCCAACAGCATCACACAATACGATCAAAAATATTTACCAAAACGTGAATAATCCTCCAGTTTTAGTAGATAAAAGCGTGTAGTTCAAGCAAGCCAGGAAGAACAACTAGACATACTGCTTGATCTTAGTCACCGGAAAATTCCTCGGCGTCGTCTGTGAGTGCATGCAAGCTGCCTGTAGCATAATCGAAAGGTGGTGTGGTGAGCAGGGACTCTCCGTAAACCCGGCGAAGACGGAGATGATCCTATTTACCAAGTAGAGGAAGGTAGAGGGGTTCAGGGCGCCCGTGATGTTTGGAAAACCTTTAGCTTTAGTGCGGGAGGTCAAATATCTGGGGGTGATCCTGGACCCGAAACTAACATGGGGGTCGCAAATAGAACGAGTTGTGAGGAAGGGAGTAGCGACCCTCTGGCAGCTGCGTCGTGTGATAGGGAGGACCTGGGGAGTTAATCCCCGGATCCTTCATTGGATCTACACTGCGATCGTCAGGCCGAGAATCCTCTATGGGGCGTTGGTCTGGTGGTGTGGTGTGAACCAAACAACCAGCAGGAAGCTGGCCAAACTCCAAAGGCTGGCTATCCTGGGTATCACAGGCGCTATGAGGACGACACCCTCAGCCGCGCTAGAGGTCCTGTTGATGCTGCCACCGCTTCCCATCTGTATCAGAAGGGAGGCTATGGCGTCGCATCTTAGAATCCGGGACTCAGGTAACTGGTGCGGAGAGGGAGCAGTAATAGGGCATGCAAGAGTCGCCAACGAGGTGGAAAAGGAAATTCCGATTTCCGCCATAAAGGTGAGGGATGCCGAGGACGATATTAGGTTGACTAGGCCATACACCCTCAGGATCCCCAGTAGAGATCAGTGGAGGGAAAATGAGGTTGCATTCCAGCCCGCAAGCCTGGTCTGTTTCACCGACGGATCGCGGCTGGAGGACCAGCAATCCTCCGGGGCAGGAATATACATAGAGGGCCTGGGGGTGCGCGAGAGCTATGCTCTTGGCGCATACACCACGGCATTCGAAACAGAGGCGTGTGCTATCCGGTCTGTGGCCAATAGACAGGATGTGAAGATGAGTCCCGAGAAATGTGTGTGCATTTGCTCGGATAGCCAGGCGGTCCTCCGGGCAGTCTGCGCGGCCAGAATCAGGTCACCCCTGGTTCAGGAGTGCGCTGACGCCCTCAGAGGGCTAGCCAGGACGAAGGAGGTGCAACTGGTGTGGGTTCCGGGACACTGTGGCGTGGCGGGGAATGAGGTGGCGAATAATCTCGCAAAGCTCGGTTCCCGGAGGCCGTTCTGTGGCCCGGAGCCTGCGATAGGCATAAGTAGGAAGACAGTCTCTGTCGTCTTAGACAGGTGGACCGAGGAAGCAATGGAGAGGCACTGGGGGTCGGTTGATGGCTGCAGGCAGGCGAGGGACTTCGTGGAGGGGCCCGACAGAGAGAAAGCTGTCTGGCTACTCGGAAGGAGTCGACCTACGCTTCGCCGCATCCTCGGGGTGCTGATAGGCCACTGCGCCCTTAGAAGACACCTCACATTGATAGGCGTAGAGAGGGATCCCATTTACCAGGAATGTGGCGAGGATGAAGAAACGTCCTACCACTACCTGTGTGAATGCGAGGCTTTTGGGAGTCTTCGAGCAGAATTGTTCGGATCAAGGACTCTGCAGAGGAATCAGGTAAGTACCGTTCAATTGAAGACCGTCATGGCCTTCATCTCGAGGTCGAGGCGGTTTGGCGACGGAACCGAGGAAGAGTAGAGCATGGTTGCTGGGTTGCTGGGGTTGGCAAAAAGGGCCCATTGTGGCCTACTTGCTTGGCGTTGGCCTCCCCACCACTGCTACTACTACTACTACTGCTTGATTTCGAAGGTAAGCCCATCTATATTTATTCACGAATAGACTTTTTTGAAATATTGTATTATTTTTTTGAAAATTCGAAATGCAATATAAAAATCTCTGGACGCAGCAAGTGCGTTATGGTAGCGAATTTTCTTTAAAATATGTTTAATAGCAAATGTCTTTCTTTGATGAAAGCAGGCATCAAACTTGGTTGCCTATATAGTAGAAACAATGTATCATATTTCATCGAAGTAAATTTATTGTTTGAAAATATATAAACATTTTTCAAAAGTCTGGATGCAGCAAATGTGTTATGGAAGTGAATTTCCATAAAAATGTCCTTAAAAGCAAATGCGAGCAGGCATCAATCTGATTATCGGTATAGCCTATGTAGTAGAAACAATGTACTATATTTTATCAAAATTACTTATGGTTTGAAAATATACAAAAATTTTCCGAAAATACACTTAAATGTTGGTTTCCTAACCAACAAAGCTTACGTTAATAGCAAATTGAGTTATTGAAATTTGAAGGATTTAATGAAAATTCGGTTAATTTGCAGATTAGCTCCCGAACGCTTTCCAAAAATTGTTTTCAGAAATATTACTAGGACCCCACCTGGATGTACAAACCACAAGAAAAATTTCTGGTTCACACCCCCCAAGAAAGTTACGGGACTGGGAGTGAATAGGGGTGCTGGGCGGGGTAGGTAGTAAAAAAGAAATATGATCAGAAAAAGCGAAGAAAACTGCTTAAAAGCTGTCTATTTGAAGCCATATCCCCATTAAACCCCGCCTACCCCACACAGCACCCCTATTCGCCCCCAGGTCACGTAACATCCTTGCGGGGTATGAACAAGAAGTCTTTCTTGTGGTTTATGCAACGAGGGTGGATGTATGCACACGAGGGGGGAAGGAAAATGCCTACGACGAAGAAGATCCCCGCCGCCGCGCGACGACTTGCGGTAGGGTTGGGGTGGCTGCTTTGTTGTGGGGATTTTCCTTCCCCCCTCGCGTGCATACAACCACCCTCGTTGCATAAACCACAAGAAAAATTTCTTGTTCATACCCGCCAAGGAAGTTACGGCACCTGGAGGAATAGGGGTGCTGTGCGGGGTAGGCAGGGTTTAAGGGGGATATGGCTTCAAGATGTGAAAAAGACAACTTTCAAGTCCGTTTGATTCGCATTTTCTGCTCATAGTTCCTTTTTACTACCTACCCCGACCAGCACCCCTATTCACTCCTAGTCCCGTAACTTCCTTGGGGGGTGTGAACAAGAAATTTATCTTGGGGTTTGTGCATCCATTGGGGGGGGGGGGGTAGTCAAGTTTCTGAAAACAGTTTTAGATGTATTGTGAGCTTTTTAAAATCACGAGACAAATTAACGTTTTGTTACAGTTCAATTTGACTTGTGTTTGCTTTTATTGCATGTGGTAGTTTGTAACTGTTGACTTGTAATCTTTGATAGTTGTGTAGTTAGACAGTTTTTTAACTTTTTAACTTTTGACATAATGTTGAGGTCAGCTTTATTTGCCTCATTATATCTTTTGTACTCTGTGCTGACAAGCCTTTTGTAAATTCTAGATTCCCCTGAGAGTGACCGGTTAACAGGTCGAAACGCGTCGGGACAATGAATAAAACATTTGTTTGGAAAGAAAAAAAACCTTTTATTCAACTTACCCAAAGCTAGTATTG
Source organism: Tillus elongatus (assembly GCA_964006375.1). NCBI lineage: Eukaryota > Metazoa > Arthropoda > Insecta > Coleoptera > Cleridae > Tillus > Tillus elongatus. Next base: position 149,295,467 of record OZ023265.1, read on the forward strand.
GAAACATTTATTGCTAGATAGCCATGACTTTGAACAGTCAAGATTAGTTGTCAAAATAACATTCGTCAGTTTGCAAGTTTGTTGTCTCCATGTTTGTGTGTAATCTGTTATCTAAAAATGTCGAATTCTTATACAAACGAACAAATTTTAAATATGTTCTACATGTATGGGCAATGGTAACAGAATTATACCTAGAACCTGCAGAAAGTTTAATGAGCACTATCCAAATACAGTTCCGATTAACGAAAAGAAATTTAGGACGATACAAAATAACTTTATGTACAAAGGCCCCAAAGAATCCAAGCAAATTGGACCTGTAACAGGTAACGAGGACAATTAAATAATGCCCTGACATATTTTCCTGCATATCCTCATGCGTCAATTTATTCTGCTGAAAAATATTTAAGAATAACTTAAAATTGTTTAAGGCGTAATTTAGGTATTGATTTTTTTATTTATTGTTGTAATTTTTTCTTTATTCTAGAGTAGTAATTTGTTACTTTTCAGACTGCCAAGTTATTACTACCTTTATTATTTTATTTTAAAGTCGTATTATATTCAACAATAAGTAAATAAAACAGACCTCTTTGCATTAATTAATTAAGTAAGTAGTTGTTTCTTGCTTGCTACTTGCATTCTTCTTTTTTTTGCTAATAAGTTCAAAACCACTAAAAATAGGTATAACAACACCATATACTTTTAGATAGAGAATTAACTGAGCCTTCGGGTTTCATTATAAAATACAGGGTGTTCCATTTAAAATTTCCGCATAACTTGCATTTTAATGTTCTACAAAAATTCTATTATATTGTGGACACTGTATGTATCGTCTTAATTCGCATAATATTTTATGATACAGCTACATAATAAGGAATAACCACCGAAAAATCAGGCCTCCAGCTATGCTGGTTGAAAAGAAAACATTTTTTTTATTAAGAGATGCTAATTGCCAAATTTCTAAAATAATTATTTTTATTTCCTAAACGGCTCAGGATAAGTAAAAAATAGGTTATACAAAAAGTTCCTGAATGTTCAGTGAAATGGAAAAATGTCATAATATATAGGGAGTTCTATTAGAAAAATCAGAGTTGGCATTTGGTAAGAGAGGATCTGGCAACACCGCATTGTTGAATATTTTTAAAATAGATCACGGCTTTATATGAACATAACCTTAAATCCAAATTCCTACCTTTTCTCGTTCTCTAGATACTTCTAATAGGCCCTCGAGTTTGGCAGACTCGGTATAATGAAAAATAATTTAACGCTTCTACTAAGTAGCGAACCCAGCATTCTTTGGTTCAGAGGCACACCGCCTAGGCTGCTAACAGAAGATTCTCACTTTACCAGTTTTATATTAATTGCGTATTGTCGGTGATTACGATTTATATGTGTTTTCTATATATATATATATATATATATATATATATATATATATATATATATATATATATATATATATATATATATATATATATATGAGACATGCTTGGTTCTCGGGTTAAACCGCGTCCAGAATTTATGGAAACTCGACGTTTCGGCTCCTATTTTGGAGCCATTTTCAAGAGGTAAAGGAAATATGTAAGGACACTCTAAGGCCTCAATCTGCATATTCCTTAGAGTGATGGACAAAGGTGGGTAAAGGAAATATGTAAGGACACTCTAAGGCCTCAATCTGCCTACTCCTTAGTGTGGTGGACAAAGGTAGGTAAAGGAAATATGTAAGGACACTCTAAGGCTTCAATCTGCCTACTCCTTAGAGCGGTGGATAAAGGTAGGTTGGGTTGTTGTAGCTCGATTACGGGGCCTCAATCTGCCTACTCCCCAAATCTCGCCGTAGATCGACTGAGAGGTCTCAGAGGCCTAGGGTTGAACACACTGAGACCTCACAGACGATCTCCGGCGATATTTGGGGAGTAGGCAGATTGAGGCCCCGTAATCGAGCTACAACAACCCAACCTACCTTTATCCACCGCTCTAAGGAGTAGGCAGATTGAGGCCTTAGAGTGTCCTTACATATTTCCTTTACCCACCTTTGTCCACCACTCTAAGGAGTAGGCAGATTGGGGCCTTAGAGTGTCCTTACATATTTCCTTTACCTCTTGAAAATGGCTCCAAAACAGGAGCCGAAACGTCGAGTTTCCATAAATTCTGGACGCGGTTTAACCCGAGAACCAAGCATGTCTCACATTAAAGACCGCGGAAATCTTTCTGAATATATATATATATATATATATATATATATATATATATATATATATATATATATATATATATATATATATATATATATATATATATATATATATATATTAGTGCCACTTAGCAGATTTTAATTCATGATTTAATCATTCTCGTATCAAAATTTTTGAACGTTCGACAGTGGTTAGCACTCTATAAGCGAATTTTTTCTACGAAGGTTCACTGAAAGAAAGAGTTTTTTTGCAGCAAGCCAAGATTATCAATATGCCTGTCAACGGTTAGCACAGAATTTGCAATTTTTTAGGCTGGTACCTACTATGTAATAGTTAATTTTATTTATTTTGATGTATTTGCTGAACCAAGTAGTCGTGAAACGTTTATAATTTATCATCCTCTAATGACGCAAACTTCCATTCAATTTTCTAAAAGTTCACCACTTATTAGAAGATCATTTACCCCGTGTACAGTATTGCGAATGGCTGCAAAATCAAGAGGAACATTTTCTGTTATTTATTATGTTTACCGATGAGGTGGGTTTTAGTCGTGACGATATCCTAGACATACATAACATGCACTACTCGAGTGACAAAAATCTTTATCAAACCATAATAAGAAACCACTAGTATGGGTTTTCAAATAATGTGTGGGTAGGTATCATTGACAATTTTACTTCCACATCGTCACAATATGGGGAAGTATCGCATCGGCAACAAGGATTTAAATTTGAGTGAATTTTTATTTTTAAAAAAATCACTAATAGAGAGGTATCGATGGTGAGACTTTACAAAAAAAAATTCAAATGAGCGCGAATTTGGGCCTTTAGAACCAATATCCGGGGTCAGTTTCGATTTTTATATGTTGAAAGAAAATTGAGATATTCAAATTTGAAACATTTATTTTTAATATCACCGCTTTTCATTGACAATGGTAAAAACTGGTTTATAGGTATATGAGATCCAGTATGTCTGAGTCGTTACCTACCAACGGAACATTTGATATTATTGCGCAGGTCAGTTACACGCTGTAACTGACGTTTAATGTATAGTATTAAATTGTTCTCTGTTTTCAATTTCAGTTAACAAATTATTTGTGTTATTTGAGAATTTTAATACAAAAGCGCAAATTATTCCTTTGCGATTTTATTAATGTTAGTGGGGGAACTAAACAGTGTTTGTTATGTTTTGTCAACAGATATAAAGGATCGAAGTTTTACAAAAGGTCTGATATGCAACAGGTTAGTTATTTTCTCTCTGATGCTTTGGAGGTAGTTTTCGTTAAGTTTATGGTTTAACGGTCCATAATTTTTAGCTAATTTTCGTGCAAAAAATTCGTCAATAAGGAGACTGCGACTTTAGAATTTTAAAAGGATTTCTTCAAATGAGCGCAAACTAGGCGTCCTAGAATCCATATCGGGGTTCTCGTTCAGTTTTTATCTGTTTACATATATACAGGGTGACGCATTTCTACGGTAAAGCTCAATATAATAATTATTATACAAGAATCAAGAAAAAATTGTATAGGTTAGGGTGTCTTGAGCTGCATCTTACAAAATCATTTTGACAATCACAGGCTGGCCCATAAGTCCTTGGTGATCCCTATAAAATTTTTTCGAACACCCTTATTTTATTGCTTTTTTTATCGAAATATGTTTGAGATAAAAAATCGAGACGCAGTAAGTGCGCTTTGGTAGCAAATTTTCATTAAATGCTTCAAATTTTAATAACTCAATTTTGTTATTAACCGAAGGTTTGACGGCTAGGAAACCAACATTTAAAGTTTAGTGTCGAAAAATTTTGGTACATTTTCAAACAATAAGTTATTTTGATAAAATATGGCACATTGTTTCTACTATATAGGTTATACCGGTAACCAAATTGATGACTGCTTGCATTAAAAATACATATTTGCTATTCAAAGCATTTTTATAAAAATTCACTTCCATAACGCACTTGCTCGGTCCAGACTGTTTTTCCCTTAAAAGTTGTAAAAGCTATCAAAACACATAGACAACATGATTTGGGAACGATTTTTTATTTGTCGGTCGGTCTGAATGTCTGTTTGTAGCCACGATAACTTTAGAACGAATTGAGATATCGTCTTCAATTTTGGTGTACAGTTAGCACTCGACAAACAAACGGTTCAGATTGTTTTCTGGGTAAAATAGCTTTAGGGGGTAGGAGATGAGTAGGGGTGATTTGGTGAAAGTTGAAATTTTTTCGTTAAAAGTCGAGTAATATAACGTTTTACGGTTTATTTATTAGAAGACTGTTAATTTCATCAAACATCTGGTATTCTGTGTTGAAATTAAATTAGGGGTTGAATGTGTGGGGGTGGAATATTGTCGACAAAAATTTCGGATTTTTTTTTACTAAAAGCGGCGTAAAAAGTCTCAAAACATATAGAAAGCTTGATTTTGGAACGATTTTTTTTTCTGTCGGTCGGTCGATCTGTCGGCATGGACGTCTGTCTGTTAATAAGCACAATAACTTTCAAACGAATTAAGATATCATCTTCAAATTTGATATACAGTTAGCTCCCGACAAAGGAACGCTTCGAATTGTTTTTCGGCAAGATGGCTTCAGGAGGTAGGGGATAAATAAGGGGTGATTTGGTGAAAAGTGGCATATTTTCAATAAAATCTAGTAATATCACGTTTCAAAAGTGTATGGGTACAGTAATAAAAATATTTTCTTTGTGGTCAAGTCATGAGCTGTAAATTTATTATACGAGAATGTCTTAAGAGATTAAATATCACAGCTATGTCGAAGTTACGATTCAATTTGCAGCATTTTTTTTAATTGGACCATTTTGAATGCCCAATCGTTTGACAGGTGAATTCTATCGAAATTTCTCGCGGGATGAACGAAACACTTTATTAGAAGATGTACCATTAAACATAATTAGTACAATGTGTTACATACATGCCGAGGTGCCAGCTCATTTTTCACGAATAGCAAGGGAGTTTTTAAATAGAATATTTGGAAATAGGTGGACTGGTCGTGGTGGACCTGTTGCACATCCGATCTCAATTTACTCGATTTTGCATTATGGGGTTTTTTGAAAAATGAGGTTTATTCCGTACTATTTAATAATGAAAACCATTTATGGAACAGTTTCGTAATAATCCAGGAATATTTCAGAGATGTCGTCAGTCGATAACCAGAAAATTGGAAATGTGTATTCAAGATAGAGTCCGTCAATTTGAACGAATTTTTTAATGTTACCCTTTATTATTTGATTATTTTTATTATGTTTGTTATTATTTCTGTTTATTTCGAATTGTCCATAATTCAAAGTTATTGATTCCGATTGTTTTAGTGTGTGTTTGTTACTCGAGATATTATGAATAATTAATAATTAATAATGATTTTTTACAGGGCCATACATATTTATTTAATCAAATTAATGATAATGAACCCCTCCAATTCCGCCACTGGTTGCTTATAACTTTTAGTCCTGAAACTTTTATAATTTATCTTCCTCTAATGACGCAAACTTGCTTAGTGAAACGATCGTCCGACACAATTTTTTCTTTGCAAATTAGGTACCTACATGTTGTGGGACGTTTGGCCGTACAATTTTTTCGATAATCCGTTACCATATTTCCAGACGTTTAAGGCGATATGGATGCAATTAAGAATTTGAAGAGATATTTAAAAGTCTGTAAATTGTCTTCCTCGACAGTTACAATAGTGATATAATATTATTCATTATATTTTCAATTTGTTTAATAATATATGTGTAGTTTTTGTATCATTGTTGGTTACTCGTTTTGACCGACTAAGATTTTGAGTAAAAAAATTAAAAGAAAACTGTAAACGGTTTTGTGTATATCAATCTACCGTTGCCAGATTAATAAAAGAATCCGATTATGCACAGCAGAGTGTTTACTTCCCGACTTAATACTCTTGTAAACGTGTCAGTTAATACGTAATCTCCCGCACAAAGCTGCTTAGTAATTGACAATTCAGTTCATGTTCCGTGTAGCATACAGTTTAACCAAACATAAACACTTTCCATAAATTTATATCCTACAGTAAAGTTTACGTACATTGCATTATTTATAAAATAAAAAATCTCCACTTTACTATATTTACCGTAGTACCAGTTTTGCACGGTGGGTGTGCGATGGTACGGAAGGGATTCACATTATTTTAGCAAATTTTCATAAAGAAAATACCGCGCGTATTAGAGCCTCTAGAACCCATATCCCAACTCAGCTTGAGTCGTCAGTTATGTAGAGTGGCGCATTAAAAACGAAACAGTCCGATTTGCGCCCAGAGAATTTTTTTTAAGAAACGATGAAACACGCCAATTTTAATATTGAGGGGGGACATGTTTTGTCATAAAACTCAACTTTGTCACATCAATCCCTTAAGGGTGGTGATAACAACCCTTATATTTTAAATAGGGAACATGGGTCGGGTATTACATCATTTGAAAGCTCTTTCTTTTATGAATTCAGCACACAAATCTTTTTTTGAAGTTTTATCAACTCGTTTAAAAATTATTCACAGTTGAAGATGCAAAAACGCATTTCACTCATTCCGATAAGAAATGTGCTGATAGTCAATTGGTTTGTAAACAGAAAATTGACTATCAGAACATTTCTTATCGGAATGAGAGAAATGCGGTTTATTATTTCAGTTTATCAGTCGGTTTGATACTTGATAGTACTATCGAACATTAATTGCACAATGGTGTATTCTGTAGAAGAAAGAGTTGAAATAATTACTCTTTTTTCAAAAACTATTACTGTGCCAACCGTACCGCAAATTTGTTTAATGAACGACATCCGAACAGACATCTTAACAGAAAATACATTTTGGATTAAGTTACAAAGTTTCGACAAAGTGGTTCAGTAGCCAACAAAAAATGGGATCCTGAACGTGAATTTCCGGTTAGAAATGAGACTACTGAGATTGAAGTTTTAGGACAAATTGCTGCAGACCCAACTTTGAGCACGAGAAAATTGGCCACTACTTCAAACATCAAAAGAAGAACTATTCAACGAATATTAAAGCATAATAACTTTCACTCGTATAAAATTCATCTTGTACAACAACTAAATGAAGATGATTTTGATCGGAGGCTGGAGTTTTGTGAAGTTATGACTGCACGAATAGCTGATAACGGGAACTTTCTGTTCAATATCTGTTTTTCATACAAGTGTACGTTTTTATTAAACTCTACAGTCAATCGTCATAATTATCGTTATTGGGCAGATAATAATCCAAGAAAATTTCACACTCAAACTCCAGAGAAATTGAATGTCTGGACTGGCATTTTTGAAGACCGTTTAATCGGACCAATTTTTCTTAATGGCAATTTAACTCTACTAATTGACATTGTTGAAAATGATGATCGCTATCAAGAAAATCAATTAGTGTTTCAACAAGATGGAGCTCCTCCGTATTTTTCATAACGTGTTAGGGAGTTTTTGAACAGGAAGTTTCCAGGACAATGGATTGGGCGTAGAGGTGTTATTGAGTGGCCCACTAGTTCACCGGATCTAACTCCTTTAGAGTTCTTTCTATGGGGCCATTTAAAGAGTAGAATTTTCGCAACAGAACCAGAGTCTCTGGAAGAATTACGATGACGCATTGTTGAAGAATGCCCTCTAATAACTCCACAAATGCTCCAGAATGCCACAGCTCGCTTTGAACAAAATTTGTACTTTTGTATGGAAGCTGGTGGTCAACAATTTGAACACTTACTTAACTGATTAAACATTTTTGAACGTTTGGTTTTGTTTTTTAGTTTTTTTTTAACGAAAAATTGACTAATTAGTGCATTTCTTATCACAATGAATGAAATACGTTCTTGCAACTCCAACTGTGAATAATTTTTAAACGAGTTGATAAAACTCCAAAAAAAATTTGTGTGCTGAATACGGAAAATAAAGAGCTTTCAAATGATGTAACACTCGACCCATGTTCCCTATTTAAAATATAAGGGTTGTTATCACCACCCTTAAGGGGTTGACGTGACAAAGTTGAATTTTATGTCAAAACATGTCCCCCTCAATATTAAAATTGAAGTGTTTCAGCATCCCATCGACAACAAAAATTTCAAAATAAAAATTTTCGCTTAAAAGTCGGAGACAGTATCAAAACATAGAAAACATGATTTGGGAACGATTTTTTTGTCTGTCGTTCTGTCCATCTGTCGGCCTGTCTGTCTGTCTGTCTGTCTGTCTGTCTGCCTGTAACCACGATAACTTTAGAACGAATTGAACTATCGTCTACAAATTTGGTATACAGTTAGTACTCAAGAAACGAACGGTTTGGATTGTTTTTGGGTAAAATCGCTTTAGCGGGTAGGGGAGTGATTTGGTGAAAATTGACATTTTTGCGTTAAAACTTGAGTAATATAAAGTTTTACGGTTTATTTATTAGAAAACTTGTAATTTCATCAAACGTCTGGTATTCTGTGCTGAAATTAAATCGGGGGTTGGTTGAATGTGTGGGGGTGGAATATTGTTGACAAAAATTTCGACATTTATTTTTGCTAAAACGGCGTAAACAGTCTCAAAACGTATAGAAAACTTGATTCTGGAACGAAATTTTTTTGTCTGTCGGTCGGTTGGTCTGTCGGCATAAACGTCTGACTTTTAATAGGCGCAATAACTTTCGAACGAATTGAGATATCATCTTCAAATTTAGTATCCATTTAGCGCCCGACAAAGGCACGCTTGGAATTGTTTTTGGGTAAGATCGCTTTAGTAGATAGGGGATAAATAAGGGGTGATTTGGTGAAAATTGACACTTTTTAATATAATAAACTCGAGTAATATAATATTTCAAAAGTTTGTGGGTATAGGAATACATATATTTTCTTTGTGGTCAAGTCATGGGCCCTAAATTCATTCCCTGAGACGTCTGTCTGCAGAGAATAAATTATCACAGCTATGTGGAAGTTATGATTCAATTTGCAGCACTATTTTTTTCGTGAATTGAACCATGCTTTATTTTAGTTTGGATCTTACTCTAAATTTTCAGAAAGCAAACAACGAATTTCTTGGGTTTATTAATTTGCAAACACTTGGTTTTTTATAAATGGAGGACATATATATATATATATATATATATATATATATATATATATATATATATATATATATATATATATATATGTAAATTATATTCGATAGACATTTTCAAGGTAACCGTGTAATTTCTACAGTTATTTGATAATATAATAGACATCAGATAGAGATGACACATTAATTAACTTTATACTATAGATCATAGATCTTGTCGTCTTACTGGTTGCCTTTGCTTTTACTTCCTGGAATACGAGTAAGTAGTATTTTTAGAAAATGACGTCCAAGTTTTTTTAATTTTATCCTCAGTTTGTTAATTTGTATAATAATAATATAAATCCTACTAAACACCAAATACTTTATATTGTAATAATAATAATAATAATAATAATAATAATAATAATAATGAAAGTAGTTGAACGTTGAGGTCCCAGTTTTACTAGATCCAGTTTATATCTACCGTCTGCCATCAGCACACCCAACAAACATCATCACACACGTAAATAATAACAAAAAAATACTAAATCGTTATCTATCCTGATCCCAAATTATAGCTGTCCTCATCCCGGAGTTACGTCAGGTCCCTTATCTTTTAAGTGTGGCATTTAAGTATCACTTTATTATAGCAAAACGCAACCACCCTAAATTGTATATAGTTCTACGGGAACAATTTAAAAGGTCTGGACGCAGAAAGTGCGTTATGGAAGTGAATTCTCATAAAAATATTTTTTACAGCAAATATGTCACCCTAATGCAAGCAGGCATCAATCCGGTTACCGGTATAGCCTATATAGCAAAAACAATGCACCATATTTTATCACAATTACTTATTGTTTGAAAATGTACCCAATTTTCCGAAAAGAAGCTTAAAATGTGTTCGAGAAAACTGGTTTCCTAGCCAACAAACCTTAGGTTAATAGCAAATTGAGTTATTGAAATTTGAAGGATTTAATGCAAATTCGCTACCAAAACTCACTTACTGCGTCTAGATTTTTTTCTTACAAACATGCATCAGATTTCGATAAAAAATGCAATAATGCAATAATATAAGCGTGTTTGGAAAAAAAAACAATTGTAGGGATCACCAACGACTTATGGGCCACCTGTGATTGTCATAGTAATTGTATAAGATGCAGCTCAAGATACCCTATAATTAACGTATACAATTTTTTCTCGTATCTTGTATAATAACAATTATTTTGAGCTTTACCGTAGAAATGCGTCACCCTGTATAGATGTAAACACATAAAAACTGAATGTAAACCCGGATATGGATTCTAGGCGGCTAATTTTCGCTCATTTGAATAAATCTTTTAAAATTCAAGAGTCGCGGTTTCCTCGTTAACGATTTTTTCTACGAAGATTAGCTAAAAATTATAGACCGTTAAACCATAGACTTAACTAAACCTACAGCCAAAGCATCAACTTAACTACCCCTACAGCCAAAGCATCAACTTAACTACCCCTACAGCCAAAGCGTCAGAGAAAGGGTCTACTTGAAATGCATTTTCTGTAAACATTTTGGTAAAATGAAGCACAATAGCGGTTGAAGCTCAAACTTAGAGCTTTGCAGAACACCCTTCTTGCGACATTTTCTTTACATAGTCCGTATTTGCTTCATTTATTTGCCTAAATGTTACGAATTTTGACATTTCAAATCGAACTTTGACGTTTTGAGGAAACCCCAATTTTGATTTCTTTAAATGCACATAAATTTTTCGTCCTAACTTACAGACCTAAATTTGGTACGTGGGGCACTATTTATAATACAAACACGTGTACCAAATTTTGTTGCCCTTATTTTGTTATCTCCGGAGATATAATTTTTTTCCAAAAAACACAAAATTTTCCGGGAAAACCTTTGCCGATTTTTTGGCGAACGAACCTAACCAAGCCACTTGCAAAGGGAAGGTAGTCACCATATTTCATCAAAATCGGCCCATATATATATATATATATATATATATATATATATATATATATATATATATATATATATATATATATATATATATATATATATATATATATATATATATATATATAGAGAGAGAGAGAGAGAGAGAGAGAGAGGTCCTGGTTTGCGCTCATTTGAAGAAATTTTTTCTAAATTCAAAAGTCGGGATCTCCTCATTAGTGATTTTTTTTTAAAAGAAAATTCTCTGAAAGCTGCATGATCTAGACAAACCACAAATAATGGTTGTTAAGTAGATTTGGAGAAACCAAGTCGGCACAACACATCTTTTTAAATACCTGACGAGCGTTTCACTAACAAGGTTAGCGTCATCAGAGGATGACAAAATTTGACCGAGATTTAGTCTTCCTCTCGGTATCAGTCTCTACCTAAAACTCATTATATAAGGTGATGTTTATCGGTATGCAGTTTAGAATTTTTCATCCTCTGATGACGCTAACCTTGTTAGTGAAACGATCGTCGGGTCTTTAGAAATACGTGTTTTGGTAATTTCGGTGTACTTATCAGTGCTCATCACAGGTTTCAACTTTCACTTAGTGAATTATAGGTTGTCTTGAGCTGCATCTTGTAGAATTATTTTAACAATCACAGCGTGGCCCGTAAGTCGTTGGTGATACAAATTTCTTTTTTTTTTTTTTTTTTTTTTATGGAACACCCCTTATATTATTGCGGTTTGGCATTTTTCATCGAATTATAATGCATGTTTGCAGGGAAAAAATGACATGGTTTATCGTTTTTTGGGTTATTTCAATTGTTTTGCAACTTTTCACGTTTTTGGCCCATGTAAAAAATTGTTGTGCGGCGTTTTTTACCAATGGATAGCAAATTCTCATGAAAATGATGCATTCAGGGAGGTTTCAGTTTATATTATTATTAAAAAATCGAGATGCCATATACAGGGCGCTCTCAAATAGTTGCTGAATTTGAAAAAACTTAAACCACCGTAACTCAGTTTTTCTAAACGGAACAGCCTCGATTTTATGTTTTAGAAGCGAAAGACGTGCCCCCGGCTTCAACTTTTATGAAACACTTACTACAGGTAATGTATCTAGGTTTGAAAATATTTACATTTATAATCGCATACCATGATTCATGCGGTTTAATTTTTTTAGAGTTTTTATTTGCTTCTAATAACCGATGAGATTATGTGATTATTTATCGAATTTTCGAAGAAAAATATAATATTTTAATTAATATTTTAATTAACAAAAAAAGACAATAAATAATTAATTTGATAGGATTTTCATAATATATAAGTAGTTGATAAAGTGTCTTTACAAATGTCAAATAAAGTCAAAGTGACAGACTTAAATAACTTTATTTCAGACAGCTTGTAACATGATATTATATTTATTATTATATTATATTGTTCCTTATTTCCATTGGTCCGTGAAACGTTTGAAAAATAACACTTTTACATCCAATAAGCCACAATTTACTTCAAAATTAAATTTTTCTGCTCTCCGGAATTCTCAGATGCTTTTAACAATTACAAGAATTTTCAGAAGTCAAATTTTATTTCCAGGTCTCTTAGGTCCTGCGAATCCGGCTTTTAGGTAACTTATTTGAGGATATTTGTAAAATTCAAAGTAATCAACCAACTGAAAAGTAAACAGGTTTTTAATGCGAAACGCGGACCTGATCGATTAATGCTGCTGTTTCCGCAGTGTTAAAAACGTGAGAGCTATCAAAGCTCACTCCAGAAATGAGAACTTTAATTTAGGTGAGAGCTAGAAGGCGTAATGCGAGAATAGGAAGCCTGGAGCTACTCTTTATACTCGTAGTAGGTAGGTAGGTAGCCGTTAAATGGTTGTAATCACCTTCGTTTTAATTTCCTGTATCCTTTCTCCGAACTACCGAATTTTTATTTCATACCAGGCGCTAAAGTAGTCTCCGAAATTTTTGGTGTATGATCTTATCAAAATAAAAAAACATATATCCCATGGCGAGAAAAGATAATTTAGACACTTAGAGAAATGAATCCAAATGGTTTGATATACTTGTTTTGTTCTGCTTGACAATATCCCAAATTATTGCTGAACCTTCTAGTCCTTGTATGTATGCTATTACATTCAGCTCTAAATATATTTTTTCAATTCGTTAATATAGCTAGGTTTAAACTTAAATAACACTTTTTTTTTTAAAATACCTTACAGTATAAAAACACGAAAGAGTAAGGTCCGGCGATATTGCTGGTTAATTGATATCACCACGTCCTCCAAAACATATGTAAGAAAATTTTTCATCGCGATATCGACGAATATTTTTGGCCAAATGTAGGGAGGCATTATCTTTTTGATACCACCAATTATAATGTGGAACATCAGAGTTTTCCCTTTTAGGAAATGAGGCAACAATGTAGTGAAGTATTTCTTAAAAAAATACTAGATACTGAGGTCCATTTAAAGTACCTTTAACAAAATTGGGACCGATAATTCCATTTCCCCAATTCCTGCATAGATTTCTCTGTCCTCAGGGCAGCTTCCTTTCGCCTCATCTATGGTGTCTGTTCATGGAGGGCCTCATGGAGCGGCTCTCCGATAATGGCTTCTACGCCCAGGCTTACATTGATGATGGCATGCTCTTAGTCACCAGCAAATTCCTCAGCGTCGTCTGTGCGTGCATGCAAGCTGTCTGTAGCATAATTGAAAGGTGGTGTGGTGAGCTGGGACTCTCCGTAAACCCAGCGAAGGTGAAGATGATCCTACTCACCAGGAAGGGGAATATGGAGGGGTTCAGGGCGCCGGTGATGTTTGGAAAACCTTTAGTTTTAGTGCGGGAGGTCAAATATCTGGGGGTGGTCCTGGACTCAAAACTATCATGAGGGTCGCAAATAGAACGAGTAGCAAGGAAGGGAGTAGCGACCCTCTGGCAGCAGCGTCGCGTAATAGGGAGGACCTAGAGACTTAATCATCGGATCCTTCATTCGATTTACACTGCGATCGTCAGGCTGAGAATCATTTACGGGGCGGGTGGTGTGGTGTGAACCAAACTGCTACCCAGAAGCTGGCCAAACTTCAAAGACTGGCAATCCTGGGTATCACCAGCGCTATGAGGACGATACCCTCGGCCACGCTAGAGGCCTTGCTGATGCTGCCGCCGCTTCCCATCTGTATCTGAAGGGAGGCTATGGCGTCGCATCTCAGAATGCGATACTCTGGAAACTGGTGTGGAGAGAGAGAGCAATAATAGGAGATTCAAGAGTCGCCAAGCATGTGGAAAAGGAAATTCCGATTTCCACCATAAAGGTTTGAAATACAGAGGACAATATTAGGTTGACTAGGCCATATACCCTCAGAATCCCCAGTAGGGATCAGTGGAGGAAAAATGAGGTTGCATTCCAGCCCGCAGGTCCGGCCTGTTCTACCGACAGATCGCGGCTGGAGGAGCAGCAATCCTCCGGTTTTTTCCGGGACTATGGCCAATCCCCGTGACCAGAGAGCAGTTTATTTATAATTCTTGTTTTGTATGGAGTTGTAATGAGTTGTATAATAGTCTAAAGAAACAGCAACATGTTTTTATATCCTGTCTCAGAGGACGATGTATTAGAGATCATAAAATTAGTTTCAGTTAAAAATTCATCCGGAATAGATGAAATACCATGTAGTCTTCTTGGCAGGGTTGCTCATCTTGTGGTGGCTCCACTAACTTACCTTATAAATGTGTCATTTGAAATCGGTTGTTTTCCTGAGCGTCTGAAGGCGGCTATTGTCGTCTCTCTCTTTAAGAAGGGAGATCCACGTCTTATGGACAACTACAGGCAGCTGTCAACTCAGGATGCTGTGCTTAGCACTTACCTGACAGTCTTGGATTACATAAACAGTGGGTCCAAATCCTCCGGGCTGTTCTCCGACATTTCGAAAGCGTTTGATCCGGTCAACCGTTCCCTTTTATTGAAAAAATGGGAGTATTATGGCATAAGAGGAAATGCATATTTATGGCTAAAAAGCTACCTGCCTGGGAGAAGTCAGGCTGTCAGGATACGACAGGCAGATAAGAACTGTTTGGATTTCCACTTAACTCTATACGCAGATGACACCACTGTTGCAATCTCAGGGGAAAGTTTTGAAGAGCTTGGTGCTGCAGCTAATGTGTGTGTGTCTCAGGTGTCAGCCTGGTGTTCGCGCAATGGTCTGGTTCTTAACACGCGGAAGACTGAAATGCTTATTTTTTCTCCGGTGGGTGTGCATCCGAATCTGAGCCTATATGTGAGATCTGATAACGGTTCAATAAGACAGGGCACGTCTGTAAAGTTTTTGGGGCTCCATCGGGATTCTAACTTATCATGGGATGTCCATGTTGACCATGTGGTGGCCTCTCTTGCATCTAGGAATTAGGCCTTGCTGCAGCTGCGGGATTCCTTGAGTACTCAGGCGTTGTTGACATGCTACTATGGTAGTGTCAACTGTCTCCTGGCATATGGTTTACTGTGTTGGGGCGGCTGTGTGCATCTGGGGAGGATTCTGTTGATGCAGAAGAGAATTGTCCGCATCTGCCGTCTTCCGCATCTTGTAGACCATTATTTATACGGTATGGCATTTTAACGGTGAAGTGCGTATATATGCTTGAGGCGCTTTGTTACGTCAGAAAAAATATTGAAATTTTTAGTACCTAAGGTAATATTACAGCGTATGAAACAAGACAGGCTAAAGATTTGTATGTTCCCCCTTATAGGATCGAACAGATTAATCGGGCACCTCGCAACACTGCAATACGCTTATATAATCATTTACCTGACAGCGCCAAAAATTTGAGAAGCCTCAGGCAATTTAAGCTTGCTTTAAAATCGCTTTTTAGAGAGCATTCTTTTTGTTCTGTGGACGAATATTTTAATTTTTAATTTCAGCGTTGATAAGCTGTTTTTAGTGAATTTTCTTAAAAAAAATTCACTAATGAGGAGATCCCGACTTTTGAATTTTGAAAAAATTTCTTCAAATGAGCGATAATTAGGCCCCCCAGAAAACATATCTGGGGTCAGTTTCAATTTTTATATGTTTATATATATATATATATATATATATATATATATATATATATATATATATATATATATATATATATATATATATATGTATATATATATATATATATATATATATATATATATATATATATATATATATATATATATATATATATATATATATGTATCACACCGATAACTCAAAAAATAATGGGCCGATTTTGATTAAATTTGGTGAAAAAATTCCTTTTCAAAATGGCTTGGATGAGTTTGTTAGCCAGGAAAATCTGCCTAGGTTTTCCCGGAAAATTTTGTGTTTTCTTTCGAAAAAAATTTATATCTCCAAAATTAACAAAGTAAGGGCAACCAAATTTGGTACGCAGGTTTATATTCTTATAGGTAAGTTACCTACCAAAATTTAGCTATGTAGGGCAAAATGCAAAAAAGTTATAGGCATTTAAAGAAAAATAAATTAGGGTTTTCCGCAAAACGTCAAAGTGGCGATTTAAAATGTCAAAATTGGCAACATTTAGGCAAATAACTTGAATCTAATACGGGCTATGGAAAGAAAATGTCTCAAGAAGGATGTTTTACAAACCCTAAAGTCTTAGTCTCAACCGTCACTGTCCTTCATTTTACTAAAATATTTGCAGAAAATTCATTTCAAATAGACCCTTTCTCTGATGCTTGGCAGTAGCCTTAGCTATAGAGTTTATCGTTTAATGGTATATAATTTTTGTCGAATTTTCGTAAAAAATCAATAAAGCTCAATATATCCGTTATTATATAAGATATGAAAAAAAAATTGTGTATATTAATTATAGGGTGTCTTGAGCTACATCTTAAAATAATATTTCTACAATCACAGGCTGGCCCATAAGTCGTTGGTGATACAAATTTTCTTTTTTTTATCAAACACGCCTTATGTTATTGCATTTTCCATCGAACTATAATGCATGTTTGTAAAAAAAGAAATTCTGGACGCAGCAAGTGTGTTATGGTAGCGAATTTTGATTAAATGTTTCATATTTGAACAGCTCAAATTGCTATTAACCTATAAGGTTGACCAAGAAACGTGTTTTTTCGGGAACACTTTAAGTTTACTTTTGGAAATTTTTGTACATTTTCACACAATAAAGTTATTTTGATGAAACATGGCACATTGTTTTTACTATATAGGTTATACTGGTAACCAAATTTGATGCCTGCTTTCTTAAAAAAACACACATATTTGTTATTAAAAACATTTTTATGAAAATTCACTACCATAACGCACTTGCTGCGTCCAGAGTTTTTTGTGTTTTGGCTATTTCCGATATCTTGTAGGATCTATGGAGCAGTTTTAATAAATAAATAATAAATAAAGTAAAATTGTTATCGCATGTGAGCGTGTAGATCTGTGAATATTTTTTTTAGGAAAAATTATTCAAATCACATTTTAATTGTAAAACGGCGTAGTTTTAATTTTATCTCTTAAACCTTATTTAAATAGTTTACTTGCGTTAAGTTTATAATGCAGCAAACATATTTCTAAAGATCATTCTGATAAACACATAGAAAGAAAAAATTCTACTTGTGAAACAAAGTTATTGATTTCTTTTATTTGTTATACCTAATTAAATTTTCGTCCTGGCGTTCATAGTTTAAAAGTTTTCAAGCAGAATTTAAGGAGTTTTTTGTTTAACTTGAGGGAGGATAATGGAAACTTCGTAGTATACATACATATTTATTGCATATTTGAACTACCAATAAAGAAGAAAGTTTTGCGCTAATCGCTTACATAATATAGCTGTTATCGATTCAAGTATTTTTATTAACTGGGGAGTTTATGCCGCGAGTTGTAACTTTTGCACTTTAATTACTAATAAAACTTTTATAGAATTTTTGCAATAAAGCACAAAGAAGTTTTAAGCGAAACTAGATTACAGTAAGAACAGATGAAAGTTTACTTGCATATAACTTTTCCAGGTGCACTGCAAGTTTTTAAGAGGTGAAATTCAGGTTATTCGTTAGTTTAAAAACATAAAGAATTTTTCTAATTTGGTTTTAGCTAGTAAATTTTTGTGGTCGATATGTAGTTATATCTATGAATTAGTAAATAATGGAACCTGTGTTGACCACTGAAAACCTCTAAACTATGGACGCCAGAACCAAAATTAAATTAGGCATAACAAATTTTAAAAAATCAACTTTTTAGTTAGCTCATAGTTAAATAACAACACTTTTAAAAGGGGAATTTTGCAACACTGCTTATTTTAATGTATTGTTGCGTTTTCTCCGGGTTCTGGATAAGTGAGACTTTAAATTTTAACAAAACAACTTTATTTACACACTAAATATGGATACAATAAAATTTCTAGAATGTCTCTCTCACAAAACACTTAATTTACTGCCCTTACAATTACTAATCTGCACACAAGTCTACACTGGTACTACAGTAGCTACTCTCTTAACACTTTACACTGCTGCTTCAAGTCACTCCAACATTCTCTTACTGAACTGTCTGGCTGGCTTGCTTTCGCGTTTATATACTCGCCGTACCTTCCACCTCGTTCTCGAGCGTTCAATTCCAGAAGGTTCCAGGACCTTCTCTTACTAGAAGGTTCTGTGAATACAGATCGGTCCCGTGTGTATACAGGGGGATCTATATACAAGTGATCCAAATGTGGTCATCACTCCTATGTTACACAAGAAGTATTTCTCGTAATATAAGATCTCTCTGCGTATACAGGGTGTAAGGGTTCTCTGCGCATACAGGGTGTATATACAGGGTGTTCGGAATGTGCAGACCTCAGTTATCCGTTCCGACGGGGTACAAGTTGGTAACTTCGTTATTTCTGGTCCTAGAGGGTTGTGACTTCGCCTGAGGGGGGTCACCCCGGGCACCCCCGGGGGGTGGGGAGACGGTGTTGCCAGATTGTGCAAAAATTCCCAGATGTTGGGGAAGTTCTGGAGATGTGGCAACACCGCACCTACGTCTATTAAAGTGCTTTGTAACAGTATGTTATTTACTCAAATAATGCTATGGAAAAGTAATACCTCTCACTTTCTTGATAAAAAAGTTGCTTGCTACAATTGAATCGGTGAGATCAGAAAGGGCATGAGTCGCATTTCTTCAGAAAATAATATTATGTGTGACCTGGATTCTTTATACGTAGACGCATATTTGGTGCAAAAAGGGCATCCGACCTTAAGCTGTAATGCTTGCTAATGCAAGCTAATAAAATATAATGAGCGCAGAAACGGCTTGAGTCGTTGACTCATGCCCATTCTGCTCTCACACAATATTCTGGTAAAGAAATGTCTTATTTAGATGCAAGATTGGACGTTAAGCAAATGCATTCTCTCTTTATAAAAAAGTATCCCAATTTGAATGTTAAGATCGAGTTTTACTTGAAATACTTCAACGAGAACTTCTCTCTTAGATTTGGCCGACCTCAGGTGGATACCTGTATAACCTGTGAGGAGTTTAGTGTGAAGCTGAAAGCAAATTCTTAACTTTCTGAAAATGCAAAAATGAACACAGCAGCTGAGTTATTGATACACAAGCGACGCTCCCGAAAGTTTTACAACAAAATAAAATAAGTAACCGAACTGTGTTCTACAAGAGGTGACGTTTTGGGGTTAACCTTCGACTTTATGCAGAACCTACCGTTATCCAATATTCCAGTGCAAGATATGTTTGATCTTCGCCAGTTATGGGTATATTGCTTTGGAGTGCATGACTTAAAAACTGGTGTTTTTCGTATATCAGGAAGGTGTCGCTAATATAGGAGCAAACGAAGTATGTTCTATGTTGCTGAAATACATTGACAAGCATGTTCCTAACATTGTCAAGGTGTTACATCTATTCTCAGATGGATACCCAGAGCAAAATAGAAACCATACAGTAGTTCGATTACTTCTTGTTTTGGCAGCTACTAACCGTTTTGTTACTATCCACCATTATTTCCCCATCCGGGGACATTCTTTTCTTCCAAATGATCGTGACGTAAAGAAGTACCCAGAAGCCAAAAGGAAACGTTTAGGCCATCTTCTTACATGCAGTTCACATACCGCTCTACATCTAAAGGTATTGTCGAGACACAAAGGTATATTCAGTGATTTATTGTAAAAGAATTTAATCTGCTAAAGTTGCATGTAAAAGATGTTGCTCTACCAAAGCAAAAAGCATACAAAGAAGATGAAAAAATTCCTATTAAAGTAAAGAAGATATAAAACATCCGCTTGATGCTTAACTACATCCCAGAATCTCACCTTGCTTTTTATAACAACGTACTCCAATGGCCCACGGCTGTGGTCGAAGATAATGACAGTGTAGATGGGGAAAATTAATGTTGTCTAAAAACTTGTAAACCGCAAAAATATCGAAATGTATTAATCCCATAATAATATTATTATCAATACTTACGATTTTTATTTTAATTGAGTGCAGAAAGTGCATGTGTCTCATTTTGTAAATATTTTTTATCTGGTTCTCTGATAATTAAATATTGTTTTATTGCTGCTTTCATATTTCCACTTGATAATGTTATATTACTGCAGATAGATTTGCAGAAGAATAAATAGCTTTTGCTTGTTCTGATAAGTTTTTTTCAATTTCCCGAAAGTATTAAACCAATGACTTATGCCCTTTCGGATCTCACCGATTCAATTGTTTCAAACTGAAACAGTTTTTATTCATATCTACATTCAAAGAGAACTTCGAAATCAAAATCAACAATTTCATCAAGTCATCGACGAGAAAAGATACTTCATGTAGTTGTATTTCTGATCATGGGTAAACCTTAATTGGGTATACAAATAAAATGGTGCGTTATGGTGTTACCGTAGCTAATTTTCATTCAACTTATCCAAGCAACCGCCAAAGAATACACCTGCCAAGATATAAATACATTAGCACAACCGTTTCTTTACGAAAATTCTCTAAAACAAATTTACACCAAAATGTGTTAAACATTTTTTTACAAGAATTCGCGAAAAAATTTGTTTACGAAAATGTGCCTTTTTGTACTAAAATTTACTCAAAAAACTGTTAAACAAAAATTATAAAATTTGATTTTTTCGGAAAATCACTAAAACAGTGTAACCCTAAAATTTAAATACTTTTTTTTTACAAAAATAAGCTAATAAATTTTACGGAAATTAAAAAAAAATACGTTACTGGCAATAATTTGTTTCACGTAAATTCGTAAATATATTTTTTTCGTAACAATTCATTTAAAAAATGTCACGAAAATTTGATAAAACACATTTAAAAAAGTTTCTGCAAAAACAGACTACAAATTTTTAAACAAAAATTTGCTGATAACATATATAAATTTAAAATGATCCTATTGAACCAAAAACTGAAAAATTAAAGAAAAAGTTATCAACAGAGATAGAAACCGTGAAAGTGAAGACCACTACAACAGCTCCCACGTGCACACGGTGCAACAAGTATAGAGCTGTGGGACGAAACTAGCAAGCAATAGCTACTGCGCTGGCTAATACCACAACGGGCATGGAAGTTCCTAGTACCTTCACAAAATAGAAGATGGTGTTTCGCGCTATTTTCCTGCGCATATTCTTACATATCATCGACAATGGCATAATTTAAGACACGCAGCATGGCTTCCTTTCTGGCAGATATGTGGTGACCAGGCTGCTTTCAGCACCTAATGAGTGGATTCGCTTGCTCGACCAAAAGTTACTTGTGAATTCCATTTACCTTGATTTTAACAAAGCATTTGATGAGGTTCTGCATAACATATTGTTACTAGAACTATAGCACATTAGTATAAGGGGAAAGCTGTTGTTGTGGATCTAGAGCTTTGTCACTGGCAGACGTTTCTCGACACGCGTCGGTCCCATCATTCTTCAGATTAGATCTTGTCAGTAATTGTGGGCCCCAGGGATCTGTTCTTGGTCCTGTCCTGCCGCTGGTCCATACAGCAAACTTACTACATTCTCTCACTTCTCATAATTCTTGTGCAGAATATATTTGGCTGCCCTTTATTGACTAGTAACAATCTTCAAACGGGCCTAAAAACGGTAGTATCTTAGTGTTCGGTGTGGAATATACCACTTAACTATAAAGTGCACGATTCTTCACCTAGACCATAACGACGCTCGCCAAACTTATTTTCTCGACAACAAGCAGATTGCAACTGTAGAGTATCAAACCAACCTTGGAGTTATTATAACATCAGATTTGTACTGGTCAACCCAGGTTGTGTCGGCGATCAAGATAGTCAACCGGTTAATTTATTTGTTGATAAGGATCTTCCGAAGACCTCCTCCTGGTCTTGCCAGAAAGCCATATGCGACATACATTCGACCACATTTGGAATAGGGAATCCTTGCATAATCGCATGTTGGAGATAACGAAGCGTGAAGCATCCAGTGGCCTATGCAGCTTCGGCACCAGACATATGAGGAACGTCCAAAATGCCTTGCATGAAAGGCGATTAAGATGTGACCTGATTTACTTGTATATGGTGACACATAGTTTATGTCTACCTCCTTGTGGATCCTTAGTACTTCTTAGTGATAACTGTGGGAGCATTCCGATAAATTAAATAGTCAATCATTTGTAGTGTATACGTTTAGGAATTATCATTTCAGTTGCCAAATGTTGTACTTTTTGTTATACAATGTAGGCTGTATTAAGTCTTTGTATTATCCTAATAAAATGATAAAGGTAAAATATATAAGATATTATGGCAGTGCCTGATTTAAGGACGACTTGTTGGAGTATAGGTATGACATACTGATGAGTGTCGAAATTATCAACAAAAAAAAAACGCCAATTATTACTAAACCATGCCATGTTTTGATTTTAAATTTGACGAGTGCTTTTGCATCAATAGTGCTATCTTCCAGTACATAGGAGACATGTGGTAACCATCTAGTGGCGTAGAAACTGGGATATGAAAATTATTTTTAGCTCATAACCTGTACGCCACTGGATTTTTGACAGAAGTTATCTTACTCCTGAATTGCCTGTACATTTTAGAAGAAAACCTTACTCCATCTCTTTCCTCATACGATGCAAGGTTTTCGAGGAAAACGCAATGAAACCTAGTAATGCAGTTGAAAAGAAATGTACAGTTTGAACAACATGAGTGGGTACATTTAATAACAAGATCTCACATAAGAGACCAAAAATCTCAAAATTAATAAGTATCAGTTATAACTAAAGCAAATGTTTGAAATGGAAGTCATCTTGTTGTAAACACATTTGACAGCGGCGTACATGAAGTAAATGGTATTCACGTATTTCATTGAATGCAATTTGTATCCGTTGGATCAATTCATCCCTCGTGTCCACTGTAGTGTTATAAACTCTTTGTTTGATGAAACCACACACGAAAAAATCTAGTGGAGTCAAATCTGGGGAACGCGCCGGCCAGGTAATATTCCCACCACGTTCAATCGATCTGCTGGCATAATTAGCATCCAACCAATCACGAACATTTCGTCCATAATGGGCTGGACAGCCATCTAATTAAAACCAGGATTCGGCCTCAAATCTAGCGGAACACTTTCCCACATATTTGCATTCTCACGCTCCAGAAATTCCAGAAATGAATTAGAATTCAGCCTTGCTGGTAGGATATAAGGTCCCATAATAGTTGTATTGTAAATACCTAGCTAAATGTTTACACTGAATTTCTCTTACATATTCGTTTTCCTAGTAGCGTGTGGATTTTAATTTGCTCAAACATGCTGATTATGGAAATTAACGACGCCCCTCCTAGTGAAGCGGCCTCATCAGTCCATATCACTTTTGTTAACCGAATTTAGAAGCCAGTAACAAAAGATAGAACGACAATCATGGTCCCCTGGATGTAAAGCTTGCACAGGTTGTAAATGATGAGGATATCTATGGTCTCTTTTTAGTACCCTCCATATTGTAGATTTTGGTATTGAGGTTTTCCTCAAAATTCATCGCGTCACTATAAAATTCGCGTAACATCCTTCTTTCCCCCATGACATTACGGTTACTTTGATTTGAACGTTCGTTACCAGAACCTCGGTGGTTCAGGGATAAGAACGTGTGCCTCTGAACCGAAGGGTACTGGGTTCGATCCCAGGGTACTCCTTTCACTTTTTCAGTACAAACTGTAACAATAACATCAGCCGAAGTTGAATGTCTGCACGTTCCGCCCTTCGGAGGGGGCGTAAAGCCGTCGGTCCCGTGTCCATGCGATGTTGGGCACGTTAAAGATCCCTACCCTCCTTACAGAAAGGAAGGGGTTCGGCAAAATTTCCAGGATAGTGAGGTGAAACTGCTCCCTAGCGTCGGTGGTTGGCCATAGTCGCGGAAATAGGCCGACGTTAAAGAAACAAAAACACACAACAACGTTCGTTACTACTTCTTAGGTCATTTTTAGCGAAACGTATGAACTTGCATGAAAACATTTGGATGTGGTTACCTTCAGTTTGGAAATCGTCTTGCTGCAGCTGCCGAATTTCCATTTGCACAGACAGAAATGAAATGCATATCTGCACATTCTTGAGAACTAAATGTAGATGGCATTTTTTCAGACTTGACACATTATTATAAATTATAAACAAAATTCACACTCACGCTTAATTCAAGATATAAGCAATAATCGTTGTTGGATTAACGTCAAACGTAAGATCACATATTTTGACCTTGCAGATAAATTATTGTTCCATAGCAATCTTAGTTTTGTAGTAAGAAAACGCAGAATTGGCACGTTCAAACATTTTAGCTTTGATGGGTTTTCCTGGAGGACCGTGCATCGTAAGAAGAAAGTTATAGAGTAAGATTTTCTCCTAAAATGTACAGGCGATTCGGGAGTAAGATAACTACTGTCAAAAAATCAGTGACGTACAGGTTGTGACCTAAAAATCATTTTCATATCACAGTTTCTACGCCACTGGATGGTCAGCATATGCCTCCTATGTACCAAAAGATAGCACTATTGGCGCAAAAAAAAACACTTGCCAAATTTAAAATCAAAAGCTCGTATGGTTTAACAGTAATTTCCGAAAAACTTTATTTTTTAAACATTTCAACACCCTGTATTTTGCTTAGAAAGTAGTAGTAAAGCTTCAACAATCAATAGAATAGATCATTTTGAGACAAAAAGTTCATATAAACATAACCTCTAATTAGCTTCCTAAGGGAGATACGGGATGATGAAATTTTGAAGAAGAAAAAACATAACTGCTTCAAAACTTGTTATATTTCTATAACCGCTCAAGATAGCATAAAACTACAAGGAACAAAAAAGTTGCTAATGGATTGTTCTTCAAGGAAGAGGTACCATAAAAAGGCAGTGGCGTACGTGAAAAAGTTCTATTATTTCAAATAGTCTACGGACACCGGAAACGTAACATTCAGTATATAATTTGGAACAAGAATACCACCCAATAACAGTCTCAATCTACATAGAACGTGTCAGGAATTACAAGCTTATATCTCACCCCGTTGCAAATTTATTGTAAAAGATTGTTCAAGAATATTTAATTTCAACACCCTGTATCTCCGTTCGGAAGCAAATTAGAAGTTATGTTTATATGAAGTTTTTGTCTTAAAATAGTGTATTCTATCGACTGTGAAAGTCCTGCTACTATAAACTGGGACATCCTGTATATGTAAACAGATAAAAACTGAAATCAAACCCGAATATGGATTCTAGCGGGCCTAGTTTGCACGTATTTGAAGAAATCTTTTTAAAATTCAAAAGTTGCGTTATCCACATTAACGATTTTTTTCTACGAAAATTAGCAAAAACTTATAGACCGTTCAACCACAAACTTAATTAAATCTATTGCCAAAGCATCAGAGCAAGGGTCTATTTGAAATGAATCTTCTGGAAACATTTTAGTAAAATGAAGCACAATGACGGTTGAGAGCCTCGGTGGTTCAGGGGCAAGAACGTGTGCCTCTGAACCGAAGGGTACTGGGTTCGAGGCCAGGGTTCTCCTTTCACTTTTTCAGTACAAACTGTAACATTAACATCAACCGAGGCTCTGGCATTGTATTTGAGCAAGTTGAATGTCTGCACGTTCCGCACTTAGGAGGGGGCGTTAAGCCGTCGGTCCCGTGTCCACGCGATGTTGGGCACGTTAAATATCCCTACACTCCTTACAGAAAGGCAGAAGTTAGGCAAAATTTCCAAGATAGAGAGGTGGAACTGCTCTATGGCGTCGGTGATTGGCCATAGTCGCGGAAATAGACCGACGTTAAAGAAACAAAATACACACACAATGACTGTTGAAGCTTAAACTTAAGTGTTTGCAGAACACTCTTCTTGTGACATTTTCTTTACATAATTCGTATTTGTTTCATGTTCTTTGCTCAAATGTTGCCAATTTAGACGTTTCACATCGCGAGTTTGACGTTTCGAGGAAAACCCCAATTTTTTTATGTCTATAACGTTTGTGTCTTTTAACTTACAGACCTAAATTTTGGTACGTGGTTTACTTTTTATAATACAAACACGTCTACCAAAATTGGTTGCCCTTAGTTTGATATTTCCGGAGAGATAAAATATTTCCCAAAGAAAACACAACATTTTCCGAGGAAAACCCGGGCCGATTTTGCTGGCAAACGTACTTATCCAAACCACTTGCAAAAGGAAGGTACTTACCAAATTTGATCAAAATCAACGCATTATTTTTTGAGTTATAATTTTTTAAAGAAAATTCACTTATAAATATTACATTAGTTCATCAAGAAGCAAAGCTCTATACAAAAGCTTTGATCTACACGTAGTCCTTTGGTAGTAGAATGTGGCTTATATTTCAGGAAGAACAAAGAACCATTCATGTAAGTCTGGTTATTTTGTTTTGAGATTTGTATATTCATCATAGAAGGGTATAACAAATGCGAGTCAACAAGTCTGTGCAGATCTGCATACGAAAATAGCTGTATAGATAACAATTTAGCATGCCACTAGACTACTGCACATCCTGCAGTGCTTGCTAAAATAGTAAAACTACCATTGCATACGTACATCTGCTTTTACATTTCACTCAGATAAAATATTTTAACACGCCGACATAGAACTCTAGTGAACGTACACAAACTGCAAATTTTGTTTTATTTCAAAGATTCTCTGCATACCTGTTTTAAACGTTGAGGGATTTAGAACGCTAGGAATATTGTTACAGGCGAATAAAAATAAGAACTTAAAGGACGGCGGTAGGATTTGCCGTTTAACCGATCAAAAATACCCTAAAGAACTGAAGTATCCTTTGTCCTAGGAAAATATGTTAATCAGATGTAGAGTAGCACTAAGGGCCTGGTAGGACCTAGCGACGAACTTAAAATTCCTAGTAAAACAATGAGTTGTAATACGGGGAGGTATTTAAAAGTACTTAGCCCACAATAGAAAACAATAATTTTTTAACACAAAATTTCTTATATTCGACATATCTAATCGCTTTTAGTACCTACACATTTAGCAGAATGTTCATGAAGCTTTTCTAAAGCCTCTAAAAAGATTATTTGTGTTGGTCTTCTAACCTCTCCACAACAGCTCATATAACTTCGTTGTTTGTCAAAAATAATTTACCTTTCAAATGTATTTTTAGCTTTGGGAATAAACAAAAGGACTTTTGATTTTGAATTCGGAATTTTTTTGGATCGTGAAGAACTGGAATGCTTCCACTGTCAAGGTAGGGAATCACGGCTGCCGTACAATAGTAAAACCTAGTAACTCTTAATTTTCAACTTTTCAGTAAGGAAGTCCAAAGTTTTTATAATTCGACTGAAGATATTTTTTTCATTAATCATAATTAGTTTTTCTGATCTCGCGGATCAGATAATGTTTTGACTGCTCTTTATGGGTACTTACTAAGGAAATTTTTCATTGAAATGCTTATTAACAAATTTAAAGTTACTTGGTCATTCAAACTTCACAATATTACAATATTAAAAACCAGTAAGTCCACTTGCAGAGTTTTCTCTTCCGCCAGCCATCTATTTTACAATTGAAAAAGCAAGCAAGTCAAGTTACACTTTTTTTATATCAATATAATAAATTTTTCATTGTAGTATGTAGAGCTTGTGGTAATTAAAAACATATTTATCCATAGGTAAAATCACTTAAGTTGAGTTGCTTTATATATCCTCATAATATTTTCTTCTACGATGCAATGATTATTTTCTATTAGTTACATATATGCTTGTATTATATTATCCAATCAGCTTACCTAATAAAACAAGGGTCTTAAACATCGCCAACTTTACACTAACGGGTACCACTAACCTTTCAATATTAACAATTATAAAATATAAATAATTATAATGACAAACCTGGATATGTTCAATGTTCATAATTGTCTGTAAAGATATGTTTTAATACGGCAATTAAAATGGCTCAAGAATGAGAACGTCTATCTTTAAAACGCATAATTTGGCGGTTTATTATTTAGACAAACGCCATGCAATTCATAAAAAATAACAATACATCATTCAAAATGTTCACAAGTAAGTGGTTGTCGATGGTTTTATTAAGAAATGGCAACTATTCAATTGTTTGTTATTTTGTTATAGATTTTAAGTGAAATATTAGACAGGTAGTTGCAAAAATATATACTTCCTAAAAATACATAGATGCTAAGTTAAAAAAAAAATAACATACGATATAAGAATTTTTATATATTTTGCTATTATTCAGCAGTAGCTGACACTTTTCCTAAATCTTCTATGCCTTCTGGAGAAGTCACGTTTTTCCAATAAATGTGCTTTCTCGGTGACATATAAGGAAGCAACTCCTTTATTACGGTATCTTTTTTTCAGAGTTTATCCCTGTGTGTGTGTGTGAAGAGTGGTCTGGCCTTGAGCTTGTAGTCTCATTGGCCACAGACATCCCTCTATTGCACTGTATATTTTCAGAATGTATCAAATCAAATTTTGACTTCAATGCGGATATCTCACCACATTCATTTTCCAAATCACACTTATGTACTTTTGTGGACCATTTTCTAAATTGGACGCACTTCATCTGATTGAGTTAAAAGACGCTTTCTATTTTTTTCTTTTAACACACCCATGGAAATCTTCAGCTCTAGAATTTATAATAGGGTATCTTAGTTTAACGTGTTAATCAAGGTCTTCAAATCTTCATAATCCTAAACTTCTTTAGTTTTTTCTTCTATTTTTTTTACCTATTTAACCAAGTATCGGAACTGCTCTCATGAAACTATGACCGGGTTCAAAGTATTTAAAAGTAATGGTGTCAAGACTCCACAGCCATCGGCAGGCGTGTAAAAAGACTTGCTATAGTTTAACCCCACCAAAACGTAGCCGTGAAATCTACTTACTTCATATGAATAGTGCATTTTTCTCCTTATGTTATACGAAAACACGAGTTATTTGGTTTTACTTTGGTAGTTTAATGAATATTTTTTTTAATTACACTAGTTGTGCATTTCACCTAGGGAAATTATTGAACTACCTACTATATACTAGACTTACTTCTTTATACTGTGGTAATTTTTATTGCGATCCAAACAAGAAAGAAAAATTGCAAAGCAAGTCGCCTTAGTGCAGAAGAAAGCTAAATATAAGTCGGGTTATTATAAAGCAACACTAAATATCTTCGTAAATAAAAGGCCTATTTACAAACGTAAAATAGTAACAGATAGGGGTCGTTACAGGCAATCGGCATATTGAAACAGAAGTAAAACCAAGTAACTCGAGTTACTAAGTTTTACTTTTGCACGGCAGACGGGTGCTGCATTTGACTGGCTTAGAAGCTATCTTACGGACAGAGCACAAGTAGTTATGATATCTAACCCTACTGGTACCCGTTTAGAATTTTTGAAGTAACTGTTGGGGTACCACAGGGAACAGTTATTGGAACTACGTTCTACATTATCTATGTGCACTCCCATGCCAGTACATAGCTCATCAATCTAAAAAGAACATTAATACAGACAATAAAAGAACGGTCCCTCCTATGCTCATGATATCCACATTCTGATGGTTGGACCTGATGTTGAGGTTATTGTAATTGATACTGGCGAAACTTTCAAAACGCTTAACAACTGGATTGATTAAAATAAAGCGATCTGGCATGTGTGCTTTTCAGGTATTCGAAATAAAAAAAGATATGTAATTAAGCATGCGTACCTTAAAGGAGGACAAGTAGCGACGCAAAATCCGCCTCGTATGTTCTGTTTGCATGTTACTGTATGTGTGTGTGTTTTTTTTTCTAATATATTATTTACTATATTTTATCTGTTTATACTAGTGACAGGTTCAATTTTACTTAAGAATTTATATTTTATAGAGTAGTGAATCGTGATGCAATACGAATATATTTTGTGTGTGTATAACAAAATCTATTATATATTACAAAGTTTAAGTTTTTTTGTCCAAAAAGGTCAAGAGATACAAGGAAATTTTATAGTTTTTCTTTCTAAAACGTCAAAGTCGCTATTTGAAACGTCAAAATTGGTAAATTTTAGGCAAGGATTACGAACAGAAAATGTCGCAAGAAGTGTGTTTTACAACGCCTTAGGTTTCGGCTTCAACCATCATTGTACTTCATTTTACTAAAATATTTACAAAAAATTCATTGCAAGTAGAGCCTTTTTCTGATTCTTTGGCAGAAGTGTTAGTTATAGACTTTTGTTTAATAGTCTATAATTTTTAGCGAATTTTCGTAGAAAAACATTAAGGAGACCGCCACATTTTTATTTTGGAAAGATTTCTTCAATGAGCACGAATTAGGCCCCCTGGAACCCACATCCGGGGTAAGTTTGAGTTTTTATCTGTTTACTTATATACAAGGTGTCGCATTTTTTACAGTAAAGCTATTGAGCTTTACTACAATGGGCCAGATGTAGCTCAAAACCTCTTATAATTAACGTAAACAATATACGAGCAAAAATTGTTTACGTTAATTATAAGAGGTTTTGAGCTACATCTGGCCCATTGGTGATCCAAACACCACTTATATCATTGCATTTTTGCATTTTCTATCGAATTATAATGCATTAGCGTTAATCGTTTCCGAGTTATTTCAGTTGTTTTGCAACTTTTCAATTATTTTATGGCACATATCAAAAATTATGATATTAAGATTTTTGTAGAAAAAAATCACTAATGAAGAGATGCCGACTTTTGAACAAATTTCTTCAAATGAGCGCGAACTAGGCCCCTTAGAACAGATATCTGGGGTCAGTTTCAATTTTTATATGTTTATATATATAT
The DNA here is from genome assembly GCA_964006375.1 of Tillus elongatus. NCBI lineage: Eukaryota > Metazoa > Arthropoda > Insecta > Coleoptera > Cleridae > Tillus > Tillus elongatus. The sequence continues at coordinate 149,326,836 of OZ023265.1, forward strand.
ATATATATATATATATATATATATATATATATATATATATATATATATATATATATATAAACAGGGTTGTCCAATATGTGCGCGTCGGTCCATAGTTACTAAACCGTTATACTTTTAAAAAAAAATTCAATGAAACTTATAACGTGTGATCTTTGCTACCACCCAAAATTATTTTTAAATATACAGGGTGTACAAAAAAAGAGTAATACCAAAAATTATATTTTTCTTAAATGGATTACTATAGTTTTTTATATGGTAAATGAAGCCTCTGTAGGTTCTATATTCAACTAAAATTTGTAAGATTGTCAAATGCAGTGTTGCCGAGTTATTAATTTTTCTTTACAAATTTAGTCAAAAACATACTTGTCCGACTGTTATATCTCTGCCACTGTTCGTTAGTTACGCTGATCCTGAACTGTCTTTACATTTGGATTGGTTCATACAAGGTGTTTAAAATTTTTCTTCAAACATCCCTATATTCACCTCTATTTTAATTGAATTTCTTAAATACAACACCCTGTATATTATTTTGCCGTTAGAAAGCCCAAAGTGTGCTCATTCAGAAAATACCATGTTTGTCGTATCTATCTCAACCTACTTTTGAGATGTTAAGGTTTTCCAAAAATTTACACAGAAAATGAGAAAAATCACAGGCGGCACGGCACAAGGAATCGAAACAATTGCTAGTCGTTGACATCACAATGTAACTAATTATTTGTACAATCCTGTGACATTTGGTGACATCTTCTACATATTATCTTTTTTAATAAGGAGTATTTTGTAATAAAAATGAAGTATGCGATTCAGCAATCAATTGAAATGATTTATATGTAACTTATTATTTGTATAATCTTGTGACATTTAGCGACGTTTTGTGTATATTATCTTTTTTAATAAGGTGTATTTTGTAATAAAAATGACGTACACGCTTGAAGAATAAAATGCCATGATTTATGTCCTTGGAGAATGCTTAAAAAATTGTCTTCTGGCATCCAGAGTGTACGGTGAGAGATTTCCTGCAAGAAGGCATCCAGATGCAAGATCATTTCAAAGACTAATGAATAGATTTGACAAGACGGAGACAGTTAAGTACGAGAAGCATGAACGAATAAAGCTAGTGCTAAACGAAACGCATCTGTTGTTGAAGACCCACATAGAAGTACAGCAGACATAAGTGATATGTTGATCTTAGGTCAAACTTCTGTGAAAAGAATGTTAAGTAAGAATAGGTTTCATCCATATCGTGTGCAACTCACTCAAATACTTAATAGACAAGACTTCGAAAGTAGGATACATTTCTGTAGTTGGGGTCTTGCTCGAATTGGAGAAGAGGAACGATTCTGGAATAATGTATTGTTCACGGATAAGGAGACATTCCAAAACAATGGTCATTTAAACAGGCATAATGCACAATTCTACGCTGATGCCAATCCACATTTTGTGAGAACTATTGACCAGCAACATAGGTAGAGTATAAATGTATGGGGAGGAATAATTGGAGACCACATAATAGGGCTGCATTTTTTTGATGGACATCTCAATGGAAATATTTTTCAAAATTTTTTAGACGAAGATCTTGATAATCTGCAGGAAAACATACTACTTCAACTATTGAGAAGGATGTGGTTCCAGTTACATTGGGCCCTATATTGGAGTCTGAAATACTCTGAATGAAAAATTTCCAGGCTGTTGGATCGGAAGAGGAGGACCTATTCCGTGGCCTCCAAGATCACCAGATCTAACGAAACGGGATTTTTTCTTATGGGTATACATTAAAGATATGGTCTACAAAACACCCCAACAACAACAGCAAACATGCGGAAAAGAATAAGAGACGCATTTTATTCAGTTACTCCCCTGAGGTTACGAAATCTAAATAAATCTTTAACAGGCAGGTTCAATATGTGCCTACAACAAAATGGTAGAGTGTTTGAACATCTGATGAAGTAGTTATTGTGTTTATGTTAATTACCTAAATTATGTTACGTTTAACAATCCTTTATTCTGAATGATTTTATCATTATTTAAATAAATATGATATAAATTTGCGATGCAAAAAGAAATAGCATTCTTATGTTAACAAGTATCACTTGCTTTGATTCCTAATTTGGTGCTGCCTCTGATTTTTCTCATTTTCTGTGTAAATTTTTGAAAAAACCTAAATGTCTCAAAAGTAGGTTGAAACAGATACGGCAAGTATGGTATTTTCTGAATGAGCCTACCTTAAGCTTTCTAACGGCAAAATAATATACAGGGTGTTATAGTTAAGAAATTCAATTAAAATGAAGGTGAATGTAGGGATATTTGAAGAGAAATTTTGAACACCCTGTATGAACGAGTGCAAATGTAAAGACAGTTCAGGCTGGACTAGGCCAATATTAGATTGCACGTAAATTTCGCAGGGTAACTAACGAATAGTGGCAGAGATATAACAGTCTGAAGAAAGTATGTTTTTGACTAAATTTTTAAAGAAAAATTAATAACTCGGCAACACTGCATTTGATAATCTTACAAATTTTTAGTTGAATATAAAACCTGTAGAGGCTTCATCTACCGTATAAAAAACTATAGTATTCCATTTAAGAAAAATATAGTTTTTGGTATTACTCTTTTTTGTACACCCTGTATACTTAAAAATAATTTTGGGTTGTAGCAAAGATCACACGTTATAAGTTTCATTGGGATTTTTTTTCAAGTACAACGGTTTAGTAACTATGGACCAACGCGCACTTATCGGACAACCCTCTATATATATATATATATATATATATATATATATATATATATATATATATATATATATATATATATATATATATATATATATGATGAAGTTTGGCAGATCCCTTCCTTTTCCAAGTGGAACCAGAAAAATCGGACCAGGTTTTCCAGAATATTTTTTGGTTTCCTTTCGGGAAAAAAACACTTGCTGCATCCAGACTTTTTATGAATAGAAAACAGAGTGCCATGAAAATATAGCATTCAGAGAGGTTTTCGTTTATATTATTCGTCCAACAAATCGAGATGGCGTATACAGGCTTTCAGAATAGTGACACAATATGAAGAAATTCAAACTGCTGTAGCTCAATTTTTAAATGGAACAGCCTGTATTTTATATTTCAGAAGTGAAGCCATGCCCTCTGCTTAAAGTTTTGTATATCACTCCCTATGTCTACATACTCTAGTTTTGTAAATATTTTTTACATTTATAATGGCACAGGTACCTATTATGAATCATGTAGGAATCAGTTTTAATTTAAAAAAATTTCACTTACGAACTTTTCCTAGACAACTTCGAATAGTTATATGCCCCACATTTCTACTAGCTTTATCGCCCAATGACGTAGTAGTTTATTTTATGCCTCTATTCCTTTCCCAGACATATTATACAGCCTTACGCACTTTTAGGCAGAAATATATTCACATAAGAACTGTCACCTCAAAGGTCATACATTTAATTCTGGAAAGTAGGGATAACATTTTCATGGGCTCTTTGAATTTCCAAGGGTTGTGAAACTAAATGATAATGGCAGGTTGTTAGGTGAAGATGCGGTAAGGGTATTAAGCGATGAGAGCGGGCTTCAAGGGATCCAGCCGTATTTTACCTATTTGTATAGGCTGAGTGACATTGACCATGGGACCTGCGACAATAGGCTTTGTAGAATGTAAGCTACAGTTAGCAGTTGGTTTGCAGCTCTTTAATTTATTTATTATGGTACATGACCCTAAAAGGTGTTACTAAATAAGTGACAAATAGCATATTAGATTATAACCAAAATTATGCAGGTCTTTTTAGTCTCGCGATCTTGCGAATGAATTACCCAACTAGTAGTTGTTAAAATATTGTTTGGAGTGGCATTATAATGAAGTTTTAATTCTACAGGGTGTTTGGTTGTGGGACGCTGACCAAAAACGCGGTGATAGTATAGGGTTCATTTGGAACTCAAATAACCCTAGGGTATGTATGTATGGGCGTCAATACATATTATGACTGTTCTTATTATTATTATTATTATTATTATTATTATTATTATTATTATTATTATTATTATTATTATTATTATTATTATTATTATTATTATTATTATTATTATTATTATTATTATTTCCGCATCGTCAATAGGTGTGGAAGTATGACATCGGCGATGTCTGTCGGCCTGTCCGTCTGTCTGTTAGTAGGCGCAGTAACTTTCGAACGAATTGAAATCAGCTTCAAATTTGGTATCCAGTTAGCAACCGACAAAGAACGCTTCGAATTGTTTTTGGGTAAGATCGCTTCAGGGGATAGGGGATACATGAGGGGTGATTTGGTTAAAATTGTCATTTTTTCGTTTAAACTCGAGTAATATAACGTTTCAGAAGTTTATGGGTACAGCAATTTGAATATTTTCTTTATGGTCAAGCATTGACCCTAAATGCATTATATGTGAATGTCTTTCTGAGGAGAGTAAATTATCACAGCTATGTGGAAGTTATCATTCAATTTGCAGCACTATTATTGTCATTATTATTATCAACTTCCTGTTTGATGGTATTTAATCTCGTTTTTGTAATAAGGTTATTCCCAAATATGACAGGATACTGATCCGCTACTCTGTTGAGTCAGCTGTATGTGTGGTTACATTCTGATAAATACAGTGTGAAGTTGCTGCTATGTACCAAAATTCTGTCTCTTCCGATCGTCTGTTGTCCAAGTTATGTTACCCTGTAGTAAATGCGGATAATTATTTCGTTTATATTCATAGTAAATTGTACGTGCCGTCTTGGTAATCCCATGTGGTCGAGTGCTGGCTGATTTTCTTGCGCATCATCCCCAATGGATGGAGCTCCTGGACCAACTTAGCTCTCCTGCTAGTGACGTTGGACTGTAGTTTCCAGTGTGGCAGGGGCCCGCCTCAAAAGCAGTCCGCCACCGACGTCTTGCCTGCTGCCATGTCCAGCTCCCGCTACTGATGAACCCCAGACAACCGAGGCTTTTGTTTTACTCTATTTTGATGGGTATGTCACCAATTATTCCTGGTGGCTCAAGTAAGTGGAACTGAAGGAATGGGTTCAGAAAGGAATAAGGTAATTTGGATAAAGAAATAGAGGACATTGGGAAGAAAGAACAAAGTTAAATAGGAAACAGGACAGCGGACAGCTGATGTCGCCGGCTGTACCCCCTACGTCGTGACGCTTAGCGGAAAGTACAATGCTGGCAACACTACACCCACCGCCCAGACATTATATTATTAGTATTGTATGTTTTTCCTCGCTCAAGCGGTGTTTACATGTTAGAATACGGATGCAAACCAATTACTAGCATTTACTATTCTGGGACAGGGACGATCTAGCCATTCTGCATGTGTTGAGTATAATGACTTTTTGGATACCGAGCAGAATTTTGAACAATTTGAATTGCTCCAGATGGTGTACGATAAATCAGCGCAATTTCGTATATGACAAACAGGTTTATGGAAACCTTTTGGACTTTCCACATATGCCTTATTTTCTCCGCTAATTGTGTTTATTTATGTATTTTTGTTGCATATATCTTTTTAATATCATGGTCGAGTGGTAAAGCGAAATCTATTATTTGGACTTGGTCCCTCTGTTTGTCGAAGATAAGAATATCCCGTCAGTTGATTTCTATGCGCATCTCCTTCTACAATCCAGTATAATTTGCAGTTGTGACTTTCTAGTACTTCTTCTGGGCCGGTAGATGAAGGAAGCGATAGCTTCACGAATTAGCCCAGCAGGCAGTGCTACAGCCTGGTGACAACTTTTTGCAGCTTCATCATGTCTTGCTGTATACTCGTAATTTGCTAAAGAGGTGCAAGCACCGGTTTTATGTTCGATATGCTCCGAGCTACCCTGTCAACTTCGGTATTTGTCAGTTATCATATCCTTTATTATAAATCTTTGATAATATCCTGTATGGCTATCATAAACCCCTCTGTTTCGCCATACAACCTTCCCTGTCTGATCCAGTTTACCAAGGTCAGTTTGTCCACACATGATTATTTTAGCCTATTGGCGTAGTTGCCATGTAATGCTTTCTGTTTCCACTCCATGTTCAGCTGTTCTGTAGTTGTATATTTGACCGTTGGCGTCCAAATTGGGTGGTGTCAGATTTCGGGCATTTAGACAGATAACAGAAAATGGTGAATGTTCTTCAACCTTCTAATAGAAGTACCTGTTACAATAATTATGTTTATTTTTTGTTTAATGCATATTTTGGGCAACCGTCAGAGGCTGTAGCATACTCTGATTTCCACCCAACGTCATTACGCACGCACCCTCACCCCGCTCGGTGGTGGTAAGAGAGCACAGCATCGGAAATCATTAATCCTGGTTAAGAGAACAGAGTAGACATAAAGACCCAAGGACGACACATCTTTCCATCCTTTAGGATAGCGAATATGCAAATACGCGGCATGCAGGAATTTGCTCTAGTTCCGCAGCGGCGAGTTGGGTACATCCCCTAGAAGGCCAATAATTAGGACGACGAGTTGAATGTTATGTACTGTATAAAGCTTACTAAGCTCGAACATAAGTTATTTCTAGTTGGTCCATTTTATCGTCTCTTTTATCCTAAGATTCATTTCAGCTGCAGCCGAGAGATCTATGACAAACAGGATTTTATTTTGTTTGTCGAGGAGGATAATGTCAGGCCTATTAGCGGTCACTGGCCTGGAAGTGGAGACAGAAATTCCAGTATATATGCCATCTCGTGTGCCTCAATCCCCTGGTTGGTAACGGAGCACTTGTGGTTGGTCTATCTTATAAGAGTGTCGAAGATGACAATACAACACTCGAAGGGTCGCTTTATGTCAATACAGATAATTGGTAGGCGCCACCACCGGACATGTACTCAAGAGATGCAGCGAGAGTTTCCGGCGCTTGGTGACAGATTCTGCACGTGTCAGTTGCTAGGTCAACTTTCATTATGCGCTTGTGGTAGATCACGGTCTTTATAACACCACCTTTACAGGCTACGACGAACCATCCACTCTCCGAGCTGATTTAAAAAAGGTAATGTTAGTCTCATCGACAAGCCGTGTTCTTATATATCCCGGAAGAACATTCCTTGCAAAGGCTTGTCAACATGCTGCCCAAACAGATGTTTTTGCAGGAGATATCTAATTGTAGCTCTTAATCTCGGAATCTCTTCCCGACCTGTGGTTGAAGCAACGTCCGAGTTCACATGCTGGTCTGTCTGCTGCCTTGAACAGAAATACGGTTCGTGCGACTTCGTGACAATTCGCAGAAGGGGATCCGAGCTTTTAAGGATCTTTCAGCTCAAGGACCTCTTTTTCGTGTAACCACTCCAAATTTAATAGTCCTCTAACTCTGAGATGTCTTGGGAGGTATAATCGGGGAACGGACGACCTCGAGTGCAAGCTTCGATTTTCGTGGAGAAACTTGCGGGTATCGCTATCCAATTGTAGAAACCCTTCTAATAATAATAAATATAATAATAATTATTAATATTAGTATTATTATGACTTTAACTTGAAGGACTTTATCTCTAGCTTATTAGTATTCGGGAAGGCCACGTCAATCAGCGTCACTTGGTTGCAGGACTTATCCACTACTATTATATCTGGTCTGTTGTGGGCAACTCGTTGGTCTGTGAGCACGGTCCGATCCCAGTACAACCTGCATCCTTGGTTCTCAAAAACAGGCTCAGGAGTGTAACTATAGCAGGGCACTTTACTAAGATGTAAAAGTCCCAGTTTCAGAGCCCGTTCTTGATGACGTATACATAAACTCTGTTGCAGCAAACGTTTGACATCCTCCGGTGCGGTGCTGGATAGTCTCTGATGACTAACACCCAGATCTACATTTGTCATCATGGAGCGAATTATCGCCAACTATATATACTTCAGGTAGTTTCTTGTTCGGATGACCTGGTCTTGTATGGCCAGAAAAAACCCATATGTCCCTGGTAACATCTGTCCGGACACCAACCAGTAGTTCGACGCCAATTTGTCGACATGTGCCTGGGAGGTCTCATTCAGATGTCGCCTATAGAGAGGCTTTTGCATCCAAGATTGCAGCTTGTCCTGATCAGTCCGATGGTGACTTTGTATTTCGCTTTCTTGTAATTGTAGCGATGTTGAATCATCTGCCTCGCATATGACACGGTGAAGTTCAGAAGTAACCGCCCGCTGGCAAAAATATGTACGTAGGTTCAATATCTGCTGTGTACCAATATCAAACGCTCCTCTCCAATCTTGGTGTCTAGGTAGGGTTAGTCGCGTGGTAGCACTACGGGGATGATTCTTTTTGGATTTTGTTAGGAGTGTTTGCACCTTCCGTTGCAGATTTTGTATGTCCGTTTTACTCCAGTTCACAATCCCAAATGAATAGCTAAGTGCCGAACATGCATATGTATTAAGAGCGTTAGTCAGGTTCTTGCCGTTTAGATGTGATCGCGCCACCTACCTTACTCCTTTGGTAAACTCATTTACTCCATTACCGAGTGGTTTATTTTCCTCGCTTGCTGTATTCCCAGGTATTTATAACACGCCTCCAGATCCATCGAGGCAATTTGCTGAACGTTCTACTTTTCATATGCACGTGGTTGTAACTTCCCTCTGACTACACATAAGGTGCCACACTTGTCAAGGCCAACTGCATGTCAATATCTCTGGAAAACCCTTCCACGATTTTAAGGAATTGTTCCAGGTGGTTCTTGGTGGAGCCCATCAGCTTAAGATCATCCATACACAGCAGATGATTTAGCCCCATTTGCTCCCTGCCATTCATTTTTATAGCGAAGCCATATCTGGTGGAGTTCAGGCGGTTTGATAGTGGATCCAATGCGAGGCAGAACCACAATGCGCTTAGCGAGCCGCCTCGAAATGTACCTATTTCTAATTGGTTTCGTGCTGGTTACGATGTTATCACCCGTGTGTACCTGTAACTTAATTTTTGTTTTCCAGGTAGACATTGTGTGTTCAAGCAACCTCAGAATTTAAGTATCAATCTTATAGATCTCCAGCACACTTATAAGCCATTAGTGTGAAACTGAATCAGATGCCGTTTTGTCATCCACGTAGACAGCAAAGAGATTTCTTCGCCCATTGTAAGCATGACTGCACACAACCGAATCAATTATTAGCTGTTCTTTGCATACCATAGATCCTTTGGCACACCCTTTTTGGTGGTTCGCAATTATGTTGTTTCGTTTGCAGTGCGCATATATGCGTTTCTAAAGGCAGGATGTGTACAACTTATATAGGGTCGGGAGACAAGTTATTGGTCGTTATCTGCCGGGGTCTGCAGAACACTGTTGGTCCTTTGGCAGATGATACGTATCTCCTTGTGTAAAAAACAATGGCATCTTCTTTGGGTCAAGTATAACGTCATTTATTAACACCGCCAATAGATTATGTGTACACCCACATTTCTTCAGCCAAAAGTTTTGAACGCCATCAGGCCCGGGTGCCTTTCAGTTATGAAGCTCTTTAATAACCTCGGAGACTTCATCTGTGGTAAACGGCTCATGATTCATCTGTTCATAACTCTAACAAGCTCGATGTTCTTCGTTAACCCAGCAGGCGCCAATATTGCAGGAGGCTGGTTTGGTAGTTGTCTTTTCCAGAACTCTTCAGTTTATTCCTTATTTGGAAAAGTATCGGCGCCTGCATTCGTAGGTGACTGTAGAAAGTCCTTTCAGAGCGTTTAAACATTGTGTTGTGGCATTTTCTATTGTTGCTCGTTTTGTATCTCCTCAAGCATTCTACCTATATGGAAAGCTTCTGTTTTAAGGTGTCCAAACGTTCTTGTGCAGTGTGGTTGCCTGGATCTTGTGCTGAGTGTTGTCAAACTCGGCCTATTATTTCGTCTACTCGTTTCTGCAATTTTGTTGTCTGTACTCCCCCAGTGTATTGCGTCAGTTGTCCACTTTCTTTTCGACGTCTTTCCACTCTACTTATTAACCTTTTTTCCCTCGGGGACATTCTGTGACGAGATTCTCTGTGATTGGACTTTCGATCAAAAATCTTAATGGCTAGATTTTTAATTGCTGCAGTTGTTGCACAGTAAATCGGCGTATGCATGAGATCGAATGTGTTGATCTCTAGAAGGTGCCTTGGCAAAATTATTCTGTTCAAAAGTGCCAATATAATTGCCAGTTTTTTAGATGATCTTAGCCTAGGTAATGGTGGTCTAGTAAGAGGATTTGTTCCTTTATACTCCGTGACTGCACGTCTCATTTCTGTGGACAATTTGTCGATGAGTTCCTCAGTTTCTGGCGTATGTGTTCTTGCTCAATATGTATAGGTTGCAGATTACTACCATCAAGCAACATGTGGTTATTTTCCGTAACCGCTATGTTAGTAGTTCCACATTCAACTTCCTGCTTAATTGTATTCAGTCTCGATTGTGGAATAAGTTTATTATTAAGTATAACACGGTACGGATCCACTACTCTCTGTTGAGTCACCTGTATGTGTGGGTACATTCTGAGGAATTCGGTGTGGTCCGAGCTATGTTGTCTGTACTAAATGTGCATAATTTTTTAGTTCATATTCATAATCCATTTCATGCGCCGTCTTGGTAATCCCATCTGGGTGAGCGCTGGCTGATTTTCCTGCGCAGCATCCTCTGTGGGTGGAGCTCTTGGTCTTACTAGGCTCCCCTGGTGCTGATTTTGGGCTGTAATTTCTGGCACGACAGGGTCCTGCCTCATCAGCTCCCCGCCACCGACGTCCTGCATGATGTCATGTCCAGCGTCTGCTCCAGACATGCCCTGGCGCACCCCAGGTAGCGGCATTTTTCCGAGGATTTGGTTTTGCTCCATTTCCGTGGGTGTGCCACCAATTAACGCTGGTGGCCCAGGTGGGGATGGAGAAAGGAGCAAGGTAATATGGTTAAGGAAAAATAGGATAAATAGGACAGCGGACAGCTGGCTGTACCGCCTACGTCGTTACGAGTAGCGGTGAGCTTACTGCTGGAAGCAGTACACCCCCCGGCCAGACAGACCTATGACCTTAGCCAGGAGCTCTCACAGGCTGCTACCTTTCGGGCCAGACGGGCCATAGTTTCTTAACGTTGTTGTTACTCCACCTCCTCCTTTCTCACCCGGGCTTGGTACCAGCTATGGCGGACTTCTTTTATTATTTTTATAACGTTATTATTATTATTATTATTATTATTATTATTATTATTATTATTATTATTATTATTATTATTATTATTATTATTATTATTATTATTATTATTATTATTATTATTATTATTATTATTATTATCACAATGGCGAAGGATCTGCCGTCATAAACTGTGCCTAAAGTGTTGTAATCTTTCCGAGTGACAATACAAAAATAATATATCTTTGAGATTGCGCTATTATATCAGTAAATCAGCTACTTAGACCTTTGTGAGAGATTTTCATTGTTTAAAGAGATCGGTTCCCTGTAAATAAAAGGGAAATTGTGTTTTCATTTACCCGGGCCCTGTTTAGTTTTGTATGCTCTAAACTCAATTTGTCACTGTCTTTTTTGCTACCTAGCTCTAACAAATGGGTAAGTAGTATTTTCTTTGGAGATTTTGGTTAGGATAAAGAGGGACGAGAAAATAATAGGTTCAAGGGCTCTTGGTAGTGTATAAAAATGACGTTAAATAATGTTGTGAGGTTTTCCTCGTCAAGGTAACAAGATCCTTCTAGAGCTTTAGGTTTTAAAATATATTGGCCTGAAGTCTAACGATTCCCTAACATGAATTATGTGTAAGCTTTTTATCTGTTGTTGTCATTAACATTGTTAAAGATAGTAAAGCTTATAGGTGACAGAACTTAATGTGTTTGTAAAGGTGTAATTTCCATTATTTCGCTAAATTATCATTATTATGTCATAGCTCATTTATTAATAAGCTCCTACGACTAGTCTGATGTATTAGAAAACTAATTAGTTTTCTTTGAATCTATATTCACCTTTAAAATATATCAGAATAAAATATTAAAAAAAATATATGAAACAAATTTTAATTATTATGTGGATTAACATATAATGTAAATATGTAGAGCAAAATGTTTCGATTAGCCAGAAGCATCTTTTTCCCCTATATTCATTAACTGTTTAGTTACATTATATAATCGGAGTCATAGACCACATTCAATTTGAACTAACAATCAAGAGCCAGAAATTATAGGCACTATCATACTAAATTGACTAGAAATGGACAAATAATCCTTAAGTTTAATTATGACTGTAAACAGATAGAGTAAAAGAGACTTATTCTCATGACATTGCCGGCTATATCTCAGTGATCACAAATTGATAAATATCAGATATCAAATTAATTTCACAATGATGCGGTAGATATAAGTCTTTAGAAGAGATAAAGTGTGTCTCGGCTACTAAGGCCATTGTCATAATAAAGTAAACCGTACAAATATCTCATATACAATACATGCCCGATAATAATACATGTACTGTTGAGACAATAAACAGTACAATACAACCTTTATACTTATATACGTTCATACAATTTACTAGACTTTATGAATTCCATTACCTTTTATGCTGCACCTGTAGCTAATACTACCATGGAGGCTTTGGAGTCTATATTTAAAGCACTCTGTGACGATGTCACTTTCTAAATGGCTCATATTGTAGGTACCACCATACCTAAACCTACACGTGTGACGTCCACATCATCTACATACATTGACAATTTCCTTGTGAGTAAAAAGACCTTACCTAAATGCTCAGCCAACACTTTGAAAACATTTCTTTTTGACCATCATGCAGAATTCGTATGGATTCCCAGTGTCAAGTGCAGTGCGGACGGATCAACAGTCACTAAACGAATAATTATTGAGGCTAATATAGTCCTTCATCAGATTGATTGAACACGAAACATGGACAAACGTGCTCCAAGAGACCTCCTTTGAAGGTGCTTATAACAAATTCCTGACAACGTTCAGCAACGATTTCAATGCATGTTTTCGAATCATAAAAATTAGAATCGGTAAGAAACGTAGAGCTCCTGCAACGACAGAAGTCAAAGTGATGAAACATCTCGTCGTACTATATGGTGAGTTTGCCCAACATTCTTCAGTATTTAGGCCTATGTTTAAAACAGTAAATGCACAATATAAACAAGTCATCGCAGATGTAGGGAAGACCTAACTTGATACAGCTATTGTCAGCAACAACAGCAAGAGCAAAATGATGTGGAAGACCATTAACAAACTAACAGGGAGGAACCTAAAATGTCAAACTGAATCTTCTTCTTCAAGTGCCGTTTCCTCTTCGAAGGTTGGATATCATCATGGCTATTCTCACTTTTGATGCTGCAGCTCTGAACAACTCAACGGAACTACAGTTGTACCATTTTCTCAGGTTATTTAGCCAGGAAATGCGTCTTCTTCCTCTGCTTCTCTTTTCCCGTACCTTTCCCTACATAATATTCTGCAACAATACATATTAATCTCCTCTCATCACGTGGCCCAGATATTGCAGCTTCCTTATTTTAATTGTGTTCAATATTTCTTTTTCTTTTCTCATTCTTCCCAGTACCTGCTCATTTGTTACCATGTCTACCCAACTTATCCTCAAGATCCTTCTATATGACGACATCTCAAATGCCTCCAGTCGATCACTTATATCTTTCTTTAACGTCCATGATTCCATCCCATATAGCAACACCGAGAAAACGTAGCATCTCAATATTCTGACTCTAAGTTGTAAGTTAAGATCTCTACTGCATAACACGCTTCCCATTCTGTTAAATGTGGTTCTGGCTTGTTCAATTCTTGATTTAATTTCTTCAGCGTACTCATTATTTTCATTGACAGTTGTTCCCAGGTACCTGTACTTACTGACTTTCTCTACTAGTTCTCCGTTGATCGATAGGTTTTCCTGTTGCTGAACTGATTTTGTAATGGTCATAAATTTGGTCTTTTTGATATTTAAGGTAAGTCCGCTCTCCTCGCTACTCGTCACTACTTGATCTACTAAGCTCTGTAAATATTCTATTGTTTCAGCAATGAGTATGGTGTCGTCTGCATACCGGATATTGTTAATGGGTATTCCATTGACCTTTACTCCTATTGTCGTTTCTTCCAGCGCTCTCTGAATGATTTCTTCCGAATAAAGATTAAATAATAGCGGCGATAGTACACATCCTTGCCTTACAGCACGCTGATTTTTACTTCTTCTGAGAGTTCATTGTCCACCTTAATATTAGTTGTCTGGCTGTAGTATAAATTATTTATTATTCTAATATCTTTCATGTCTATATTTTTACTTTTAAGTAACCGAATGAGGTGGTTGTGGCGGACTCTATCAAATGCTTTGTTGTAGTCAAGGAAACAGACATACATCGGCTGATTGATGTCCATGCATCTTTGAGTCAACACATTGAAGGCAAACAAGGCTTCTCTTGTTCCCATTGCATTTCTGAAGCCAAATTGAGTTTCGCTAATATCTTGTTCTAATTTCCTAAAAATTCTCTGGTGTATTATCTTTAAAAATATTTTGAGAGCGTGACTCATTAGACTGATGGTTCGGTGGTCACTACATTCTTTTGCATAAACCTTTTTTGGTAATGTAATGAAGGTCGATCTAAGCCATTCGCGGGGAATGATTCCTGTGTATATTGTGTTAAATAGTTCCACCAATATGCCCATTTGATCTTCTGTGATTAGTTTAATTATTTCTTCTGGAATTTCGTCGGGTCCTGGAGCTTTATTAGACGTTGCCATTTTTACCGCGTGCATTACCTCTTCCTTTGCTATTGTTGGGCGCAAATCTCCCTCTGTGTCCTCTTCTACCATTTCTTGTTGTCTCTCATCCTCGAATAGTTCCTGGATATACTCATTCCGTCTTGCCAGCTTCCCTGCAGTGTCTGGGATTATTTTGCCATCTCTGTCTAGCAAAACATTGCTTTGGTTTTGCCTTTTTTACCAGCCACCTCCCTAATTTTTTATAGAGGTTAAGAACATCGTGTTTCATTGTCAAATCTTCTATCTCCGCACATTTTTCTCTGTACCACTTTTCTTTGGCTTCACGTATTATTTTTCTTATCTCACTATGTATATGGTTATAAGCATTGTTGTCTATATTTTTGTACGTTCTTCTTTCTTCCATTAGTTTTAAAACTTCGTCAGTTTTCCATGGTTTTTGTTTGTGAACAGTATTCTTTGTTTGCAGTAACTCTTTTGTTGAAGTCGTTATCGTGGTTTTGATGGTATCCCATATTATGTTTGGATCTTCATTCGGTTGAGCTCTAATCTTACTTAGTTCGTTGTTAATATTCTCGGTCAATTGTTCTCTCATTATTGTGCTTTTAAAGTTTAAGGTTTGTAGATGTTTTTGTTTTGTTGGGATTTTGGCTTCTTCAGTCATACTCTGAGCCTTACTATTACTGGATTATGATCTGTTGCTGCATCTGCTCCAGGATAAGCCTTAGCCGACATTATGGAGTTTCGGTACCTTTTATTAATTAAGACGTAATCAATTTGATTCCTAACTACGTGTTTGGTGTTATCAGCGTGTGATTTCCAAGTATAAAGCCTCCTATCAGGCAGTTTAAAGTATGTGTTTGTAATCACCTTGTCTTGTTCTTGACAGAACTGTGTCAATCTATCCCCCCTTTTATTTCTTGTGCCCAACCCAAAATCACCAATAAGATCTTCTACTTTCCCCTTTTCAACTTTTGCGTTGAAGTTTCCCATTATTATCGTTATATCCCTGTTATTTGTGACATTCAGCGCTTGTTGAATTTCATTATAGAATTGTTCTATTTCTTCTTCACTCTTATCGGAAGTGGGGGCGTATACTTGAATGATGTTAAATATTCTTTGGGTTGTTGGTGTTGCTCTTATCATCATTACTCTATCTGAGGTAGGATTAAGCCAGTTATAGCTTGACAAAAGTTACCTTCCACCACAATCGCTACTCCGTTTCGGTATTTGCATCGTCGTTACCCGAGTAGTAAATCTTTGACTGATTAATCTTCATTTCGCCTGAATTAGGCGATCTAGTTTCACTGAGTCCCATTATGTTCACATTGAGTCACTGCATTTCTTGAAGCACGTTGTGAATTTTACCTGCTTCGAACATGGATCTGATGTTCCATGTACCGATCCTTATGTCTCTTTCTTTTTTCTTAGCTGCATTCAAAACCGGGGACCCCCCCCCCCCCCCGAGATCCGCATAGGGGACTAGAAACTCCGAAATTTTTCTCCTTGAACTCAGCCATGTTAATTAACTAGGGATATCCATTTGGATCGTTACTGCAGTGGTTTCCCGTTGCCTTCTGCATCTTCCTGCCGTTCACCATTCATTGGTTTATCCGCCTTTAGAGATGATTTCACACAAACTGAATGCCCTGTCATAAATGCGGACCCTCCAGACCAGTTTGGCAACCTTTTCTCATCTGTTGCTCAAAATGAAACTGCTCATCTGCCTGCCATGGTAGAAATAGCATTTGTTGAGGAGATAACATCGCAAGTGAAAACCAAATTTAGATTCTTACCTGCTACACAAAAGGATGTTCTAAACGCAATAAATACGATTAAATGATCTAATTCTGCAGGGCCGGTTGAGGTGTGAAGTATATTGCTTAAGAGCTGCAAGTTTGTTGTTTCTTTGCCACCTTCGCACATATATAACATGTCATTGGCCAGGGGTATTCTTCCATCGAAAATGAAAGAAGCACATATAAAACCGACATACAAAAAGGTGATCCCACAAATTATTTAAGTTACAGACAAATCATATTAAACTGACTAGAAATGGACAAAGAATCCTAAAACGTAATTATGACTGTAAACAGATAGAGTAAAAGAGACTTCTTCTCATGACATTGCTGGCTATATCTGAGTGATGAGAAATTGCTTAATATCAAATATTAAATCAATTTCACAATGATGCAGTAGATATAAGTATGTATAAATAAAACTCTGGACGCAGCAAGTGCGTTATGGTAGTGAATTTTCATAAAAATGTTTTTAATTGCAAATATGTGTGTTTCCTTTTTAAGAAAGCAGGCATCAATTTTGGTTACCAGTATAACCTATATAGTAAAAACAATGTGCCATGTTTCATAAAAATAACTTTATTGTGTGAAAATGTACAAAAATTTCCAAAAGTAAACTTAAAGTGTTCCCGGAAAAACTCGTTTCTTGGTCAACCTTATAGGTTAATAGCAAATTGAGCTATTCAAATTTGAAGCATTTAATGAAAATTCGCTACCATAACGCACTTGCTGCGTCCCGAATTTCTTTTCTTACAAACATGCATCGCTGAAAAATTCAAAAATGCAATAACATAAGGCGTGTTTGATTAAAAAAAAAAGAAAATTTGTATCACCAACGACTTATGGGCCATCCTGTGATTGTAGAAATATTTTTTTAAGATGTAGCTCAAGACACCCTATAATTAATATATACAAATTTTCTTCATATCTTGTATAATAACGGATATATTGAGCTTTATTGATTTTTTACGAAAATTCGACAAAAATTATATACCATTAAACGATAAACTCTAAAGCTAAGGCTACTGCCAAGCATCAGAGAAAGGGTCTATTTGAAATGAATTTTCTGGAAACATTTTAGTAAAATGAAGGACAATGACGGTTGAAACTAAGACTTCAGAGTTTGTAAAACATCCTTCTTGAGACATTTGATTTCCATATCCCGTATTAGATTCAAGTTCTTTGCCTAAATGTTGCCGATTTTGACGTTTTAAATCGCAACTTTGACGTTTTGAGGAAAACCCCGATTTATTTTTCTTTAAATGCCTATAACTTTTCTGTCTTTTTACCTACATAGCTAAATTTGGGTAGGTGGCTTACCTATAAGGATATTAACTAGCGTACCAAATTTGGTTGCCCTTACTTTGTTAATTCCGGAGATATAAATTTTTTTCGAAAGAAAACACAAAATTTTCCGGGAAAACCTGGGCAGATTTTCCTGACTAACGAACTTATCCAAGCCATTTGCAAAAGGAATTTTTCCACCAAATTAAGTCAAAATCGGCCTATTATTTTTTGAGTTATCGGTGTATATATATATATATATATATATATATATATATATATATATATATATATATATATATATATATATAACATATAAAAATTGAAACGGACCCCGGATATGTGTTCTAAAGGGCCTAGTTCGCGGTCATTTGAAGAAATTTTTTCAAAATTCAAAAGTCGGGATCTCCTCATTAGTGAATTTTTTTTAAGAAAATTCACTAAAACATTGTTTCTCGGCTCCTAAGGTCATTGACATATACAAAGTAAAGGGGAAAATATCTCATACGTGTCCGATAATAATACATGTATTGTTGCGGATGCTTACTCTCCAGAACCGCTCGCTCAATGTTGGGTAATGGCGGCACCTGGAGACGACAGGAGGACCTGAGGCATGGCGCCTAGTCTTCCTGGCCCGAGGTGGCTCGCGGGCTGGGCCGGCAGGAGTAGGGCTGTACTTCGAGTTGGTGAATCTGAATGTAATCAGAGTTCCGACATAGAGTGTTGTTGCGACAATAAACTCTACAATACAACGTTTATACTTATATACGTTCATACAATTTACTGGACTTTAAGAAAACTATTCATCTTTTCTAGGGCACCTATAGCTAAGGCTGCCATGGATATATTTTCGTCTTAAAGCAACATTCTTTGGAGTGCACTCTGTGACGATGTGGCTCTCTGAAAGGCTTCCATTGTAGGTAGCACAAACTGGTGAAACATGTTGTTCCAGTAGGTAGTGTGTGAGTGCTGTGTTTCTATCCGGAGTCTTCTTAAAACGACCAAGAACCGACGACGTAGTATAAAGTGGTTGGAATGCCTCGATGGTTGGTGCTAGTTTGTGCAGCGTGGTGGTTTAATGATTCCAGTATATTTGCCACTTGTCCTAAATTACTGTTTTAATATGTAGTATTAATAGTTTGTAGTAGTGACTTCTTACTGTCATGCCTTCCATTATCTGTCTTTTAGCAGAAATATCTGCCAGTTCATTGCCCATAATACCAAAGTGTGAGAGTATCCAAGATATAAATAGAATGTATTCACTCTTAATTATTTAACATTTCCCTCTATAGATTTTAAGTTTATTTTAGAAGTTGTTCTATTTCTTGTTATTGAAGGGAGTCAAAGGCATTTCTCCATTGTTCCATGGATTGAATTTCGTTGCAATAGAAATACTAATCACATATTTTTAGTTCAGTGCAAGAAATATTTAAATCGTTTTATTGTGGCTGTTGTGATTGGTAATGAGTTCAGTCGCCAATAGATAATCTCTCTGGATATGAAACTGAGAAAAGCGCTTTCAACTATGTCCTACTAGTGAACCATGTGGAAACAGTAACCAGAGACTTCGGTCTCAACGGTTTGTCCATTTTTGTAGAAGCGTTCGTTAAACAGTTAACATTTCTTGTAAAGAAAGTATAAACAACCAAACTACTACTGCTACTGCCGTGCGCTGGTGAGCTGACATTTAGTGAGTTGATGGAGGGTAATAATTGAATAAGCGGCACGTTTGCTTAATAAAAACTCACCTATACTTCGAGAAAGGTCGCTGTGATCCACTCCTGGACAGATTTCCTGCCGTTTTTTCCTATGTTTCCTTGTAGAGTCAATAACATCGAACAATAGTTGACAGTTATTATTCTACCCTCATTTAGAAAATCACTTATGATTACTCCATAGCAATCCCAAAATCTCTGTTGATATGGTGATGAACAGTTTTGCCTGCCGTAAGTCTGGCGTTCTCTCCAGTAGATATGACATGATTTGTTTCCTCTCTCAGGTATCTTACATTGATGGCTTTTTGTTAAGGCACAAAAGGGCTCTGGACAATCGAATGGTGTTGCTTTGCTCTTTTTGCAATGCTTTCTGCTTCCTCACTTTCTTCAATGCATTGGTGCCCTGGTCCCCACATTAATGTTATTTTGTGGTTCGTTGCCAGTTGCTTTAAGGATTTTTTAAGTCAGTTTAGACTCGGTTTTGAAAGATTTAATAGTCTTTAGTACTGTCTAACTGTCAGAGAAGGTGTAACTCTCTTTAAATCTGAGTCTTTTTTATATGCACTCCTGTACACCGATATTTATAGCAAGCATTTCTACTTGGAAGATGGAAGTTTTTCATAAGGATTTAGAAAGTTAGGTCCTCTTATTGCCAATACTGCTCCTTCGATTTGTTTAGACCCATCTGTATACCACACAGATAAGTTGTTGCGACAGTATGATAACACTAGTCATATAACTGCACCCCTATTTTGGGGATGGGCATAAAAATTACTCCCTTGATCCTCTCTCTATATAGAATGGAAAATTTACCTTTTTAGAAGCACTCAATACAATTTTTAACAAAATTATTGTTCGTTGCTGTGGTACGGTAATGATTTGTTTTTGTTTGGCGATACAAACAGTCAAAGCTTAACTAGATATCAATACACCCTTGTAATGATAAAACTATACATCATAAACTTGTCAGTAATTTGCCTTTACCTCCGAAACCTTTGTTCAACTAGCAAAGTTAGTTATTTTAGTTAACTAGTTTAGATTGCAACGTTCTGTTTACTTTGTGCTTCTGATAGTAAACTTGTTAGGTAATTTATTCGGCATACAGTTAGTAGAAAGTTTAAGATCATACAGTATACATAAAACTGACTCCTGGCAAATTGTTAATAAGTCTCTAGTCATGTTCAGTTTTTCGGTTCGTTACTGTAACAATGTTAAATCTCAGTAATTTTACATGTCGCGACGTTCCAACCAAGTCTTATCTTAGGACAATATTGTTAGATTTCGATTCCAATCGAATTGCATTTGTATTAAAGCTTCATTAAGTTACTGATCCACAGCTTAGTTTCTTCCTCGTCAAAAAAAAACCTTTTGAGCGACTGTTATAGAAATGGCTTATGCTGTTGTGTTTCTACTTAGTTTGTTAACAAAATATTGACATACAGGGTATGCAATGGCGAGCATTTAATTAATTAATTGATTTTCTCTGCGTGATATATATATATATATATATATATATATATATATATATATATATATATATATATATATATATATATATATATATACATATATATATATATATATATATATATATATATATATATATATATATATATATATATATATATATATATATCTTCTAACGGACTTTCCAGTGATTAGCAATGTCTGCGTTTTTTGGAAAAACTTGCCATTGTTATCCTTTATGACTAACTATTGTTCTTAGTTTTTATTGTAGTTTTCTTACCTATTGGCAAGCTTAATGCAGCAGCTCTTTCTTCATGTTATTTTTGCCTTCTTTACTATTTCTTTGCATCCATACTTATTTTGATTTACTGGTTCGTAATCCTTCTTTACTTGTTACGTTCTTGTATTAACTTTACTATTTCTGATGTCATCCTGAGCTTTTCGGGAGGAGTTCGGTCGGGAAGATGATAAAGGTTAAATTTGATATTGTGTTATCATTTTTGTCTGTATAAACCAAAATAATTCAGCTATACAGGTGGGCGATTTTCGGGGCTCACCATGTGAAACTCGCTTATCTTAAAAGATACGAGGACGGCTAGATTGGGGCAGAGTTGCGTAATCCGGTGCTGATCATTTTTGAAAAAAGAAAGCTGAGATCTTTCGTGGTTTTCGAAATAAAAAATTTTTAAACGAAATTTGCGATCTTCGTATTTTCCAATTTTCTGAAAAAATTTTGAAGCTATTTGCAAAAATATTTGCAACAAACATTATTAGGACTTTTTTGAATGAGGAATCTAAAAATCTGAATAGTGTCAGTGTGGCATGCACCACAGTCCTACAGCGATTGTCAACTTTTCTTCTTATGAGCGACATCGGATTTTTACATTCTCGGAAACAGCTTTTTTTCTGATTACAATGATGTGTCACCTGATATGGTTTGCTCTATTATCTCGTTAATAATATTAGATTTGTTGTATTTGTAAGAGTGTTTTGGAGAAAATTCGGCACTGTCATCTAAAAACAAACTTATCACAGTTGTTACTTTCAATAAGAGACACACACAAATTAGGTCCAGAATCAATGTTTGGTGTGGCTTACTATGTAACAAAATAATAGTCCCATTCGTCTACGAGAAGAATTTAACCAATAGCATTTATCTTGATTTCCTAAGATCATTTCTCGCCAATTATTTGGACGGAATGTGTACCTAAATCGGATTATTCAATTATTTATGGTTCCAACAGGATGACGCACCGCCTCATAATGAAAGAAGAATTACAAGTTATTTATGCCAGTTGTTTCCCCATAAAGTGATATCTAATTATGGTGATGTAAAATGGCCAGTGGCCAGCGCCATCACCGGACTTATCACCACTTGACTATTTCTTAGAGGAAACTATGAAAGACAAAATTTATAAAACAATGCCCTCTGACATACAGGAACTAAGGGTGTGCCAGTCAAAGAAACATAAAACGGGCAATTAGGTAGTAGTTTAAAAAAAGAATTTCGTGTTTTGAAGTAAATGGTGAACAATTGAAACATTATATATATATATATATATATATATATATATATATATATATATATATATATATATATATATATATATATATATATATATATATATATTGTTTAGTTCAACATTTAACATTTAATTAATTTTAATTTAATAATAATTGCTTCTGTTGCAATTTGTGATTTTTCTGTAAGCAAAATAAATGTTATTCTTGTTATTATTTTTAACCTATTTTATTTCTGGATAACGATGAAGATATTTTTCTGCCGCATGTTGTGAATTTTGTGAGAAGCGTAACAAATTTAATTCGTATCATTCTTGATTATAAAGTAGCATTTTCCTGGCAAAAATAACAATATGTTCCTTGAAAGTAACAGTAGACTGTCATAATTTTGTTTTTAGTTGACCGTACGGAATTTTCACCAAAGCACTCTTACAAATACAATAAATCTAATAGTAATTACGAGATGATAGAGAAAACCATATCATGTGATACATCATTGTAAAAAAAAGCTGTTTCCGAAACTGTAGAAACTCAATATGGCGCCCACAAGAAAGAGTTTGTGTGTGTGTTTTTGTTTCTTTAACGTCGGCCTATTTCCGCGACTATGGCCAATATCCTGGAAATTTTGCCGAACCCTTGCCTTTCTGTAAGGATGGTAGGGATCTTTAACGTGTCCAACGTCGCATCGACACGGGACCGACGGCTTTACGCCCCCTCCGAAGGGCGGAACGTTCAGACATTCAACTTGCTCAAATACAATGCCAGAACCTCGGTTGATGTTAATGTTACAGTTTGTACTGAAAAGGTGAAAGGAGAACCCTAGGATCGAGCCCAGTACCCTTCGCTTCAGAGGCACACTGAAACAATTCACAATTTTAGATTCCTTGTTCAAAAATCTCCTAATAATATGTGTGTTGCTAATATCTAGCTTCAATAGTTTTCGAGAAAATTGGAAAATACGAAAATCGAAAATTGCTTTTTCTAAAATGTATTTCTAAAACCATAAAAGATTCCTCAGTTTTCGTTTTAAAAATGATCAGCACCGGATTACGCAACTTTGCCCTAATTTAACCGACCTCGTATGTGTTAAGATAAGCGAGTTCCCCATGGCGAGCCTCGAAAATCGGGCTCCCTGTATATTATTTTGTGACCAAAATCCGGTGTAATATGTTTAACACAGGTTTCGTCTTCACTTACTGACAGTTTTGCAATTTGAGTTCAACCAACTCTATTCATTATTGTTGCAGGTCCTTAAGCTATCGTCACAGCCTATATAAATATGCAAAGTACAGCTCTATCCCTTGAAGCTTGCTTTTATCGCTTAATACCCTTACCGCGTCGTTACCTAACAACCTGCCATTAGAATTAGTTTCACAATTCTTGGGAGATTCTGAGAGTCCATGGAAATGTTATCGCTATTTCCAGAATTAAATGTAAGACCTCTGAGATGGCAGCTCTTATGTGAATATATTTCTGTGAAAAGGGGGCGTAATACTGTATAATATGGTTAGAACAGGAATAAAGACATATAACAAACTGCTGGGCCGTTAGAGCGATAAAGCTAGTAGAAATGTGAGGCATATCACTATCCGAGTTCATCTAGGGAAAGTTTGTGAGATGGTTCTGTTTACGAGTTTATGTAATAAAAACTCTGGACGCAGCAAGTGGGTTATGGTAATGAGTGAATATTGGAGCCTGTGATGAGCATTGATAAGTACAATTTGGAGAACTGAATTCATCACAATACAGTTTTTAGACATGACGATCGTTTCGCTAACAAAGTTAGCTCCATCAGAGGGATGAATGAACTGAGCGAATAAAAACTAGAACTACGATTTATATGTTAGTTGCCAAGCAGTTGGAAAAAATATCTCAGTAAATACTGGTTTTAGGTATAAGGAATACTTTATAAAACTGAAAGAACATTTGTTGACGTATCAAAATTGATTATTAAATACAGGCTGATCCATTTGAGTTTCTCGAGAAAACTTGACTCCAGTATTTTTACTGACTTATGCTGTTTTCAAGGGATTCTTTGCGTATTGATTGAAGTTGAAAGAAGAACACTTTTTCAAACTTTTGGCGTGATACAGTGTTGCATGCTTCATATTAATGAAGGTACAGAGCGTCAAATGTGCCTCTGATGTTTTAGAAAAGCGGCTATAACTTTTGAACGACTCTGTATAGACCCCAACAACCATACACTGGATGAATCGGCAAAACATGAAGAATGCAAAAATGAAACAATATACAGGTGTACCATTTAAAAAAAAGTTTGGGGTTGCATCTAACTTATGCAGCACCCTATATATGCAAAAACAATTTTAGCTTGTAGATAACGTTAGTACCTGCAACTTCCGTTGTCATTTTAGTGAATTTTCTTTTTAAAAAATCACTAACGAGGAGATCGCGACTTTTGAATTTTGAAAAAAATTCTTCAAATGAACGCTATTTAACACCCCTGGAACCCAAATCCGAGGTCGGTTTCAGACTTTATATGTTTATATATATATATATATATATATATATATATATATATATATATATATATATATATATATATATATATATATATATATATATATATATATATATATATATATATATATGTTTATATATTTATGTGTCACACGGCTAACTCAAAAAATAATGGACCGATTTTAATAAAACTTGGTGAGTACCTTGCTTTTGCAAGTGGCTTGGACAAGTTCGTTAGCCAGGAAAATCGGACAAGTTTTTCCCGAAAAATTTTGCGTTTTCTTTCGAAAAATGTTTATATCTCCGGAAATAACAAAGTTAAGGCAACCATATTGGGTACAAGGATTTATATCATAAAAAGAAAACCACGCACCAAAATTTGAATCTCTACGTTAAAATAAAAAAAAAACGTTATAAGCTTTTAAGTTTTTCTTCTTAAAACGTCAAAAACTCGCAATTAAAAATGTCAAAATTGACATGATCTAAATAAAGAACTTGAAACTAACATTACGGGCGATGTAGCAGAAATTTTGTAAGAAGTGTGTCTATAAACCCTTAAGTTTCAGCTTCAGCCACCATTATCCTTCATTTTACTTGAGTATTTGCAGAAAATGAATTTCAAATAGACCCTTTTTCGGATTCTCTAGCTGTGGTTTCAACTATAGGGTTATAATACATGAAGAAAAGCTTTGTACCTACCCCTTGTTAAGCATATTGCGCGCACGAAGCACTGTGAGATTCGGCATAGTTAAAGTGCATATAAACAAGGAGAGCAGAAAGTTAAAATGTATGTATAATATGTGATTAATAAATTAAACATTGCTTTCTTCTAATTAGACGAGCGTCTCGCGACAGTAAAAACTTTGATGGGTTTTTGTCGTTTTAACGAAATAAAAGACCTCCCTGACTGTGCTGTGTACACACAATCCTGCCAACTGACCTTCCTGACCTGCCCTGATATCAGTTTGCGTAATCCAAATCTAAAAGAAGTTAAAAGGCAAAGGAAAAGTTCATTATGCTCACATAACCTTGATATATGGCAGGGTTGATTTTCCTTCTCCTTTTAGCTTTTAATTAGGCAAACTGATGCCAGGGCAGGTCTGAAAAGTCAGTTGGTATGATTTTTTGTAACATCACGTTAGGGAGGCCTATAATTTCGTTAAAACAACAAAAACTCATCCAAGTTCTTACTGTCGCGAGACGCTCGTCTAATTAGAGAGTAGGATTGATTCCCAGTGCGACGGGTAATATATTCGTGTCAGTGTAAAACACATATTACTCTTATCGTCGTATATAACAATTATGGTCAGTTAAAGAAAAATATCTCAAAACGTCAAAGTCGCAATTTGAACGTCAAAATTGGCAATGTTTAGGCAAAGAACGTGAAATAAATACGGATTGTGAAAAGAAAATGTTGCAAGAAGAGTGTTCTGTGAAATCTTAAGTTTCAGCTTCAACCGTCATTGCCCTCAATTTTACTAAAATATTTACAAAAAATTCATTTCGAATAGAACCTTTCTCTGATGCTTTGGCTGTCGGTTTAGTTAAGTTGATGCTTTCGCTGTAGGTTTAGTGAAGTTTATGGTTTAACGGTCTATAATTTTTAGCTAATTTTGGTAGAACAAATTCGTTAATGCATTTTGCATTTTTTTATCGAAATATGATGCATGTTTATAAGAAAAAAATTTGGACGCAGTAAGTGCGTTTTTGTAGCGAATTTTCATTAAATCTTTCAAATTGCATAACTCAATTTGCTATTAACATCAGGTTTGTTGGCTAGGAAACCAACATTTAAGTTTAGTTGCGGAAAATCTTTGTACATTTTCAAACAATAAGTAATTTTGATAAAATATAGTACATTGTTTCTACTACATAGGCTATACTGGTAATCAGATTAATGCCTGCTCGCATTGGCTATTAAAAACACTTTTATGAAAATTCACTTTCATAACGCACTTGCTGCGTCCAGACTTTTTTTTTAAAGTAATCTTGGCAATACCATTGTCTTCAAAATTTGTACAGAAGAGTGTTTCATATTGTAAAATAATAATAATAATAATTAATAATAATAATAATAATAATAATAATAATAATAATAATAATAATAATAATAATAATAATAATAATAATAATAATAATAATAATAATAATTCTATTATATTCTATTTATACAAGAACTACACTGTCTAAGAAATAATGTTATGTTACAAAGCACTTCAATAGACGTATGTGCGGTGTTGCCACATCTCCAGAATTTCCCCAACATCTGGGAATTTTTGCACAATCTGGCAACACCGCCTCCCCACCCCCCTGGGGGTGCCTGGGGTGACCCCCCTCAGGCGAAGTCTCAACCCTCTAGGACCAGAAATAACGAAGTTACCAACTTGTACCCCGTCGGAACGGATAACTGAGGTCTGCACATTCCGAACACCCTGTATATACGCACATTCCGAACACCCTGTATATACACCCTATATACGCAGAGAACCCTTACACCCTGTATACGCAGAGAGATCTTATAGTTCGAGAAACACCTCTTGTGTAACATAGGAGTGGTGACCACATTTGGATCATCCTGTATACACATCCCCCTGTATACACACGGGACCGATCTGTATTCACAGAACCTTCTAGTAAAAGAAGGTCCTGGAACGTTCTGGAATGGAACTCTCTAGAAAGGAGGGGAAGGTACGGCGAGTATATAAAAGCGAGAGCAAGCCAGCCCGAGTTTAGTTCAGTTCAGTAAGAGAATGTGGTAGTGACTTGAGGAAGCAGTGTAAAGTGTTAAGAGAGTAGCTACTGTAGTAGCAGTGTAGAGACTTGTGTGCAGATTAGTAATTGTAGACAGTAAATTAAGTGTTTTGTGAGAGAGACATTCTAGAAATTTTATTGTATCCATATTTAGAGTGTAAATAAAGTTGTTTTGTTAAAATTAAAAAGTCTCACTTATCCAGAACCCGGAGAAAACGCAACAATTTGGTGTCAGAAGTGTGGGATAAGTGAGTGAAGAAGTGAACCGGCAAGCTAGCTGTAAATGGTAAACACCAGATCGACTGACTACGACAAGATGGCTGAAATCAAAGAGTTGATGGACTTTCTGAAAAGACAACGCGAAGAAGACGACAGAAGACGACAAGAGGAAGAACAGAGGCGTCTTGAAGATAAAGAAGAACTCAAGAAGCAACGCGAAGAAGACAAAGAAGACCTCCGAAGTATGTTCCACAATATGAGAGTTGATGTAAAAGAAGAAATTGAACAGATCAACGAACAAATAGAAAATGTGGACTATAAAATAGGAGTGGTGAACAGTAAAGTGGAAAATGCAACAGAGGATTGGAACAAACGATGGGAAGAAGTTGAAGGGTTGAAAGAACAAATGAAGATGATGATGAAAGGCACAGAAGTCAGACATAGAGAACTGACAGAACAGGTGATGGGCCAAACTGATAGAACTCAACCAAGAGGAGTTACTGGAATGTCCCCAGCTCAAAATTGTCCGGAAGAAGATATGCCAATCGTGCAGCGGCCTCATGGAACCTTGAAGCCGCCGACTTTCGACGGAGAAACATCGTGGCCAATGTACAGGAGGCAGTTTGAAGCGGCAGCTCTCAGCAATGGGTGGAGCGAACAACAGGCAGCAACTGCTCTAATTCTCTCGCTTCGAGGTAAAGCCCTAGAAATCCTCCAGAACATCCCGGAGTCGAAACAGCAAAACTACTTAACAGTGATACAGGCCCTAGATTTGAGATATGGTAACAAGTACATGAGCCAGGTCTACCAGACACAACTAAAGTCAAGGGTCCAAAAGCCAAATGAGACGCTGCAAGAATTTAGTGCCGAAGTGGAGAAAATTGTGCGACTGGCATATCCCCAAGCCCCAGAAGAATTTGTCAACCAGATTACCGTCCAGACCTTCATCGATGGGGTACTTGACAATGAAATGCAACAAGCTTTGAGGCTCGGAAGCATTTATGGTTTGGAATTTGAAGCAGCCAAGAATGCATCTCAACCTCGCCGCAACAGGCTGCGCGAAGTGAAGGAGATAGAGGACTTTGCAGACACGACAGCAGAACTAAGGCAAGAAATGAAGTTGATAAAAGAAGCCATAAGCAAGCTCACTGTACCGGTTGGGGCACGTAGGACGAAAGCAGATTGGTCAGACATAGAATGCTACAAGTGTGGTAGGAAAGGGCACATAAGTAGGCAGTGCTCACAAACCCAACAGGTGGCTCGCAGAAGACAAGAATATACCAACAGTGAGCGGCGTCAGGGAAACGACCTGACGCCAGTGTAAGGGGGCGGCAGCTGGCGTGCGAGTCCCAAGGCCCCAAAGTCAAGGTCTCCACTATCCGACGCTACCACGAGAGCCTCGTTATACCTGGCAGCATAGACGGAAGACAATGCAGTTTCACCATCGATACTGGTGCCACTAGATCCGTTGTACGTCCAGACATGTTGCCAAACAGGTCCGCACTCACGACCAACAAACAGCCTGTGTTGGAGACGGCAAAAGGAGATAGGATACCTGTGCATGGAGAGGCCACTGTTTTCATTAGGCTGGGCAGTACTGAGCTACAGGTAAGGGCTGTCGTCGCAGAAATCGTCGACGAATTTATTCTGGGCCTGGATTTAATGGAAGATTTCGATGTCCTGTCAGTAGACTTCCAGAATAAGATCTTGAAAATCGGTAACGAAGAGTTGTATTTATCTCCAACAGCAGGCGAAGCTAATCCCAGGGTGAGACTTATTGTCGACGAGGATACACGGATTCCTGGTAACAGTGAGAAGATTGTCAGAGCCAGACTAGAGAAGAAACTTGATGGTATGTCTGCTCTCATAGCGGAGCCCCTAAAAGATAGACATGATGGTGCCCTCGTCGCACGATGCTTAGTAGACCCGAAGAGGACAATACCCATAAGAGTGGCTAACGTGCAAACTAACAGGGTCACATTGAAGAAAGGTGAGGTTATCGCCACTTGCGAGCCCATTGACCGAGTGACGTTGTCAAGAAAGGTGACACCCACGGCATTAGACAGAAGACTGCCAGTAGAAATGGTAGAGCGGTTCAAGAATTCTTGGGGCCAATTGAACGACATGGAGATGGAAATGGCCCTGAAGTTCGTATTGGAAGAGGCCGATATTTTCGCTCAAGATAAAATCACAGGTCGTACGAGTCTAGTGCAACACAGAATTAATACTGGCGACGCAAGACCAATTAGACAGCCGCCGAGAAGACTGCCTTTTGCCAAGCAATCAGAAATCAAGGCGATGGTTAACGAAATGCTGGAAGATGGTGTGATTGAGGAGTCTAATAGTCCTTGGTCGTCCCCAGTAGTTTTGGTCACCAAGAAAGACGGCACTATGAGATTTTGCGTGGACTATAGGAAGCTGAATGATGTCACCAAGAAAGACAGTTATCCCCTGCCCCGGATCGACGACACTTTGAACACTTTGGCCGGATCAAAGTGGTTCTCTACATTAGACCTGAAAAGTGGCTACTGGCAAGTAGAACTCCATAAAGACGATAAGGAGAAGACTGCTTTTTCAACCGGGAATGGGTTGTACCAATTCAAGGTCATGCCATTCGGCTTATGTAATGCTCCTGCCACCTTCGAGCGACTAATGGAGTTAGTGCTGAGAGGACTGACATGGGAAACATGCCTGGTGTATCTCGATGATGTCATGGTGATTGGAAGGACTTTCGATGAACACCTGTCGAATCTGAAGCAAGTTTTCTCCAGGCTGAGAGGTGCCAATCTGCAACTTAATCCCAAGAAATGCGTCCTCTTCCAGAAGAAAGTGAGTTTCCTCGGACATGTCGTTTCTGAGAAAGGGATAGAAACTGATCCAGAGAAAATAAAGGCAGTAAGAGACTGGCCTGTGCCGAGGAACAAACATGAGGTCAGAAGTTTTCTGGGACTTTGCAGCTACTACCGACGCTTTGTGAAGTACTTCAGCAGCATTGCGAAACCTCTGCATAGCCTGACTGAAAATAAGGTCGAGTTTATCTGGTCACCAGATTGCCAAGAGTCTTTTAGAGAACTCAAACATCGTCTTCTCACTGCTCCTATACTGGCTTATCCTCAGGACGAAGGACTGTTCATACTGGACACCGATGCTTCCCAGTATGGCATTGGGGCAGTACTCTCGCAGCTCCAAGCCGGAGAAGAAGTTGTGATAGGCTACTTCAGCAAAACGTTCGGAAAAGCAGAAAGGAATTACTGTGTAACCCGGAAAGAACTGCTGGCAGTTGTAAGATCCATCGAACATTTCCACAGCTTCCTGTATGGAAGAACATTCCGCGTGAGGTCGGATCACTCTGCTCTGCAATGGCTTCTGAACTTTAGAAATCCCGAAGGACAGATAGCCCGATGGATAGAGAAACTGCAGAGCTACGACTTCCGGATTGAACATCGAAAAGGAAGAAGTCACGCCAATGCAGACAGCCTGTCAAGAAGACCATGTTCAGTGCATGAATGTAAATTTTGCGAGAGACAAGAGAACAAAGAGATCGACAAAGTAACTCATCAGATCAAACAACTGGTGACGGAACAGGAGAATAACACCGATCTAGACGTAAATCTTGAATACATCAGAGACGCACAGAAGACAGATCCAGACTTGAAAAGTATTAGAGAATGGCTCGAAAAGGGGAAAAGACCTGAGTGGCACGATGTGTCCCGGCTTGGGGCAGAGGTTAAAGGCTACTGGCTACAGTGGGACTCCTTGTGCCTAAAGAATGACTTGATCACTCGAAAATGGGAAACTGTCGATGGTAGAGACTGTATATACCAGACTGTTGTGCCAAGTGAGTGCATAGACAGTGTTCTTCATGAGTTACACAATAGTAGAAGTGGAGGCCACTTTGGGGTCAACAGGACTCTCGCCAGAGTCAGGGACCGCTTCTATTGGATAAATTGCCGAAGAAGCGTGGAAGAATGGTGCAAACGGTGTGACCAGTGTGCTTCAAAGAAAGGACCAAAGACCCGATCCAGAGGAAAAATGATGCAGTACATCTCAGGTGCACCGTGGGAGAGAGTTGCCGTAGACATCGCAGGACCTTTTCCCATCACAGAGTCTGGGAACAGATACATAATGGTGGCGATGGACTACTTCTCGAAATGGCCTGAAGTTGCGCCGATGCCCAACCAAGAGGCAACGACCGTGGCAGAAGCCCTGATGGAAAATGTCATATCACGGCATGGCGTACCCTTGGAGATTCACACCGACCAGGGCCGGAATTTCGAATCAGAGGTCTGGAAGAGCCTAATGGACTTGCTAGGCATAAAGAAAACGAGAACAACGCCACTCCACCCTCAATCAGACGGCATGGTAGAACGACATAACAGGACCATTAATCAGTATCTTGCTATGTTTGTTGACGAGAATCAGAGAACCTGGGACAAGCTGATACCTCTGTTCCTCCTAGCTTACAGAAGCTCTCAGCATGAATCTACCGGCTACACTCCATCCATGATGTTGACCGGCAGAGAGATGCGGCTACCAATCGACATGACGAGACCACCACCGAACGAGGACATAGCGGACCTAGCTACGTTACCTGAGTATGTCGCCGACCTAGAAGGAAAACTGCGCACTATACACAGATGTGTCAGAGATAGGCTCCTCTTAAGCAGTGACCGGATGAAGATGCGCTTGGATCGCAGAGCAACACCCCATACATTCAAGGAAGGTGATGCAGTGTGGCTGTACCAACCAACAAGGAGAAAGGGCCTCAGTCCCAAACTTCAGAAACCATGGGAAGGGCCATACTTGGTGACTAAGAAAATTAACGACCTAGTCTACAGAATCCAGCTGTCTCCAAGAACTAAACCCAAAGTTGTTCACATAGAGAGGTTGAGTCCCTATCGGGGCAACGAACCCCCAAGTTGGCGGCCGGTAAATACTGTTCGGGACGAACAGTCTTAAGGAGGGGGGCAGTGTTACAAAGCACTTCAATAGACGTATGTGCGGTGTTGCCACATCTCCAGAATTTCCCCAACATCTGGGAATTTTTGCACAATCTGGCAACACCGCCTCCCCACCCCCCTGGGGGTGCCTGGGGTGACCCCCCTCAGGCGAAGTCTCAACCCTCTAGGACCAGAAATAACGAAGTTACCAACTTGTACCCCGTCGGAACGGATAACTGAGGTCTGCACATTCCGAACACCCTGTATATACACCCTATATACGCAGAGAACCCTTACACCCTGTATACGCAGAGAGATCTTATAGTTCGAGAAACACCTCTTGTGTAACATAGGAGTGGTGACCACATTTGGATCATCCTGTATACACATCCCCCTGTATACACACGGGACCGATCTGTATTCACAGAACCTTCTAGTAAAAGAAGGTCCTGGAACGTTCTGGAATGGAACTCTCTAGAAAGGAGGGGAAGGTACGGCGAGTATATAAAAGCGAGAGCAAGCCAGCCCGAGTTTAGTTCAGTTCAGTAAGAGAATGTGGTAGTGACTTGAAGAAGCAGTGTAAAGTGTTAAGAGAGTAGCTACTGTAGTAGCAGTGTAGAGACTTGTGTGCAGATTAGTAATTGTAGACAGTAAATTAAGTGTTTTGTGAGAGAGACATTCTAGAAATTTTATTGTATCCATATTTAGAGTGTAAATAAAGTTGTTTTGTTAAAATTAAAAAGTCTCACTTATCCAGAACCCGGAGAAAACGCAACAGTTAGTTTATTGCCGGTATGACATAATGGTTAAGAAAATTTAAAATCTCTTCGGGGAGGTTACAACTTGTGAAGACTTTTATGTATCAGTTTTTAGAAGTCTATCTTTGATAGTTTTCTGTTTGACAGACGGAAACCGCAAATAGCTCTATGTATTGGTATTCTTATTTTATTACACCCAGTCGCGTAAATAGGTGTGAAAAGTGACAGTCGTAGTGTAAATATTAATCAACCACGTATGGGGGTAATTCATATTCCGTCCAGCTTCGTGACAGTTTATACGACGCAACAAGGCATACATCTCATTTCTCTGCCTTCAATTATTTATATGCTTGTCACACTCTTCATTTTCTTTGTTTTTATTGCCAATATACCTATATCATATGATGTATCAAAGGACCTAGTTTGCGGATTGAGGGAGTGAAGATTTGTTATTGTAACACACAGCATGTTAGGAAATCCAAAAGTCATCGAAATGTCGATGTTCTATGAAATGAGTTCTAAAAGCTGCAATTTAAAAGATTTTGGAAAAAGCAGGCGCGGAAAAAGCTGTAAACTAGGAACGATGTATTCATTACATAATGATTCGATTTTTGGATCATATAAATAGTATTCATAACATCGGCTGTAGGATGGAGATAAAGTCAAATGAAAAAAGTTGGGGGCGCAGCAAGTGCGTTATGGTAGCGAATTTTCATGAAATGCTTCAAATTTGAATATCTGAATTTTATATAATACGAGGGAAGACTGAAATCAAAATTACCTAACCAAGAATAAAAAGATTTAGAGGAAAAGCAAACTTTTATTTTTCGATATAGAAACACACTTAATCCAACGCCTTTTGGGTGGCAAATATACTTTTATCTTGTTTTGTTGTGTGAGTCCAGTGCAATCCCCACATTTCATCACCCTTTACAACTTTGCAAACAGATCTCGACCACGAGTTGCAGCTGCAAGGTTTTCTTCACAGTATTCTTGGAATTCAGCGCAGACAATTTATTCATCTCCAAATTTTTATGCAAAATTATCAACAACACAAACGCTTCCCAGATCCATGTTTCATAAGCGACAATGAAATTCGCCAACACCATACCACCATTGCTTTCATTTTCTTGATGCTGACTTTGGTGTTTGCCTACACAGGTCGTTTACTTCTGGACATCTCCAGTGGAATCCCTGCCTCATTATTGACAGCATTGTCATAATTTTATTTAAAAATATTATAGACAATGTTTACCATACATAGCAGAGCGTTGAGCGCGCATGCGTGTGTGTGTGTGCAGTCTCGCTTGCATGTATGCGTGCGTATTTGCTTGAGTGTATCTGAGAGTGTGTATGTATAATGTGTACAACTAAATTAAATAATGATTATTCGCTTAGTTTATTCTTCCGTCTAATGACGCTAACTTTGTTAGCGAATCGAATGTCAGGCCTAAAAACTGCAGTGTGATGAACTTGGTTTTCCAAATTGTACTAGTCAGTGCTCATCACAGGTGCCATACTTCACTCTCTAAAAAGAGGTCTCATGAAATGCTTCAAATTCGTGCACAGGGCAAGAACAATATCAGATGGGCACAAATTGGAAGGGGAATTGAGAAAACTAAAAGAAAGTACTACAACAAAACTGGTACAGTCGAGCACATAAGAAACGTCATGAGAGAATATGAGAATCTACGCTCCAGAAATGAAAAATTAGCGATCAACCAAATGCGGCGACATATCCAGCTTATATAAAGGGGTGTACTGCGAAAATAAGAAGACCGCTGGTGAAATACGGGGTCAAATTTAGATATTCAGCATTGGAGAAAATTCAATTAAAACGACCTAGTATTACGGACAAAATACCACAACTGCAGAAGCCAGTATATGCAGGATACATTACTCATGTGGACTAGTATATATTGGGCAAACTAATCATAAGGTAAGCTTGCGACATTGTATTTGAGCAAGTTGAATATCTGCATGTTCCGTCCTTCGTAGGACGCGTAAAGCTGTCGGTTCCATGTACGTGCGATGTTGGGCACGTTAGAGATCCGTAGCCTCCTTACAGAAAGGATATGTAACATAACATACTAATAATAATACAGTAATACAGTATCTAACATGTTCCCATAAAACAAACAATAACCCATCCAATCATATATTATTATATCGACTTACTAAATATTATCGGGAAGTGTGTTGCCTTTGATAATGGTGACAATGTAACGGCAACATTTCCAGGATAGTAAGGTGAAACTGCTCCCTGGCGTCAGTGATTGGCCATAGTCGCCGCGGAAATAAACCGACGTTAAAGAAACAAAATACAATACAATATACCAACCTAGAATACGTTTGTTTTTTTAATTTTCTAATTAAATTTAAAAAAAAAACTGAACGCAAGAAGTGGGTTATGGTATTGAATTTTCATTGAAATAATCAAGGCATTTTTTTTTTCGAATATTATATATGCACTAAGAAAAATGATATTTGCTGGAATATTTATTAGATTTTGTTTAACACGCAAATATTTTGGTCTTGTGTCCTCCTGTGACAGCCATTTTTTTTTGTCATGAAAGGCCTATAACTTTTTTCTTTTAACCTAAAGATCTAAATTTTAGTGCATAGATTACTTTTTAACATATAACCTGCACACCGAGTTTGGTTGCCATAGCTTTATTTTCGGGGATACAAAAATAAAAAAAATAAAAAAATGTACCGGAAAGACTGGTAGAATTTTCCTGACTAACGAAGCTATCTAAGCCATTTACAAAGCTAAGGTACCTGCTAAATTTCATCCAAATCGGTCTATGAGTTTTTGGAGTTTTCGGTGTGATACATATATACTCGTATGTATATATATATATATATATATATATATATATATATATATATATATATATATATATATATATATATATATATATATATATATATATATATATATATATATATATACAAAAATTTTAAATGACCTTGAATATGGGTTGTAATGGACCTAGTTCGAGCTCTTTTTGAAGAAATTTTTTTAGTCGCGATACCGTCATTAGTGAAAAATAGTGGAAAATTCACTAAAAGGAAAAACTATTTTAATATTCAGTTTCAGTTGTAAATTAAATATGAGAATTATAGCTACTAGAGTGTGAAAATCTCGTGTTCTTTATCTAGCGGTATTGAACCAGTTATGTCATTATATATATTTTTAAAAGGTATATAAAAGGATACGAGGGCGGGTCAATAAGTCCGTAACTTTTTGAATTTCCCGCCCCTTCACAGGAAGGGCAACACTGCTCCTGGCAACAAGCATCTATCAGTTGACTCGTGTCAAATTTTGAACAAGCTGCGTCCTTTAGTTTCTGTTAGATAGCAATTGAAAGCAGACAACCTCTTGAGTTATAACGAAAATAGAAAAAAATGAATTTAGTGTGCCCATCAAACATTATTTTTTCCGGAAAAAAACATCACTGAAGCCAAAGCTAAGCTTGATAAATACTATGGGGACTCTGCACTATCAATTTCCATGGTAAAAAAAGTGGTTTACTGAATTTCGTTGCGGTCGTACAGGCACAAATGACGCCGAACGTTCAGGAGGCCCAGTTGAAGTCGCTACACCCGAAACAATTGAACAAATTCAGTGAATTGAAAATCAGTTGAAAGTGCGGGAGATTGTGAAAGCCATATGCATATCACGTGGCTCAGAGTTTTGGATTTAGCATCATCACTTGGGTATGAGAAAGCTATCCGAAAGATGGGTGCCGCGTTTGCTCACAATCGACCACAAACGCAATCGTGCGACAACTTAGAAGGAGTGTTTCGCGTGGTTCAACCGCAATAGGGAAAAATCTAATGTTATTTAGTAATAAGCTTTACAGATTGTAACCAACAATACATTAGTCAACTTTAAGAGCTATTAAATCTGGAGTAACTTGTCAAAAATAATATACGTGTAAAACCAGATGCTTCTGCTTTATCACAACATATAAAGTCATATAAGTAATACATTTTTATAAAATAAAAATTCTCACAAATAAAAGCAACTACTTTTAGAGTTGTTTTTTTCTTTGGGAAATGGATATTCATGTTTAAAATTGATTTGCTCTCCATCAAGACAAATTTAAATTCACATGGAATCTCTAGTTGTAATATTGGATAATCGTTTTCATAATGCATCAAAGAGTGTATTGATTAAAATAGTTTAGGATCTACCTATTATTTACTTAGTTAATTATATACTTCACTTAAAAAATTTAAACTAACCCAGGATATAGATTCTGGGGTCTTAATTTGCGCCAGTTTCGCTAAAAAACGATGTGATTACCAATTAATAACTATTTACAGAATCACTCATTTTCGATTATCAATTATTATTGAAAAGTTACATTAACTGATTTAGTTTATCCAATTACTGTGCAATATCTTCATCAGAGCCAAGATACTCTCGTTTACTCAATTATTGTAATTACTAGACATAATTTCATTGATTGGATGTTATTAAAGTAATCACTTTTAACTACCCAGAAATATAGTTAAGTTATTAGTGCCACCATATTCTGTCAACGATTATCTCGTTAAAGGAAATTAAAACTTATGTAATCTGTTACAAAATAGACTCGCTCCTTCATACAGATTAACTACTTAGGCAGTCTAGGTACATTTTATGAATGTTAGTAGGAAGAAAATGTTCGGGACGCAGCAACTGCGTTATGGTAGTGAATTTTCATAAAAATGTTTTTAATAGCAAATATGTTTTATAAGAAAGCATGCATCAAATTTGGTTTCATCAAAATGACTTGATTGTTTGAAAATTTAGAAAAATTTCCGAAAGTAAACTTAAAGTGTTCCCGAAAAAACTGGTTTCTTGGTCAACCTTATAGGTTAATAGCAAATTGAGCTATTCAACTTTTGAAGCATTAAATGAAAATTCACTACCATAACGCACTTTCTGCGTCCCGAATTTCTTTTCTTACAAATATGTATTATATTTCGATGGAAAATGCAAAAATTCAATAAAATAAGGCGTGTTCGATTAAAAAAAAATTTGAATCACCAACGACTTATGGGCCACTCTGTAATTGTAGAAATATTTTTTTAAGTAGCTCAAGACACCCTATAATTAATGTATACAATTTTTTCTCGTATCTTGTATAATAATGATTATTATTGATTTTTTTACGAAAATTCGACAAAAATTATATACCATTAAACGATAAACTTTATAGCCAAGACTACTGCCAAATTATCAGAGAAAGGATCTATTTGAAATGAATTTTCTGGAAATCTTTTAGTAAAATGAAGGACAATGGCGTTTGAAACTAAGACTTCACGCTTTGTAAAACATTTTGTAAAATGCAAAAAAGCAATAACGGGTTCGAAAAAAAAAAGAAAATTTATATCAACAACGACTTATGGGCCACCCTGTGATTCTAGAAATAATTTTCCGAAAATAAAGTTAAATGTTGGTTTCCTAACCAACAAAACTTAGGTTAATAGCAAATTGAGTTATTGAAATTTGAAGGATTTAATGAAAATTCGCTACTAAAACGCACTTACTGCGTCCAGATTTTTTTCTTACATGCATCGTATTTCGATAAAAAATGCAAAAATGCATTAACGAATATGTTCTACGTAAATTGGTTAAAAATTATAGACCGTTAAACCATAAACTTCACTAAACCTACAGCGAAAACATCAAGTTAACTAAACCGACAGCCAAAGCATCAGAGAAAGGGTCTATTTGAAATGAATTTTCTGTAAACATTTTAGTAAAATGAAGGGCAATGACGGTTGAATCTGAAACTTAAGGGTTCGCAGAACACTATTCTTGCAACATTTTCTTTTCACAATCCGTATTTGTTTTACGTTCTTTGCCTAAACATTCGCAATTTTGACGTGTCAAATTGCGAGTTTGACGTTTTGGGGAAAACTCCAAAATTTGTTTCTTTATCTGCCCGTAACTTTTTTGTTTTTAAACTTAAAGACTTAAGTTTTGGTACGTGGTTCACTCTTTATAATACAAATACGCTCATCAAATTTGGTTGCCCTTACTTTGTTATTTCCGGAGATTTAATTTTTTTTAGAAAGAAAAAGCAAAATTTTCCGGGAAAACCCTTTCCGAATTTCCTGGCTAACGAACTTATCCAACCACTTGCAAAATGAAGGTATTGACCAAATTTGATCAAGATCGGTCCACTATTTTTTGAGTTATCGGTACGATATATATATATATATATATATATATATATATATATATATATATATATATATATATATATATATATATATATATATATATATATATATATATAACACGGATCTCCCCATTAGTGAATGTTTTTAAGAAAATTCACTAAAAAAGCGATATTTTTGAATTTTGCATCCCATATTTATTACCAAATACTACATTTAATGTGGGACTAAAATGAGACTTATTTGAAACAATATATCTACTTACAAAAATAAATAAAATAACATTGTGGAGTAAACGTATCCTGTCAAAATCATCACGGTGATTATCAGGTTCAGTTCCAACAAGATGGAGCACATTCTCACTTTCATTTGAAAATAACTAATTAACGCTAACAGCAATAAAGTAGGTTCTATATAATGAAAATATACAAATACATCAACCTATTACATTATTAGAACTATTTTCAGTATAGTTAAACGTATTTTGTTTAATATATTTAATTAGAAAGAAGACTTTCCAAGAAAGTGGAATCCATTAATTCAGTTAGCTTATTTTAGACAGGGTAGTATTGTCGCATATGTGTCTTTTTACTTCCAAAGCTTCAAAAAGCCAAGTTTACGCTTGTCATTACAAAAATGTAGTGGCTCTATGAGGTTATTGTGGGTCTATCTTGAGTATCGATATGTTTTGAAAATGTAGATTTGTCAGCGTGGTTATTTCTAAGTGCAGAAATAAGGTCGTTATACAGGGTGGCGCATTGAAAACGAAACAGACTGATTTGCGTCCAGAGAATATTTTTTTAAGAAACGCTGAAACACGTCAATTTTAATATTGAGGGGGCATGTTTTGACATAAATTTCAACTTTGCAACATCAACCCCTTAACGGTGGCGATAACAATCCTTATATTTTAAATAGGGAACATTGGTCTAGTGTTACATCATTTGAAAGCTCTTTCTTTTCTGTATTCAGCACACAATTTTTTTTTAAGTTTTATCAACTTGTTTAAAAATTATTCACAGTTGGAGTTGCAAGAACGTATTTCATTGATTGTGCTAAGAAATGCACTAGTTAGTCAAGTTTTCGTTATAAAAAACTAAAAACAAAACCAAACGTTCATAAATGTTTATTCAGTTAAGTAAGTGTTCAAATTGTTAACCACCAGCTTCCATACAAAGGTACAAATTTTGTTCAAAACGAGCTCTGACATTCTGGGACATTTGTGGAGTTATTAGACGGAATTCTTCAACAAGCCGTCGTCGTAATTCTTCCAGAGACTCCGGTTCTGTTACGTAAATTCTACTCTTTAAATGGCCCCATAGAAAGAAGTCTAAAGGAGTTAAATCCGGTGATCTAGGGGGCCACTCAATAGCACCTCTACGCCCAATCCATTGCTCTGGAAACTCTCTGTTCAAAAACTCCCTAACATGTTGTGAAAAATGCGGAGAAACTCCATCTTGTTGAAACACTAATTGATTTTCTTGATAGCGATCATCATTTTCAACAACGTCAATTAATATAGGGTAAACGATATCTTCTAATAACGCTAAATACATTTCGCCCCTCAAATTGCCATTAAGAAAAATTGGTCCGATTAAACGGTCTCCAAAAATGCCAGTCCAGACATTCAATTTCTGTGGAGTTTGAGTGTGGACTTCGTGAAAATTTCTTGAAATATTATCTGCCCAATAACGACAATTATGACGATTGACTGTAGAGTTTAATAAAAACGTACACTCGTCTGAAAAACAGATATTGAACAGAAAGTTCCCGTTATCAGCTATTCGTGCAGACATGACTCCACAAAACTCCAGCCGCCGATCAAAATCATCTTCATTCAGTTGTTGTACAAGATGAATTTTATACGGGTGAAATATATGATGCTTCAATATTCGCTGAATAGTTTTTGTTTTGATGTTTGAAACAGTGGCCAATATTCTCGTGCTCAAAGTTGGGTCTGCAGCAATTTGTCCTAAAACTTCAATCTCAGTAGTCTCATTTCTAACCGGAAATTCACGTTCAGGATCCCGTTTTTGTTTTTGTTGTTGAACCACTTTGTCGAAACTTTGCAACTAACTCCAAAATGTATTTTCTGTTAACATGTCTGTTCGGATGTCGTTTATTAAACAAGTTTGCAGTACAGTTGGCACAGTCATCGTTTTTGAAAAAAAGAGTAATTATTTCAACTTTTCTACAGAATACACCATTGTGAAATTAATTGTCGGTAGTACTATCAAGTATCAAACCGACCGATAAACTAAAATAATAAACCGCATTTCTCTCATTCAGATAAGAAATGTTCTGATAGTCAATTTTTTGTTTACAAACCAACAAAACATTGACTATCAGCACATTTATTGTCGGAATGAG
This sequence comes from Tillus elongatus, assembly GCA_964006375.1. Classification (NCBI taxonomy): domain Eukaryota; kingdom Metazoa; phylum Arthropoda; class Insecta; order Coleoptera; family Cleridae; genus Tillus; species Tillus elongatus. The sequence continues at coordinate 149,369,001 of OZ023265.1, forward strand.
TGAAATGCGTTTTTGCAACTTCAACTGTGAATAATTTTTAAACGAGTTGATAAAACTTCCAAAAAAATTACTGTGCTGAATTCAGAAAAGAAAGAGCTTTTAAGTGATGTAACACTCGACCCATATTCCCTATTTAACATATAAGGGTTGTTATCACCACCCTTAAGGGGTTGATGTTGCAAAGTTGAGTTTTGTGTCAAAACATGTCCCCCTCAATTTTAAAATTGACGTGTTTCAGCGTTTCTTAAAAAAAAATTATCTGGACGCAAATCGGTCTGTTTCGTTTGCAATGCGCCACCCTATACAGAACCTGCGTTATTGCTGTTATAGTTAGTTTGACGCACTTTGGGTCCAGGGGCTGACATCATTATCACTGTACCATTGAGGCGGCTGATAAAAACATAAATTTGAATGTTATTTTTGTTATGTCATATAGTGTTGTATCTTGTGTATCGTAAGAATTAAAAATATATAATGACGAAGGCTTTCATTGTTCGAATAATTTTTGAAAAGTACACTATACATTTAAGTTCACCAAGTGAAATATTTAATTCACATGGTATAATTATGTATTGTTGAGATACGTATGGTGTAAAATTGGTTATTGCAAGTTATTTTAGGCGTGAGATTGATTCTGTAAGCACGAGATCAAATTTTATGAAAAGCCATAAATTGTCTGTTACACATTTTATGTAACCTCTGAAATGAAACCGCTTCCTCCGTTATACGCAAAGGAATTATTGCTTGTTTTATGTCATCAGCTTTTTCAGCTTGTTTGAATAAAAATTTTGGCACCGTGAACTTTGCCGCGTTTAATATGCACTTTTCACTCAGAATTACAATTAGGCAATTTTAAAAACGAGTTCTGTTTTATGCTCACCCGAAAGTTTAATATTTCAAAAATGGTTGCGGATTTGCAGGTTGCTCAGAAAAAAAGATAGAGTTGAATAAAAGAAACATTAAAGTTTAATAAGTTTTGGCGCAGTAACGGCCTCAGTGTAGTGCCTTTTAGTGAATTTTCTTTAAAAAAATTCACTAATGAGGAGATCCCGACTTTTGAATTTTGAAAAAATTTCTTCAAATGAGCACTAATTAGCCCCCCCCAGAACACATATCCGGGGTCGGTTTAAATTTTTATATGTTATATATATATATATATATATATATATATATATATATATATATATATATATATATATATATATATATATATATATATATGTGTGTGTGTGTGTTTTTTTTTTTTTTTTTTTTTTTTTTTTTTTTTTTTTTTTTTTATGTCAACAACACACCACGAGGGCTTACAGCCTAAATACTATCGTACCGTGGGTGTTGACAAGGAGGAAAGAGGCAGCTTGTTAATTCTGGACTTGAAGGTTTGGAGGTTCGGAGGAGAAGGAAAAACATGTGCCGGCAAGGAATTCCACAACTTGGAAGTCCTCGGGACAAAAGAGCGGGCATAACAAGATGTTCTATGTCTGGTGACCTGGACGTTAAAAGGGTGCATTCGCTCTGTTCCCCTGGTAGATCTGCTGGGGGCAGCAGGTGGGGGAATTATGGAGGAAAGCTCCTCTGAGCAGTGCCCGTGCAGATATCTATAAAAGAGAGAGAGGTCACCAACGGCACGTCGGTGGGCAAGGGATGGAAGCCTTTGGGTGAGGGTAGGGTCACCGATGAGACGTACAGCTCTCTTTTGAATGGAGTCCAGGATAGCGAGTGTAGAAGCGGCAGCTGCACCCCAGATGTGGGAGCAGTATTCGAGGTTTGGCCTTATTTGTGAAGTGTATAAGGTATAGAGATTAGTTGGTGAAAAGAATTTGCGAGCCCGGAAGAGGAAACCCAATTTCTTAGCAGCCGCTTCTGCAATTGATGTAACATGTTGGTGCCAATTAAGATTTCGATCCACAGTAATGCCAACAAGAGAAAAGGACTCATTACTTTGAATAACTTGGTTGTTCATTGTGATGGGTCTAGGGCTGCTGTATCTCTTGTGAGAAAGAAAGCAAGACTTAGTTTTGGTGGGGTTGAATTGTACAAGATTTCTACTTCCCCAGTCTAATATTTTTTGGAGGTCTACGGAGACAGAACCCTCCATGAGTCTGCGATCCTCATCTAATTGGGCTAAAGAGACAGGCTTAGAATATTGTATGTTTGAGTGGAGGGTGCTGTCGTCCGCGTAACTGTGAACTGGATTGGATGTGCTAGAGAGGAGGTCATTGATGTGGAGAAGAAACAAAGTAGGGGCTAAAGCTGAACCTTGAGGAACTCCTGCATTAATTGGATACAGTTTAGAGGAATGGCCATCCACAACAACAGATATGCTCCTGTTGGAGAGGAAATTTGCTGTCCAGGTACAAAGTTTTGGTGGTAGGCCATAGGCCGGAAGTTTATTAAACAGCGCTGCGTGCCAGACCTGGTCGAATGCTTTGGATATGTCTAGAGCAACAATCTGGGATTCACCGTGTTGTTCCATAGACTTGTTCCAAGAATGGGTGACAAAGGAAAGGAGGTCGGCAGTCGATCTGCGCTGACGGAATCCGTACTGCCTGTCGTGGATTAGACTGTGTTTTTCAAGGAATTTTAGTAGTTCGGTGTTTATATACTTTTCCATCACTTTAGAGATGACTGAAAGAAGAGAAATAGGCCTGTAGTTGCTAGGAAGCGCTTTGGATCCTTTCTTGGGGATGGGTTGTACTCGAGCAGTTTTCCAGTTACTAGGGAATATGCCTTTATTGTAAGATATCTGAAACAGACGAGTCAGGACAGGAGCAAGTTCTGGTGCGCATTTTTTGAGAACAATTGCTGGGATCTCGTCAAGGCCAGAGGCTTTCCTGGTATTAAGAGAAGAGAGCATCTTTCGTACCTTTTTAGTTTGGAAAATGATATCAGTCATTTTATGCGCGACATTGGGGACTGTTGGTGGTTGAACATTTGGAGGTGGGTTGAGAGTAGAATTTCCGGCGAACAACGAAGCAAAAAGTTCAGCCTTGCCCAGGGCGGTAGAAACAATTTCATCACCTGAGACAAGAGGTGGGAACGTGCTCTTGCAGAAATTATTCCCAATAGACTTAGCAAGAGTCCAGAAGGGTTTGCCGCCGTTGGAGCTTGAGAGGACTTTGTTTTTGATGTGGTTATTAAACGAGTTTTTTGCCTCAGAAAGAATGCGGACATAGCGGTTTCTTGCGTCGTTGAATGCTTGACGATTTTCTTGACTGGGATTGTGTAGAAGCGTTTTGTGAGCTTTGACCTTTTCAAGTCTGGCCTTGTCACAGGATTTAGAGAACCAGGGCTTTTGAGTGGCTGAAGAGGTTTTCTGTGTACGTGGAATAAATAATTCCATGCCAGCTTGGATAATTTCGGTGACGTTTTGTGAGATATCAGAGGGGTCAGGATGAGAGAAGCAGACAGACGCCCATGGAAATGAGGAAAAGTAATTCCGCATTTCGTCCCAGTTTGCGGAGTTGTAGTGCCAAACGATACGTGGGTGTGATGACTGTGTGACCTCGGGTTGCATTGCACAGGAAGCAGTGACCATGCCGTGGTCTGAGCGACCAAGGGGGGCGGTGACTGATATCTTATAGCATTCAGGATTTGTAGTAAGAAGGAGATCCAAGGGATTTGAGCTGTGTGTTGGGATACGAGGAAAATAAGTAGGTTGCTGTACCATATTGGCCAAAGAATTGCTGACTGCAAAGGCCTCCGCTGCTCTCCCTTGTGGGTCGGTTTTTGAAGATCCTAGCCATTCCTTATTATGGACATTGAAGTCGCCAAGAATAGTGACCTCGGAGGAAGGATATTCAGAAATTAGATAGTCGGTTTTTTCAGAAAGGTAGTCAAAGAGCTGGACAAAGTTGTTGTCAGAAGGTGACCGGTAAATGCAACAGATAAATTTAGTTGCAGCCCTGAGAGAGAGTTTTATCCATAGTATGTCTTTTCTTCCAGCTTCTAAATTGGGAAGTCTGGTGCAGGGTAGATTGCTACGGACGTATGCGCACACGCCTCCATGCAATCTAAACGCAGTAAGGAGCTCATACCCCGGGAAATTAAGGTGATTAGTGGCTGTTTTGGCACTGATTTGGGTTTCGGTGAGGAAGAGGAGTTGGGGCCTGTTAGCCTGGAGGAAATGGTGGACGGAGTTCAGGTTAGAATTTAGGCCACATATATTCGAAAAGGATATGTTAAATCTTGATGTTGGCGCCCCCTGTACACCCCTCTCCCGGAGATCCGAATGGAGGGGTATTTTGCCTCCGGAATATTTTATACAAGGAGGAGCCATCATCATTTTTGCTTATAAGGGAAACCGACTCATACACCAGAACCGGAAACGTCCGTTGGGACTTCACCGGCCCCTTGATGTATGGGGTGGTACCTCCTCGGGCGTGAAAAAATCCTTTACTATTACATAAAGGAAAATTCCACTACCATTCCTTTCGCAAGTCGCTTGGATAATTTTGTTAGCCAGGAGCGAGGTTTTCGCGGAAAAATTTGTGTTTTCATTCGCAAAATATTTATATCTCCAAAATTAACAAAGTAAGGGCAACCAAATTTGGTAAGCTGGTTTATATCGTTATAGGTGTGCCACCTACCAAAATTTAACTCTGTAGGTCAAAAGACAAAAAAGTTATGGGCATTTAAAGAAAAATAAATTGGGGGTTTCCTCAAAACGTCAAAGTGACAATTGAAAACGTCAAACTTCGCAACATTTAGGCAAATAACTTGAATCTAATACGATCTATGGAAAGAAAATGTCTCAAGAAGAATGTTTTACATACACCGAACTCTTAGTTTCAACCGTCATTGTCCTTCATTTTACTAAAATATTTCCAGAAAATTCATTTCTAATAGACCCTTTCTCTGATGCTTGGCAGTAGCCTTAGCTATAGAGTTTAATGTTTAATGGTATATAATTTTTGTCGAATTTTCGTAAAAAAACAATAAAGCTCAATATATTCGTTATTATACAAGATATGAAAAAATATTGTATACATTAATTATACGGTGTTTTGAGCTACATCTTAAAAAATTATTGCGACAATCACAGGGTGGCCCATAAGTCGTTGGTGATACAAATAATTTTTTTTGTCGAAAACGCCTTATTTTTTTGCATTTTCCATCGAAATATAATGCATGTTTGTAAGTTAAGAAATTCTGGAGGCAGCAAGTGCGTTGTGGTTGCGAATTTTGATTATATGCTTCATATTTGAAAAGCTCAATTTGCTATTAACCTATAAGGTTGACCAAGAAACGGATTTTTCAGTAACACTTTTGGTTTACTTTTGGAAATTTCTGTACAATCAAGTTATTTTGATGAAACATGGCACATTGTTTTTACTATATATGTTATACTGGTAATCAAATTTGATGCCTGCTTTTTCTATATAGGTTATACTGGTAACCAAAATTGATGTCTGCTTTCTTAAAAAGAAAACACACATATTTGCAATAAAAACATTTTTATGAAAATTCACTACCATAACGCACTTGCTGCGTCCCGAGATTTTTTATTATTACAAAAATTTTATTTCCATACAAATGGACCAAATAAATAAGACTCCGATCTTAGTACACATTTAGTGAATCTTCATGAAATAAATGTGACGCCTCTATTATTATTATTAATAATAATAATAATAATAATAATAATAATAATAATAATAATAATAATAATAATAATAAACTTTATTGATTACAGAATTACATACAATTCTATTTCAATGTCGAAAGGCGAACAGTCGCCAAAAAGTATTAAACTTAAATCATGAATATAAATCAAAAACATCCACTTTACAAATGACATCAAAAAAAAAGAAAAAAACTCAGAATTCCTAACAATCAGTACCATAAAATGTAAACATTGGCAGATTAATATGACTTCCTCTCTGTTTTCCCTTCTTTAACGTTCGTATATTCACTTGTGCCTGCCTGACCCCGCCCACTTTTACCCTTTTAGCCAGCAAACACACATCCACCCAACTCTCCTGCAAACCGCCAAATAAGAGGACTATAGCAATAAAGCTAAGTAAACGATAACAGAAATTTATTCATTCACAATAAAAGCCCTCAGTCTCAAGATTTCCGATAAGTAATGAACAATCGTTTTAATCAGGCAGCATGTGGGATCAGCAAGAGTAGCTTCCAAAGTTCCAACAGACTTTAAGTCATTTAATAAAGGCGTTCTAAGTGGCTCATATATAGGACAATCAAATAAGACGTGGATGAGCGTCTCATCCCTCTGCAGGTTGCATATTGTGCAAATCTCTTGAAATTTTAAAGAATAGTGACTACCGAAAATAGAAAGAGTTAAAGACCTCTTGTAGGAACAACGTATTTCGGCGATCACTCTCTTATAGGTAATGGAAAAACTCAACCGCAAATAAGTATTGTTAAATCCTTCAAGACTGTATAAATCTCAGTACAGCAAGGTATAACGTGAGTTAGAAATAGCGTCCAAATCGTTGTCTTTAAGGGTAGTTAGATATTTATCAAGAATACTGTGCTTTTTACTTTTAAGAGTAGCGCAAGAAAGATTTACCCACACGTCTTCGAAGCCTAGCTTAACAACAATGTCCCCAACTTGATTGAGCTAATTGTACTGTGGCGCAACATTCCTAAGTTGCAGCATTCGAACCAAGCATTTCTTCGGCAAACGACTATCATCTAAAGAAAGCAACTCTTGCAACCATTCGAGTGTCTGCTTGAAAACAGTATATTCAAGATAAATTACGCCAGCTTCCCTTCTAACTATAGGATCGGGAGTTGTTTTAGGTAGATGGAGGATATATTTAAAGAAGCCTACTTGTACCTTCTCTACAATATTGACATATCGTAAACCCCAGATTGGGAGGCAATGTCTAAGGGCGCCTATAGTAACAGAGTTATACAACTCCAGAACAGAAGTCCATGGAACACCCCTATGCTTTCCCAGAAGTGAAAATGCTGCCCCAAATGAAGCTTTTGACCTATTGTAAATAGACTTTGACATCTCCAAGAAAAGCGATGATGTGGAAAACAAAATCCCCAAGTAAGAAAACGAAGAAACAGTATTCAAAGTCTTGTCACCGTAATAACATTTTACGCTATTATTAGTTGCTCCTGATCTAGCAAAACGCATCACTTTAGTTTTATCAATATTGACTACTAGATCGTTACTCACACTGTAGGATTCCAGTATATTGATATTTTTCTGCAGGTTAATGGGAGAATCTGCCAACAGAATTAAATCGTCAGCGTATAAAAGCATGACAACATCTTTTTGACCATCGAGGTCGATACCTCTAGCAAGATGCAATTAACCTAAGCCACCCCACGATAGTTCAAAGGATTCTGCCATGGACCTCCTTTATGTAGCATAACTAAATTTACGTTAGACCAGTTCGATGGTATAACCCCAGTCTTTAAAACTATTAAATAAATTGAGAAGGTATAATAACCAGTTCTTTACCAATTTTTTTTTAGAAATTCATAAGAGATTCCATCATTGCCCGGAGATTTTCTACTTTTTGCATGACTAATGCTATTTTTTAATTCAGTCAATGGAATTGGATCATCCAAGAATGGATCCCTGACATCTGCAAATGAGAAATCTCTATTACTAATATAAACGTCGCCATGGTGATACTGGCGCATGTGTCTGTGTGATAACTTAAAAATTAATTGCCTAACCGATGTTGATCAAACTTGGCAAGTATGTTCCTTTTGTAAATCTCTTGGACGACTTCGTTAACCTGTCCAAAAAATATAGTTTTACTGAAAAAAATTCTCCAACAATAATAAAGTACTTTGACGAAATTTGATACACGTGTGACCTCAATATGTAGCTACCAAAATGAAAGTTTTTATGATATAAGAAGATTAACTAAAATCGATTTTGATCAAACTTGGCAAGTACGTTTAACTTGGACGCGTTCGTTACCCCGCCCAATCGGCTCAGTTTGTCGCAAAGAAAATTAAGTTTTTTACTGGAAAAATATATTTCCCATTTCCCAAACAATAATAAAGTACTTTGACGAAATTTGTTACACTTGTGATCTCAATATTTATCTACCAAAATGGAAGTTTTTATGATATAAGAAGATTAACTTATAACCGATTTTGATCAAACTTGACAAGTACGTTTAACTTGGACGAGTTCGTTAACCCGCCCAATCGCACCAGTTTTTTGCAAAGAAAATAAAGTTTTTTACTGGAAAAAATATATTTCTCAAACAATAATAAAGTACCTTGACGAAATGTGACACACTTGTGGCCTTAGTAGAAACATATACACCTACCAAAATTGAAGTTTCTATGATAATAAAAATTAAGTTATTAGAGTTTGAAACAAATTCACTGGCATAACGCACTTACTACGTTCGAAATTTTTATAAACAATATTTTACAAGGCCAAACCGATTTGAAATCAGACTGTCTACCCAATCACAAGGCAAGAAGCAAATATTTATTTTTTCACAATTGAGTGTCAAAATCGGATATTTTTAGACAAAGATTCTGAAGCAAATTCAGCTTGTAAAGAACAAGTGTTTCATGTACTGTGTTTCACAAAGTTCCAAGTTTCTGTTTCAATATTTGCTAATTAAAATGTTTGGAGAATATTTATTTAAAATGGATTTTTTGCCAGTTTGGATATGACTGGCCGGTTGTAAAAAGTCAATGTCATATTAATTGATTTTTAAATGAAAATTTCGAAACAAACACGGGTTATGGCGAACAAAGTATTGCATTACATCTGTTCGATATGTTCTTAAATTTGTTTGAATTGTTACCTAGATCATTTCATTTGCCTAAATTGTGTCCAAAAACTGTATTTGGAGTAGACTTTTGTTTGCCATTCTCAAATGAAAAACTATAGTATTTTATCAGTTTTAAAAAGTCCGGACGCAGCAAGTGCATTATGCTAGCGAATTTTCATTAAAAGTAATTGGTTTCATCAAGAAATTGTTATCTATATAGTAAAAAGAGTATTTAAAATGTCTGGGTCAGCAAGTGGGTTATGGCTGCAAATTTTTAAAAATATGCTTCGAATCCCAATTAAGCTAGAATGTTCAATTTTAATACGTAGTAAAACCTCAATAAAAACAGCATGGGTACTAAATTTTATTAATCGTCATACTTATCGGAGATACAGATTTGTTTTTTAAAAACTTTTCCATTTGAAAAATAGGTTCGATCTGGTTGGCTGAAACCAAATCATTCAAGCGATTAACGTGGGAAAATACATGCCACGTTTATAATTTGGAAGGCGTCCTTTTGTAAATAAAAATTACATTTTCTTCTGAAAACTTTTATAAAATGCTGAACACTTTTTGAGGCGTCCTCGATTTCTCCCTGTTAATACATTCAAACAAACGCATTCTGTTGTTAGAAACTGCCTCCAAACTTTTTCCTTTTCTTGTAAAAAACTGCTTTTCTGTCACTATAGAAAGTATGTTTAACTTAGCGGAAGTCACCAACCCTTTTTAACGGTGAATGATATACAGTGAAAAGGCATTAAAAGTTTCAAGTAAACCAAAATGTTTTAGGGAGCAAATTCATTCTTACTTTGGCTTTATCGGTGCTAAATTAACTACAAGTATAAAATATTTTAGAATTTCAATCTGGCAAGATATAAAATTAAGAAACTGTTAGCATTTCATAATCTAAATTTTACCAGTTGGTACTATTGCGAGTACATTCTTAGTCGAAAAAATTTGAATATACATTGCACTTTTTGTCAAATATCTTCCATTTTTTTAGCGAATTGTCTTAGAAATCAAGTCGCTTATAACGAGAACGACGGAAGCAATTGAGTTTGGATGAATTTGGAGACCTTCTGTCTCGAAATTTCCCGTGAAAACATTAGGGACAGCCAAAATATACCACAACAGGAACAACAGAGCCACTCCTCTCAAGACCATAAAGCGTTCGTACCATATGATACGTGTCAGCGACAACATAACATAAAAAACATCCTCACAAGAACAAACACTGTCAAGTATATAATTAAAACTCCGAAGGATACGATTACAAATAAATCCAATGGAGTTTACTAGTAATATTACCCACCAGACTAATGACACCCATAACTACCCAGGTAGACACTCCACTATGAAGGACGCAACTTCATCAAGCGGCACTTAGAACTGTCTAGGGTTGAACACACTGAGTCCTTTAAAACGATTTCCAGTCAGATCTAAGGTGTAGGCAGTTTCAGGCTCCGAACTACAATCACTTATATACTGCCATATATATATATATATATATATATATATATATATATATATATATATATATATATATATATATATATATATATATATATATATATATATCTGGCAGTATATATATAATCTCAAGGAGGTCTATCAACCTTTAAAATGTATTCAAGTTTCTTCTAGTACATGCTCTATATTTTGCACCTACTTCTTCAGGAGCATATAAAAATACAGTTATAATATACCTTACATAAAGGTGCTGAATTCGGCTGAACAAACGTGCTTGGTTAGAAACACAAAAGAGAACCAACAGTGTATATGTGGTCACAGAATAGATACCATATTGAAGCATGACAACAGGTTTTTGGCAACACTGACTGATAAAGATACAATAACCATTAACTAGCGAAACACCGGGAATTTTGAACCCATGCTTGAGGAAGGGCTCTTTTACCCACCTGCCAGTGGGTAGATACATTAACAATAGTACGCAAATACCGCCAAATACTGTTTTATGTTACCATGGGAAAGTCAGTTTTTCTTCTTTTGCCATGTTGTTGTTGCTGTTGGCACTCCTGCGCTTTTATGTCATCCATGAAGACAGAAAAGCCAGATGTCATTCATGGAAATTTTGATAGCTCGTGAAAATTGTAATTGCTTCTTAAATTGTAACAATGCGTTTATAATTCTCACCATGTAGACACGGCTTTTAGAGGTGTTTTGTTTTGTATTCTGTGTCTTTAAGATGTCATATGTCTTTAGGCTTGTGAGATGGCACACATTCTCCTTTTTGTGTTCCTAACCAAAAAAGTTTTTGCATTGTTCAGCTTTCGGTAAGAAAGGTTTAGATCTTTGTTGTAATGATACCATAGCTGTATTTGTTGTAATTTTAGAGATCGATAGTCCGATTCTGAGTTTTGGTAACCAGCAGTATGAGCGTTACTCCTCCTAGTCTGTTATGCTGTGAGAGACTCTGAGTTTTGAAGACTAACAGTGCTGCGTCCAGACTTTTTAAAATATTGTTTAATCTCTAAATACTCTTAGGAATTAGGTTTTTGATTGTTAAATCATCTATTATCATTACATATTACAAAACCAGTAAGTAAAATTGCTACTTTTTTTATTTCAACAAAACACCACGAGGGCTCACAGCTTAAATACTATCGTACCGTGGGTGTCGACAAGGAGGAAAGAGGCAACTTGTTAATTCTGGACTTGAAGGTTTGGAGGTTCGGGGGAGAAGGAAAAACATGTGCCGGCAAGGAATTTCACAACTTTGAAGTCCTCGGGACAAAAGAGCGGGCATAACAAGATGTTCCTGTCTGGTGACCTGGACAGTGAAAGGGTGCATTCGCTCTGTTCCTCTGGTAGATCTGTTGGGGGCAGCAGGTGGAGGAACTATGAATAAAAGCTCGTCCGAGCAGTGCCCGTGCCCATTTTAAAAAAGCTCCACAAGCTTCACATACAGAATAAAACTTTCGTAAAAGTCGCTTAAAAATAAAAAAAAATTATTGAGGTGTTAACATTTCAAGTGAAACAGCTTAAAACTCAAAATAACCGACCACTACAAAATCCAACGTACAGGCGTGCTACTCTTATAGGATTGCTCTAAACTGAAACTCAATTGAGTGTTATAAAATAATACGGGTCCAACCGAATGCTAAATCATGAGAGATTGCGGCAGAACGTAGTCTATTATTCAACAATCACTGGTTCCTCAAGAGAGTATAATCAGGAGGAAACAATAGAAACGATTAGTGGCATTACCTCCGCATCGTCCTTGGTGAACACAACGAACCAATAATAATCCGACATAAAAAATTCATTCTATGTAAATGTAAATGCCACTCAGCAAATTCTGCATTAGGAGAATCAATAACTCAGATTTCAGTATTAGGGTACATATATAATTTTGAGCTTTAGTATATGGAAACATTTAGTAATATTTTTCACTCAGTTTTCGATTAGGAAATAACTTATACTCTTTTAGGAGAAAAAGTATGTTTATTTCAGATCCTCAAATTATAGATTATTTCGCTGTTAAACCAAACAGGATATTAGAAGGAGTAATTTTCATCCTCTGATGACGCTTACTTTGTTAGTCAAACGATCATCAGGTGTTTTTTAGTGAATTTTCTTAAAAAAAATTCACTAATGAGGAGATCTCGACTTTTGAATTTTGAAAAAATTTCTTCAAATGAGCGCTAATTAGGCCCCCCAGAACACATATCCGAGGTCAGTTTGAATTTTTATATGTTATATATATATATATATATATATATATATATATATATATATATATATATATATATATATATATATATATTATATATATATGTATCACACCGATAACTCAAAAAATAATGGGCCGATTTTGATTAAATTTGGTGAATAAATTCCTTTTGCAAATAGCTTGGATAAGTTCGTTAGCCAGGAAAATCTGCCCAGGTTTTCCCGGAAAATTTTGTGTTTTCTTTCGAAAAAAATTTATATCTCCCGAATTAACAAAGTAAGGGCAACCAAATTTAGTACGCGGGTTTATGTCCTTATATGTAAGTTACCTACCAAAACTTAGCTCTGTATGTCAAAAGACAAAAAAGTTATAGGCAATTAAAGAAAAATAAATTAGGGTTTTCCTCAAAACGTCAAAGTTGCGATTTAAAATGTCAAAATTGGCAACATTTAGGCAAAGAACTTGAATCTAATCCGGGCTATGGAAATAAAATGCCTCAAGAAGGATGTTTTACAAACCCTGAAGTCTTAGTTTCAACCGTCATTGTCCTTCATTTTACTAAAATATTTCCAGAAAATTCATTTCAAATAGACCCTTTCTCTGACGATTGGCAGTAGCCTTAGCTATAAAGTTTATCGTTGAATGGTATATAATTTTTGTCGAATTTTCGTCAAAAATCAATAAAGCTCAATATATCCGTTATTATACAAGATATGAAAAAAATTTGTATACATTAATTATACAGTGTTTTGAGCTACATCTTAAAAAAATATTTCTACAATCACAGGGTGGCCCATAAGTCGTTGGTGATACAAGTTTTCTTTTTTTTAATCAAACACGCCTTATGTTATTGCATTTTTGCATTTTCCATCGAAATATAATGCATGTTTGTAAGAAAAAAATTCTGGACGCAGCAAGTGCGTTATGGTAGCGAACTTTATTTTTTTAGTTTTGTCGAAATGCTTTTTGTAAATAATTATATCTTGGTAGGGGCTAAATACCTTGAGGAAGTTCGTTGGCCAGGAAAATCGGGCTAGTTTTTCGGGGATATTTTAAGTTAGTTTTCGAAAAATATTTGCCCTTTTCCCAACAACAAAGTTATTTTGATAAAATGTGGTACATTGTTCCCACTATAGAGGTTATACTGGTAACCAAATTTGATGCCTGCTTTTCTTTAAAAAAAAGGCATATTTGTTAGAAAAAACATTTTTATGAAAATTCACTACCATAACGCACTTGCTGCGTCCAGAGTTTTTTAAATGTGTTGTGGTGATCTGGGTTCTCCAAGTGTACCTTTTTTTATTTTCATTTCAATAACACACCACGAGCGCTTACAGCCTAAATACTATCATACCGTGGGGTGAATTCTGGACTTGAAGGTTTGGAGATTCGGGGAGTAGAAAAACGTGCCGGCAGGGAATTCCACAACTTGGAAGTCGTCAGGACAAAAGAGCAGGCATAACAAGATGTTCTATATCTGGTGACCTGGACAGTAAAAGGGTGCATTCTCCCTGTTCCCCTGGTAGATCTGTTGGGGGAGCAGGTGGAGGAACTATGGAAGAAAGCTCCTCTGAGCAGTGCCCGTGCAGATATCTATAAAAGAGAGAGAGAGGTCATCAATGGCACGTCGGTGGGCAAGGGATAGCAGCCTTTGGGTGAGGGTAGGGTCACCATGAGACATATAGCTCCCTTCTGAATTGAGTCCAGGATAGATAGTGTAGAAGCGGCAGCGGCACCCCAGATGTGGGAGCAGTATTCGAGGTTTGGCCTTATCTGTGAAGTATATAAGGTATAGAGATTAGCTGGTGAAAAGTGTTTGCGAACCTGGAAGAGGAAACCTAATTTCTCAGCAGCCGATTCTGCAATTAAGGTGACACATTGGTGCCAATTGAGATTTCGTTCCACAGAAATGCCAACAAGTAAAAAGGACTCATTACTTTGAATAACTTGGTTGTTCATTGTGATGGGTCTAGGGCTGGTGTATCTCTTATGAAAAAGAAAGCAAGACTGTGACTTGGTGTGGTTGAATTGTACAAAACTTCTACTTCCCCTGTCTAATATTTTTTGGAGATCCACGGAGACAGAACCTTCCATGAGTCTGTGATCCTCATCTAATTGGGCTAAAGAGACCAGCTTAGAATATTGTATATTTGAGTGGAGGGTGCTGTTGTCCGCGTAACTGTAAACTGGGTTGGATGTGCTAGAGAGGAGGCCATTGATGTGGAGAAGAAACAAAGTAGGGGCTAAAGCTGAACATTGAGGAACTCCTGCATTAACTGGATACAGTTTAGAGGAATGGCCATCCATGACAACAGTAATGCTCCGGTTGGAGAGGAAATTTGCTGTCCAGGTACAGAGTTTTGGTGGTAGGCCATAGGCCGGTAGTTTATTAAGCAGCGCTGTGTGCCAGACATGGTCGAATGCTTTGGATATGTCTAGAGCGACAATCTGGGATTCACCGTGTAGTTCCATAGACTTGTTCCAAGAATTGGTGACAAAGGAAAAGAGGTCGGCAGTTGATCTGCGCTGACGGAATCCATACTGCCTGTCGTGGATTAGACTGTGTTTTTCAAGAAATTTTAGTAATTCGGTGTTTAGGAGAATTTACTAACAAATAACTCTAAGTCAGACACACTGTCTGAGAGCCATGTTTCAGTAAATGCTAGTATGCCATAGTTAACAAAAGACGTTACGGTAAAAAGCTCAGTAATTTTGGAGTTAAGTCCTCTTAACATTCTGATAATAACATGTCAGACATCCCAGGCCTGGCTGCATCTGATCTACTGACATATATTCCCTTGCCTGGTCCTTCTTGAAAAAAGTGAAACTTCTTGACCATAACTCCCTCAGGCCAGGAGGAAGGTGACAGTAGTTGGGAAGCCAGTGAGGCTCGATCCTATATGCACTATAACTTCCAGAGCTAACAGACTGCTGAAATATCGAAAACTGCTCATCGGGGTCAAAGATAGTGGAAAGATACTCCATAAGATCACCCTGTGTAACACTGGTATCCAACTTCGATACAAAGACTGATGTCCTTGGAGACAAAGTAGTAGGACGCACTTCAGAGGAGCTCAACTTCTTCACTTCCACAATATATCGGTGTTTTCTCATCTCTGTATCTCCACCTCCCCCAGCACCAGTTCTGACCACCACAGCCTGCCAAAGAGCGGAAGACCCAGGTATAGAGTCCTTAACTGACACAGATCCAAATCGAGAAGGGGTTTAATATTGTTTAAATTAGTATTCAAAGTACATTATAGATATCTGCACAGGCACTGCTCAGAGCTTTCTTCCATAGTTCTTCCACCTGCTGCCCCCAACAGACTCTACCAGGGGAACAGAGCGAATGCACCCTTTTACTGTCCAGGTCACCAGACATAGAACATCTTGTTATGCCCGCTCTTTTGTCCCGAGGACTTCCAAGTTATAGAATTCCTTGCCGGCACACGTTTTTTCTCCTCCCCCAAACCCCCAAACCTTCAAGTCCAGAATTAACAAGTTGCCTCTTTCCTCCTCGTCGACACCCACGGTACGATAGTATTTAGCGCTCGTGGTGTGTTGTTGGAATATTTATAAAAAAAATACCTTCTGAACAAGGTTAGTCTGTATTTTGGTGATGAGATCAATCCTTTCTTTCTAACATATACATTATGTACATCAGTCCTATAAGTCATCTTTCTGGATAAGTAAGGGGGCATTTTGTTTTGATGACTGTATGATAGAGTGCCGCCGCCCTGAGTGTAAATCTACTCTGCATATTTAGCCACCTCGACTCCATGAGCTTACACGAAAAACGCTGATACTTTCGACCACCATAGGCAAATCTCAAACACGTTTTCTGTAACCGCTGAATTCTTCTGGCATCATAACTATCTACACACGCATATTACAGCTCTAAGTAGTATGTAAACTGCGAGAGAACCAGAGCATTTACCAGCATCAGTTTAGTCTCTCCAGGAAGATAGGATCGAAGTGGAAAGAGCAGTGTATGTATGCATCACACCGATAACTCAAAAAATAATGGGTCGATTGTGATAAAATTTGGCACGTGCCTTCCTTTTGTAAGTGGATTAGATAAGTTCGTTAGCCAGGAAAATCTAACCAGGTTTTCCGAGACAATTTTGGGTTTTCTTTCGGAAAAAGTTTTATCTCCAAAAATAGATAAGCTATGGTAACTAAATTTGGTACGTAAGTTTAGGATATTAAAAGGAAATTATGTACCAAAATTTATATTTCTATATTGCAAGAAGAAAAAGTTATAAAAAAATATTTGGTGTCAGATCATTTCTATTAAAATTCACTGCGACAACGCACTTGCTGCGTCCAGACTTTTTTAATATTTGTAGACAAGCACTCTAAGGCTACAACTAAGATTGCTTGTTAACTTTCCCCAGTATTAAGCTGTATTCACAAACAATTATCTACTGTCAGTACTTCCTGCGTCTCTGTTCCATCCTAAACGAGTTCATTTCAAATTCCCGATTTGAATATCTGAGGATGAGTATTCAGAAATAACAAAGGAAATTCAATTTTCATTTGAATACAACAAACGTGCCACCCGTAAGTTCACCTGCACATAAATAGAATCGATAATTGAGATGATTTTCGTAAAAGGGAAATGCGAATTACAGCAAGGCGTTTGCTGTGTCATTAGCACATGTAATTATGCGGCAAAAGGGAAACGGAGCAAAGAAATTCATTCGAATTCGATTAATTGTACTTTTAGAGCCAGTTGAAGTTCTGTTGGAATGAAAGTAAAGACAACGACAGCTTTTGTGTTCCATTATTGATTAAGTACAACTCTTTTTCTGTTCACTCTTTTTTTCTGATTAGATAATTCGCAAAATAAATCGTAATTGGGTTCTCATTTGTAACATTTTAGGTCATTTGTAATGAATTTTCGAATGAATGTCACGAGCCATAACATATACATTTTTTAATTAGAACTACGCCAGCGACAAAGGTTGCAGGCAAATGCTGGGTGAGATATGATATTAACGTTTCTTATTTGTGGGTAAATTTTATAAAATAAATTAATAATAGACTACCTTTTCTAGATGTACTAGTTATCAAAAATAAAGACGCATTAGAATTTGATGTCCATAGGAAAGAAACCACAACCCTAGGTTACATTCCGAATGAATGAAAAAATATTAGTGAATTTTCTTAATGAAAATTCACTAAAAATGGCTAGTTTAAACTTTTAGTGAATTTTCTTAAAAAAATTCACTAATGAGGAGATCTCGACTTTTGAATTTTGAAAAAATTTCTTCAAATGAGCGCTAATTAGGCCCCCCAGAACACATATCCGAGGTCAGTTTGAATTTTTATATGTTTATATATATATATATTTATATATATATATATATATATATATATATATATATATATATATATATATATATATATATATATATATATATATTTATATATATATGTATCACACCGATAACTCAAAAAATAATGGGCCGATTTTGATTAAATTTGGTGAATAAATTCCTTTTGCAAATAGCTTGGATAAGTTCGTTAGCCAGGAAAATCTGCCCAGGTTTTCCCGGAAAATTTTGTGTTTTCTTTCGAAAAAAATTTATATCTCCCGAATTAACAAAGTAAGGGCAACCAAATTTAGTACGCGGGTTTATGTCCTTATATGTAAGTTACCTACCAAAACTTAGCTCTGTATGTCAAAAGACAAAAAAGTTATAGGCAATTAAAGAAAAATAAATTAGGGTTTTCCTCAAAACGTCAAAGTTGCGATTTAAAATGTCAAAATTGGCAACATTTAGGCAAAGAACTTGAATCTAATCCGGGCTATGGAAATAAAATGCCTCAAGAAGGATGTTTTACAAACCCTGAAGTCTTAGTTTCAACCGTCATTGTCCTTCATTTTACTAAAATATTTCCAGAAAATTCATTTCAAATAGACCCTTTCTCTGACGATTGGCAGTAGCCTTAGCTATAAAGTTTATCGTTGAATGGTATATAATTTTTGTCGAATTTTCGTCAAAAATCAATAAAGCTCAATATATCCGTTATTATACAAGATATGAAAAAAATTTGTATACATTAATTATACAGTGTTTTGAGCTACATCTTAAAAAAATATTTCTACAATCACAGGGTGGCCCATAAGTCGTTGGTGATACAAGTTTTCTTTTTTTTAATCAAACACGCCTTATGTATATATAATGCATGTTTGTAAGAAAAAAATTCTGGACGCAGCAAGTGCGTTATGGTAGCGAACTTTATTTTTTTAGTTTTGTCGAAATGCTTTTTGTAAATAATTATATCTTGGTAGGGGCTAAATACCTTGAGGAAGTTCGTTGGCCAGGAAAATCGGGCTAGTTTTTCGGGGATATTTTAAGTTAGTTTTCGAAAAATATTTGCCCTTTTCCCAACAACAAAGTTATTTTGATAAAATGTGGTACATTGTTCCCACTATAGAGGTTATACTGGTAACCAAATTTGATGCCTGCTTTTCTTTAAAAAAAAGGCATATTTGTTAGAAAAAACATTTTTATGAAAATTCACTACCATAACGCACTTGCTGCGTCCAGAGTTTTTTAGTAAATACGCTAATATAGATATAGCAAAGAATTAGGGTATCTAAAGAACGGGGCTGAATATGATCAATCCACTGCTTACCTAGTGGAAAGATTAATACACAAACAGAAAACAAAAAAACTGTTAGCGGAATCAACGACCTTCAGAAAAGAGAAAGTGGAAAAAAAATCTGTTTATTCACCATTTGAACCGCGAACCACGGCGGGTCTATATATCAGTTTTAACAAAGCCGATCAGCAACTAACATTTCTGACAAAAAAATATTTTTAAAAATTTGCTAGGTAACACAGAAGACAAGGATAGTGCCACTAAAATGTCGGAAGTATATGAAATAAATTGTAAAGATTGTCATCTTAAATACGTCTGGCAAACTAAAAGCTCTAGTAAAATTGGGTTTAAAGAAATTTAGCATGACTGGGATACGGTATTGTAGATATAGCATGTGTGACCCGGCATATTTGGGATAATAATCACCGCATAGATGAAGAAATGAAGAAAACCTAAAATTAATTTTTAAAAATCGAAGAAAGCGAAAAAACGGTTTCGATAGTATATGTATATATAAAGGCTTTGCCCTTAAACCTTTTTCCTTGTGTATATATATATATATATATATATATATATATATATATATATATATATATATATATATATATATATATATATATATATATATATATATATATATATATATATATATATATATATATATATATATATATAGGGTGGCGCATTGAAAACGAAACAGGCCGATTTGCGTCCAGAGAATTTTTTTTAAGGAACGCTGAAACAGGTCAATTTTAATATTGAGGGAGACATGTTTTGACATAAAACTCAACTTTGTCACATCAACCCCTTTAGTGTGGTGATAACAATCCTTATATTTTAAATACGGAACATGGGTCGAGTGTTACATCATTTGAAAGCTCTTTCGTTTCTGAATTCAGCACACTATTTTTTTTTGAAGTTTTATCAACTCGTTTAAAAATTATTCACAGTTGAAGATGCAAAAACACATTTCACTTATTCCGATAAGAAATGTGCTGATGGTAAATGTTTTGTTGGTTTGTAAAGACTATCAGAACATTTCTTATCGGAATGAGGGAAATGCGGTTTATTATTTCAGTTTATCGGTCGGTTTGATACTTGATAGTACTACCGTAAATTAATTTCACAATGGTGTATTCTGTAGAAGAAAGAGTTGAAATAATTACTCTTTTTTTCAAAAACGATGACTGTGCGAACCGTACCGCAAATTTGTTTAATGAGCGACATCCGAACAGACATGTTAACAGAAAATGCATTTTGAAGTTAGTTGCAAAGTTTCGACAAAGTGGTTCAGTAGCCAACAAAAAACGGCATCCTTAACGTGAATTTCCGGTTAGAAATGAGACTACTGAGATTGAAGTTTTAGAACAAATTGCTGCAGACCCAACTTTGAGCACGAGAAAATTGGCCACTGTTTCAAACATCAAAAGAAGAACTATTCAGCGAATATTAAAGCATGATAAATTTCACCCGTATAAAATTCATCCTGTACAACAAGTGAATGAAGATGATTTTGATCGGCGGCTGGAGTTTTGTTATGACTGCACGAATATGTGATAACGGGAACTTTTTGTTCAATATCTGTCTTTCATACGATGTTTTTATCCAACTTTACAGTCAATCGTCATAATTGTCGTTATTGGGCAGATAATAATCCAAGAAATTTTCACGAAGTCCACACTCACACTCCACAGAAATTCAGTGTCTGGACTGGCATTTTTGGAGACCGTTTAATCGGACCAATTTTTCTTGATGGCAATTTGAGTAGCGAAACGTATTTGGAGTTACTAGAAGAAATCGTTTACCCTCTACTAATTGACATTGTTGAAAATGATGATCGCTATCAGGAAAATCAATTAGTGTTTCAACAAGATGGAGCTCCTTCGCATTTTTCACAACGTGTTAGGGATTTTTTGAACAGAGAGTTTCCAGAGCAATTGATTGGGCGTAGAGGTGCTATTGAGTGGCCCCCTAGATCACCGGATTTAATTCCTTTAGACTTCTTTCTATGGGGCCATTTAAAGAGTAGAATTTTCGCAACAGAACGGTACTTTGTATGGAAGCTGGTGGTCAACAATTTGAACACTTACTTAACTGAATAAACATTTTTGAACGTTTGGTTTTGTTTTTTAGTTTTTTTAACGAATAATTTACTAATTAGTGCATTTCTTATCACAGTGAATGAAATACGTTATTGCAACTCCAACTGTGAATAATTATATATATATATATATATATATATATATATATATATATATATATATATATATATATATATATATATATATATATATATACACACACACATGTATCCAACCGATAACTCTCAAAATACTTCACCAATCTAAACCAAAGTTGGCAATGCGGTTCATTTTTTTAATAGCTTGGATGAGTTCGTTAGACAGTTTTGACACTCAAATACTTTTAGAAAAAATGCGAGAAACTGTTTTAAAACGCAATATTGAATTACTACAAGTATTAAACTTACTTACACTCACGTAGATATTCCATTAGTGGTCCTCTCTACCAAATTTGAACTTAAGCGGTTTAGTAAATTTTGAGTTATAACCAAATAAAAAATAAATAATTTACAATGTAACCTTAAATTACCTCTGAATGGTTGCCTATAAGGTTAGACAAGGCCAGACAAACATATCAGGATTACGCTGCTATTGCAAACAAATACCACAAATTAAACTTCAAACGAACAGGTTAGAAAAATATGTTACACTAAACAATCAGCCGGGTTGCCATTTGCCAAAACTGTCATCTGAATTTGAAGATATCAGGAAAATATATAGGTAGTAATAAATAAAAATTTTAATGAAAGTTATTGAATTTGTTTAAAAACAATCTAGAACAACGTTTTATTATGTATAAATATTAAGCTTCCCATTCTTAAAGGTATTTAAAACCCATCGCCCTCTCCTAGTTTAATCTGACAACGCCAGTTAGCTATTTGTCATTGCCATTTGTTATTTTGCCAACTGACAGCCGGGTGGGAGTCGAATTGGAGGTTATCTTGTTCTTCTTTGTTTACAAACGTCATAAACAAAGAAGAAGAAGGTGACCTCGACATGGGCTCCGCTTATACCTTAGAATCTTGGAATAAGCTACTTATTGTTTACTTTTAGGTTCAATTTACTCTTCCTGTCGTGTATGGAAAATATGAGGTAAATGAAACTACATAATGTCATGCAGTTGTTTAAATTATACCTATAAACAGGTGTTCAGTGTAAATTGATAAAATTTCAACTTCAAAATGTTGTATTGTTTATATTTATTTATTTAATTTTTTTAAGTATG
This sequence comes from Tillus elongatus, assembly GCA_964006375.1. Classification (NCBI taxonomy): domain Eukaryota; kingdom Metazoa; phylum Arthropoda; class Insecta; order Coleoptera; family Cleridae; genus Tillus; species Tillus elongatus. Next base: position 149,391,345 of record OZ023265.1, read on the forward strand.
GATACATGCATAGTAAATAAGTGTTGAAAAGAGTGTAAGTGCGTTTCCCAATAAACTAGAATCTTCAGTTTTGATACATATTTAAACCTATATAAAAGCAGCGTGGGTACCTAATTTAAAAAATAACACAAGGAGCTTTACAGGCAACGAGAAATTTGTTTTAGAAAACCATTTTTGTTATTTTGTTTGCCGAAACTGGTTCGATTGAGTTGACTAAAACGGATCATCTAAGCAAGTAATACGGAAAAAATACCTACCACGTTTATAATTTAGCAGGTACATTCGTTTTGTAAATAAAAATCAAATTTTCGGTAAATTTGCAGATTAGCACACGCGCTTTTTAGAAAAAAATTCAGAAACATGCTTAAATCTGGATGCACAGACCACAAGAAATATTTCTTGAAAACAGTCCTCAAGAAAGTTACGGGACCAGGAGGGACCCCTATTCACTGGGGCGGGGAAGAAGATAAAAAAGAAATGTGAGCGGAAAGTGCGAAAAACAGCTTAGTTGGACCTCTATAAGCTGCCTTAATCCCATTTTAAGCTATACGTCCTTAAAATTATGTTTATCCCGCACAGAACCCCTATATTCACCGCAGGTCCCGTAATTTTTTTGCGGCTTGTTCCCAAGAAACTTCTCTTGCTTACATTGTTCTTGTTTATGCATTGAGGGTGGTTGTAGACATGCAGAAGGGGAACGAGACAAAGCAGGGAATCAAGATTTTCAATTTATGTTTAAATTGTTACCCTATTTCGTTTGTTTAAAATATTTTTCCAAATATGCAATTTAGGTGGCCTTGTTTGTCAGTCTTACATAGAGAGCTACAATATTTCATAATTTTTTGTGGATAGAGCAACAGTAAATAAGTGTTCAAAAAGGATTGGGTGCAGCAAATACATTATGGTAGAGAATTTTTGTAAAAATGTTTGAAATCCGATTACTCAATTTCCTATCGAGCTGGAATCGTCAATCTTGAAACATAGTAACACCTATGTAAACCCAGGGTGGGTACTAAATTAAAGAAAAATAACATAATGAGCTTAGCAGATAACTACAAGTTGGTTTTAAAAAACTTTTGTTGTTGTTTTGTTTGCAAAAACTAGTTCGATTGGGTTGACTAAAACAAAACCATCCAAGCAAATAAAAGGAAAAATAGCTGTCATACTTATGATTTGGCAGGTACATTCCCTTTGTAAATAATTAATTTTTTTTTCTAGAAAACTTTTGTGACTAATGAAATTTGTAACACAATTTTTTTAAAGAGACTTGCAGTACTTACATATATCTCTACCAAATTATAATTTTCTAGCTCCATAGAAAATATAAACTTCTCCAAATAATCGCTAACTGGGACCTCTAAAACCAGTTTCCCAGGTTCATTCAAATTTAAGGAATTAGTTTTAATAAAATACCTTACTAATAGTGTACAATTCTTATGAAAATTCACTACTATAATGCACCGAACATTTTTTATATGTTGACATTACTATTAATATTAATTAAAAAATAATAAAGTTCAAACGTTTTTCCGTCAATGTTTGATACTTTTACGGCAATTGGTTGAAAATCGGTATTTCACATATTTTTTTATTTTTTCTCGAAAACGGCTAATTCAATCGAAAAACGTCAAGAGATGTATTTTCTTGAGAATGAATTGTTGTGTCATAAGAATCTATTACGTTTTTTTACTTGCCATACTATTTTCTTCTTTAATTAAACCAGCCTGTATTTCAGAACCGAGGCCGTTTAGGACCTATATTTATAGAAACTTTTTGCTTTACAATTAAGTACTTTATATCCTAAAAGTTTGTGTACATAAATACTTAATTAACACCCTGTATAGAGCATACCTAGGCTGTTTAATTTCCTTCGTTAATTGTAAGCAAATTATTAATGATTGATAACATTTTAATTGATTCCTACCTTCTTTTTCTCTGACCCTGGCCTTTGGTTGGTTCATCCTCGACCATCCAAATCGCTTCCTGCGCTTGTGACACAAACTCCTCATTACTTCCGGGACAATTGCTTTGTCCAGCACCTATTGTAACACTATTGAAAACACTCGCACTAGAAGAAGTGCACTTACACTGCAAAAGTCTGTTCAAAAAATCACACAAATTATCGACTATTCCCTGCAGCTTGCCGTCATACTTCGGCTTACTTGTTGTTTCACTGTCGCGTCTTTTCACCGTGATGCTACCGAAAGTTTCAATTGTTCCTACCAGCGAAGAGCGCTTCCAAAAAGAACAACACGCACCGAACGAACGGACGATGTGTGCTCAGTTGTTCATAATGGGAAACTGCAGAGTGTGCATACTTCTTCCGAACAACAATGAATGTATTAATTAAATTTTATAACGTTTTCTTGTATGGTTGGAAGAACATATAGAATAACGGGCAGCTCACGAGAGTGTTTGCTTTGGTTACAAGTGAAGAACGGATTGTAGATCCATTATTAATTGACAAAATAACACGGTAGCTCGTAGCTTATTGTAGTATCACTCGGTTTGTTCCACATAAGCAGGGCTAATTATATACCTGTTTGTTCTGCTCTGCCCTTTCTGAATAACATCCTGTGAGGCTGTGAATTCTATTATCATCTGCTTGTCGTGAAAAATAGAGGCATAATTCACTCAGCTTGGACGGATGGTAAAATAAATAATTAATGTGGATCTTTGGTTGAGTTATGATCCTCAAAACAATACGTTGTGTAGTGTGTTGTTTCATTTTCTTTTTGTTTGACGAACTGTTGCAGCAGCGAAGTTCCTGACTTGTTATATAATTGATGACTCATGATATATGGTCAAGTATCTGAAAAATAAAGCAATTGGATTTAGTTACTTGACATAACCACACCATAAGTCTTTCTATGCCGTGACATACCTTTTACTCTTCGTTAAACTTATGTAATTAAAGATACAGAAATAGTTAATCAATATCAAATTATACGAAAATCCTCTTTCAATACTTCTGATCGTCCTCATCTACTTGTTGAAAATTGAATGCATATGTAAGGGTGTGCCTATGCACAATAAACCAAAGGTTGCAGTGCTATCGGGGCGGCGGACGAGCCCTGAGGGAGGAAAAAAAGATGTGTCTTTTGGTTTTGCACTTTTGTTTTGAAGACTGCATCCATTAATGTTCCCGTTGTCCCCTACAGCTGTTGGATATTTTGTAATATTTATACGCCACGCGTTTTGCCTTAGAGCTTCGTCTTTATGCTGCGGACGAGCCCAGAGGGAGGAAAAAAAAGGATGTACCTTTTGGTTTTGGACTTTCGTTTTGAAGACTGCATTCATTGATGTTTCCGTTGACCTCTACAGCTGTTGGATGTTTTGTAATATTTATACGCGGCGCGTTTTGCCTTAGAGCTCCGTCTTTATGCCGCGGACGAGCCCTGAGGGAGGAAAAAAAGGATGTACCTTTTGGTTTTGGACTTTTGTTTTGAAGACTGCATTCATTGATGTTTCCGTTGACCTCTACAGCTGTTGGATGTTTTGTAATATTTATACGCGGTGCGTTTTGCCTTAGAGCTTCGTCTTTATGCCGCGGACGAGCCCTGAGTGAGGAAAAAAAGGGTGTGCCTTTTGGTTTTGCACTTTCGTTTTGAATACTGCATTAATTGATGTTTTCGTTCTCTACAGCTTTTGGATGTTTTGTAATAATTATACGCGACGCGTTTTGCCTTAGAGCTTCGTCTTTATGCCGCGGACGAGCCCTGAGAAAGGAAAAAAAGGGTGTGCCTTTTGGTTTTGCACTTTTGTTTTGAAGACTGCATTCATTGATGTTTCCGTTGACCTCTACAGCTGTTGGATGTTTTGTAATATTTATACGCGACGCGTTTTGCCTTAGAACTTCGTCTTTATGCCGAGGACGAGCCCTGAGGGAGGAAAAAAAAGGATGTGCCTTTTGGGTTTGCACTTTTGTTTTAAAGACTGCATTCATTGATGTTTCCGTTGACCTCTACATCTGTTGGATCTTTTGTAATATTTATACGCGACGCGTTTTGCCTTAAAGCTTCGTATTTATGCCGCGGACGAGCCCCAAGGGAGGAAAAAAAGGATGTGCCTTTTGGTTTTGCACTTTTGTTTTGAAGACTGCATTCATTGATGTTTCCGTTGACCTCTACAGCTGTTGGATGTTTTGTAATATTTATACGCGACGCGTTTTGCCTTAGAGCTTCGTCTTTATGCGTTCTAAGCTTATAGTTACATCCCATTTTTAGATGTCATTTTTTTTCTTGCAATACTGTAATATTTGTACTTATTATGATTTTTAGATTTTGATTTTACATGCTATGTAAACATTTTTAACTATGCTTTTAGCGAATTTATGTAAAAAATATTCACTTTCGTACCGATAACTCAAAAAATGATAGGTGGATTTTGATTATATGTGGAAAGTACCTTCCTTTTGTAAGTGGCTTGAATAAATTTGTTACCCAGGAAACTCGCACCAGTTATTCCGGAAAAATTTTGGGTTTCCTTTCGGGGCATTTTTGTATCTCCTAAAATAACAAAACTATTAGAACCAAATTAGCGACGTAAGTATTTACCATAGAACATGTTCCACATACCAAACTTCAGATATATCTAACTTGGAAGAAAAAAACAAGGTGTTTCATTAAGCGTGAAAAGGTACCATGTCTCAGGACTGGATGGTCCAGAAGATTTGCGACAAAAATCCTGTTAAGGAAAGTGGCTGAAGGAAAATGCTGGAAATAATTTTTAGGTCCCTAACTTCGCCGCTAGGGTACGTAATTGCTATGATCATGCTAAGGAAAGCTTTTTTAAGGAAAATATCCCTATAAAAGCTATCAAAATAATAATAATAATAATAATAATAATAATACAGTGTTAATCTTACTGAAATTCTACATATTTTTGATTTAACACTTTTTGCTTTAAGTCGTAAAATTTGGGCAGCTCAGATCAGGCAGGTCAGGTATTGTTTAAGAAAGAAGGACTGTTGGTTAAAACTAGATGATCGCTAAGTCACATTGATGATCGCTGCCCTCACCAGAGGATGCTATTCGAAAAAGTTGCGTTCTTTTCAATTTTTCTTGGAAATTTTAAATAAAATGACATAGCTATTATATAATAATTGGCAAGAAGAATACATCTGCAAGTGGATATGTGAAAGATTCAATTCGATATCTCCATTAGTTTCGGACTTGTAGCCAAAAGAATAATTAATATTAATTGATGAAAAACAATTGTTTCCAAAGGTCGGTGGTCAAGCGTGCTATGACAAATAATACAATTTTCTCCATAATCGTGCTTTTTTTTTACTTTATATTCCATCTTTTAACGCTATCGTTCATTATTTTCCAGTCATCTTTTATTTTTATGTGTTTTCTTGTTTTTGTGTGTCCTCCTCATTTTATCCAGATTTAGGACTGCTCCAAACGATGTGAAACGCAATATTTGAAGCGTGTTTAAAGGCCAACTGGCCAAAACAACAATAAAAATACGAAACACCTTGACAGTATTGATCAAATGGTAGAAAGCTTGTCAGACAAACACCAAACAAAAACTTTATAAATGTTCAAAATGATCACAGTTTTGCAAAATACAACTATTATATACTTTTTAATGCTGGAAACGGCAGTTTCAGTTTCAGATCCTGAAATCATGATTGTGGTATTTCGAATTCTATCAATCATGTTGCCGTGTTGGTCGTGTTTGATACACAAACTCTTTTATTCTTCCCCACAAGTAAAAATCTAGCACGAAATGAAGGTATGTTTGTTAAAATTACAGGAAGCCAGAGGACGCTATTCGAAAAACTTTATTTCTTTTCAATTTTAAATAGAATGGGATACCCTCCCACACTCTCAAACAAGGCATCCAATTCGTTTGAGACAAATGAAAATTATGTACACTTTCATCAGTAGGCTTTCCCCCTCTCCTTCTGCCCTAATTTTACGATACAGCAAAATGTGTTGAACCAAAAAGAATTTCAGTAAGACTAACACTGCTTTTTTTTTTGATAGCTTTTATAGGGATCTTTTATATAAAAATGCCTTCTTTTCCATGGCCATAGCGATTACGCCCTCTAGCGGCGGAGTTAAGAACTTAGAAATTATTACCAGCATTTTCTTTCAGCCACTTTACTTCACATGATTTTTTTCGCAGATCTGCTGGACCACCCATTTCTGAGATATGGTACCTCTTCACCCTTAATGAAAGTCCCTATATATATATATATATATATATATATATATATATATATATATATATATATATATATATATATATATATATATATATATATATATATATATATATATATATATATATAGAGAGAGAGAGAGAGAGAGAGAGAGAGATAGATAGATATATATATATATATATATATATATATATATATATATATATATAATTTTTTTATTAATATTTATACATTGCAAATACCACAAATAAGTTATAAACTTGTGTTTATAACTTATTTGTGGTTGGCGGTTATTTAGAATTCTTTTTGAAAATTTACAATCACGATCTCATAAGCAAATTTTTTCTACCAAAATAAATATAATATATCGTCCCAATAAAAAAAATGGCAAAAGTTTGTTTTGTATTATCTGTGAAAAAAGTTTCAATGGCATTTCAATTAATTTCTACGTCAAAGCTTGCAGATCAAAGCTAATGTAATATCCTCTTTAAATTTCTGTTGAATACCGAACTCTGCATTTTACGGCTACTCCCGTAATTTTAGAGCTGGTATATTATACTGTGTAAAATGCTTATTAATTCTGCAAAAACGAATGCCAAAAGGAAAAGTTCACAGGACACTATAGCTTCTGTATACTTTAATGTAAATAAAGTATGCGAATATGAGATGTGGAATGTAATATTCAAGAGAAGTGTAAGTTTATTTCAGCGTCATTTCAGTTCCAAGCAAACTGGGTACTCTCAAATATAAGCACTCTTGTTCTAGATACAGAATAAGAGAAGTAAAAGAACAAATCAGCTAAAATTGAGAACATTAAAGGATAATGAGTACATAACATATTTTACAACATTTTGGTTTTTGACATATTGTAGCTACCTGCGTTATCCTATTTTTATCGGATTTTCATTGCTTTGTTTTCTAATTTGTATTAGTTGCATATGAGGGTATATTGATAAGTATCTAGTTAGCCTGGAAACGTTTCCTAATATGGTAGAAACTTTAGGTATTTAATATCCTTCGTATTTTGTATGTTATTAGTAAAAACTAGGTTGCGTAATTTTAAAGAGGACGACCATTTTTAAAAGATGGGCACAACTCTAGAAAACCAGTTTTGTGACCACTTAAGGAAACATTGATTCTGTCCATAAAATCATTTTAGAAAATCGACGAACTGGGCGGAAACTCGAAACGTATTGCAGAAACATTGCACATTTCCTATGAACATGTGTTTCACATGGTTCGTTACAACTTGGGAATGGGGAAGTTTTTGGCAAAATGGATTCCGAAATGCTTGAACACTGATCAAAAGTACTCTTGTTTGACAATATCGAAGCAAATGTGCCACCGTTGTGAAGAAGCTTTCACAAATTCTTGTGTTGCCCTGTCCCTATGGATGGAATATTGGTCCATCCTGTGATCTAAAGAGCAGTCTACATAGTGGAAGCATTCCGGTTCAAAAGTTGGCTGGCAAGGTTCTTGCTTCAGTTTTCTGGGACAGACGGAATAATTCTGCTAGATTTTCTTGAACAAGTTAGAAATGTAATGGGTGTATACTATGGTGCGTTTATCACTGAATTACGCGAGAAACTGATGGAAAACGCCGCAAAAAACTGGCCACAGGTGTGCCCCTTTTGCAAGACAAGGATTCTGCTCACCAGTCGTTGATTACACACACAGCAGTTGATTATGTTGGTTTTGAATTGGTTGACCACTCACGCTATTCTGCCGGTCTAGCACCATCAGACGAGGGACAGGGCGGTGTGCACCTCATTCGCGGGAGGGACTCTGCTGGCGGGGGTCGCGGCGGGGTGTCCGCAGTGGAGCTTTCTGTCTCCCTTGCTCTGGTGCCTCGTCGTTGACGGCCTGCTGGGGAGGCTCTCTGGAGGGGGGTATGAGGCACAGGGCTATGCGGACGACATTGTCATCATAGTCCGAGGAAAGGTTACACAGTGAGTGTGGGAGCGCATGCAGACAGCACTGAAAGTGGTGGAAAGGTGGACGGTTGGTCAAGGGCTCGGGGTGAGCCCCGAGGAAGCAACTGTCATACCGTTTACGAGGAGAATGAAGTCGGAGAGCCTCAGAACTCTCACTCTATACGGTAGGAACATTCCAATGGCCAGGAAAGTAAAATATCTTGGGGTCGTATTGGACTCTAAGCTAACCTGGAATGGTCATGTTGAAAAAATACTGCGTAAGGCAGTCATGACCTTAGCAGTCGCTAGGGGGTTATATGGAAAAACGTGGGGACTAAGACCTAGTATGGCCCACTGGCTGTACACAAGGGTGGGCAGACCATCGTTAACATACGCGGCACTGGTCTGGTGGCCTAAGGTGACACAATCCAGTGCCAAACAAAAACTAGGCAAAATCCAATGGATGGCTTGCCTAGGCATCACAGGGGCCATGTCTTCAACCCCAACAGCCGCCATGGAGGTGTTGCTGGACCTGTCCCCCCTACATTTAGTTATTATGAGGGAGGCCAGGCTAGTACTATACAGACTAGCCTGCAATGGTAGACTGAAGATCGACCCAGGCTTCAAGGGCCACTGCAAAATTCAGGATATCGTTAAGGAGCCCATGCTTGAAATGAGGTCAGACTTTGCGAGCCCGCGAATCTGCAGGGAAAACAACTTTAGAGTGAAAATCCACGACCGCGAGGCAAGGCGGGGGAGACGCCGGGCATACCACGGGACGCGCTCGTCTAGGTTCACGGACGGATCCGGCGGGGAGCGTGGGACGGGGGCAGGTGTTAATCGGAAGGACCGAGGGTAAGTCATAGTATTTCCCTCGGAGCCCATGCAACGGTCTTTCGGGCCAAAATGTACGCCATCCTGCACTGTGTGCGGGAGAACAAGAGGAGGGGCTACAACAACAAGCGGATCCTCATAGCCACAGACATCCAGGCAGCCTTTAAGGCCCTAAGTAGCCCAAGTGTAAATTCCTGGTTGGTGAGTAGGTGCCGAGACGAGACGAGCGACTCGGCTGGGCAGAATGAGGTCACCCTCATCTGGGTGCCGGGTCACTCGGGGGCCAAAGGCAATGAAGAAGCTGACAGCCTCGCGAAGAGAGGGTCAGCAGAACCATTTGTGGGACCAGAACCGGCTCTGGGAGTGACAAAGAGCACTACCAGGGGACCCATTAAGTCCTGGGTCAGAAACCAACACAAGGTGTACTGGGCAGACTGTCCAGGGCTCAGACATAAAAAGTCAATAATTGACGAACCCAGTTCAAAGAGAGCTATGGAGCTGCTACTTAGCGAGGACAGCTCAGAAACATAACAGGTCTCTTAACGGGACACATGGCCGTCAAGGAACGCCTGCATAAAATGGGGCGGTTCGAGGGGGACCTCGCATGCAGACTATGCGGTGAGGGGGAGGAATCAGCCCAACACATCTTGTGCGAGTGTAAAGCTCTGGACCGCAGAAGACAACTGTTCTACGGTCAGTCTAAACCGGAGACAGAGCATTATAAAACTTCACCCTACCAATATCTGTGTAGACTAGTTCAAGGCACAGTGATTTTGGAGTGGGTAGAGTAAAAAGACTAAGGGCATGCACAATAAACCAAGGGTTGCGGTGCTGTCGGGGCGGCGAGGCCGCGGACGAGCCCTGAGGGGAAAAAACCATCAGACTATTACTTATTCCTAAGACTTAAAAGTATTTAAAAAGTAAACGAACTTTGAGAAGTACCGAGGTCATATGTGCCGTTAAATAGTGGTCTCAAGGCTAAATAAAGATATTTTAAGGATTTGATATTCTGTCTTAGTATCTCGAATTTTAAGACCCAATATGATGCATCACGATAGGGAGCGTATTCTTCATAGTTTGAGTGTTGCGTATAAATTGCTACAATTGATTTGTCAGAAAACCAAACACCAATCCACACTGACCATACATTATTATTTACACCGATGAAAGTAATTTTACCAATGGTTGAATATTCAACGGAAAAAATGTTCTATCATTGTGCTTGTCAAAACTTTGCAAGCCAAAAAGGGTTTTAAGGGACATTCTCTGTTAATGTGTGACGTGACATATTTGGAAATACGCTGGTGCGTCTTCATATTTTCGAAGAAAGCTTAAATGGTGCTTTTTAGCTAATTTTCGTAGAAAAAAATATCACTTATAAGGATATCGTTTAAAAAATTTCTTCAAATAAGTGCGAGCCAGTATCGCTAGCCCCGTATTCAGGATTTGATTGTTATATGTTTTTTATAACGTATCTTCTGAAAATCTCAGTGACGGTTTGAAGCTTCAAAATTGGTGATTTTTAATCAAAGGTTTTGAAACTTATGCGCTTATAAGTGGTAAATAGTCTATGAAATTACTTTAACAAGGCCCTAGATTTATGTTTCAACTGTATTTTTTCTACATTTCATTAATGTGTTTGTAAAAATGTATTTGAATAAACCTTGCATATTACAAATAACTGAAACCATGCATACGACCGTATGTGGTTATAGGATATCTAGCCATCATTACACTGTACTTGGCAAGTACACCGTAAACGCATCGGTTAAGAGGTTCATGCACTCTAGAATTGCGCAAGTTATTCCTTTTTTTATTTTAATTTAAACAACACACCACGAGGGCTCACAGCCTAAGTACTAAAGTACCGTGTGTGTCGACAAGTAGGAAAGAGGCACCTTGTTATTTCTGGACTTAAAGGTTTGGAGGTTCGGGGGAGAAGGATTTTGATTGATTTTAAATAATATGGTGATATTATTAGTGAATTTTTATTTAAAAAAATTCACTAATAGAGAGGTATCGATGGTGAGACTTTGCAAAAAAATTTTCAAATCAGCGCGATTTAGGACCCCTAGAGCCCATATCCGGGGTCAGTTTCAGATTTTATATGTTTATATAGTTTTGTATCCAAACGATAACTCAAAAAATAATTAACCGATTTTGATAAAACTCGGCAAGTGCCTTTCTTTTATTAATGGTTTGGATGAGTTCATTAGCCAGGAAAATCTGACCAGGTTTTTTGGGCAAATTTTGAGTTTTCTTTCTAAAAAAATTTTTTTTCGAAAATTACAAAGATATTTTAATGAAATATGGTGGATATATTGCCTTGAGAAAGACCTTACTACGTACCAAAATTAAACTTTCTAAGTTTATAGAAAATTGAATTTTTCAAATTTTCAGTTTTTTTTTTTCGAAAAAATTTTTTCTCCGAAAATCACAGAGTTATTTTAATGACACATGGTGAATATGTTACCTTGGGAAAGACCTTACTACATACCAAAATTAAACTTTCTAAGTTTATTGAAAATTTAGTTATCCAAGTTTGAAGAATTTAATAAAAATTCACTACCATAACGCACTTGCTGCGTCCCGAACTTTTTTTAAAATGTACCAATAGGGATTAGTTTTGCAATTCTCGAGAGTGTGAACCTAGCTTAAGTCCTATTTAATTTTTAGTGAATTTTCGTAGAAAAAATTCACTAATGGGGAGATTCCGACTTTTGAATTTTGAAAAAAATTTTGCAAATGAGCGCGAACTAGGACCCCTAGAACCTATATCCGGGGTCAGTTTCAATTTTTATATGTTTATATATATATATATATATATATATATATATATATATATATATATATATATATATATATATATATATATATATATATATATATATATATATGTATCACACCGATAACTCAAAAAATAATGGGCCGATTTTGATAAAATTTGGCATGTACCAATTTTGTAAATGGCTTGGATAGGTTCGTTAGTCAGGAAAATCGCACGAGGTTTTCCGGGATAATTTTGAGTTTTCATTCGAAAAAAATTCTTATCTCAAAAAGTAATAAGCCGATGAGCCGATGTTAATAAAATTTGGCACGTACCTTCCTTTTGTAAATGGATTTGACAAGTTTGTTAGTCAGGAAAATGGGACGAGATTTTCCGGGAAAACTTTGAGTTTTCATTCGAAAAAATTTTTTATCTCAAAGAATAATGGGCTGATTTTAATCAAATTTGGCATGTACCTTCCTTTTGTAAATGGCTTTGATAAGTGCGTTAATCAGAAAAATCGGACGAGGTTTTCTGAAAAATTTTTGAGTTGTCATTTGAAAAAAAAAAATTATCTTAAAAAATAAAAAATCTATGATAACCAAATTTGGTAGGTAGGTTTACGATATAAAAAGTAGACTATACACCAAAATTTAGATTTCTATGTTACAAGAAAAAAAAAGTTATAATAAAATATTTTGTGCCAGATCATTTCTATGAAAATTCACTACCATAACGCACTTGCTGCGTCCCGAGATTTTCATATTTAACGTCATCTGATCAGATTATGTAATTCCAATATTTATTTAGTCAATTTTTGTAGAGAAAATCAATTCTTAATACAGTCGTAGATACTTTTTCTGTGGCTTCAGAAGTTATTGCTTAATTCTTTGCAACCGTTTTCGCTTCCTATTACATCGTTAGGCAAGACATAGAATCGTTATCAGCAAACCCATGATAACCAAGAAGATTTTGGGGACAAAATAAGCAGAGCATTTGCTGCTTTAAATATAGATGTTTTAAGAAATGCTTGCGGAGAAGTTATTAGGCAAGTTAACATGTGCACATAAGAAAATGGCGGTCATTTTAACCATTTATAAATTGTAAACAGATTTTTATTGGTTTTAGCAGGTATTTTGTGGTGACTTAATTAGCTTTAGTTTCCAATTTTAATATGAATAAGCACGACCTGTCTTTCTAAAATATTTTGATTTTGGCGGTGTTGCCGCTTCTACTCAAAAGTAGTAACAACTTTCTTATTTTTAATGAGACACCCTGTATATTATTTTGTTTTTAGAATTGAAATTTCTTTATGATAATTTTTTATTAATAGTTTTCTATACCTATCTAGATCGGTTTTCGAGATAATACTTATTCAATTATTTTTTTCTCAAGAAAATGGTCCCACTAAAATTTTAATTTAGCTGCTATTCGAATCCATAGAAGGCTGAAATGTCGCCCACAGTTTGGAAAGCCTGGTATTTAATAGTTACCTGAATAAGTTCATTTTATGTTATACAGGGCGGTTTAAAATTGATGATTTTAACGTGACACACAAAAAAGGCCGAAACCTTATTTTTTTCAAATAGGACACCCTATATATTCTTTAAAATTCTGAAAGGCAATTAATATTCCTCCAAATTGATGTATCATAGTGGTATACCTAGCTCGTCAAGTTTTGGAAATAATCGCAGTAATTAATGAAAAACACATGATCTTTACATAATTTGCATTAGTTGGTCATGCAATGAAGTTTTAATGACACTATTTATTCTTCATGGACAATGTGACAAAATTGTAGCAAGAACATGTAGAAAATTCAATGAAATGTATCCTGAATTGCAACCAATGAAGAAAGAAAGTTTATGCGAATACAAGATAATTTTATCAATTATGGTTCAAAACTGGGGGCAACTCGAAGTTTGCCAAGGCCTGTAACGTCGAATGAAGAAAATATAGTGAACGTTTTAGCCTATTTCCACGCATATCCAAAAACTTCCATCTAAAGTGCAGCATATAATTTAGGCGTAACTTATTATGCGGTGCAAAAGATTCTGGCCAATCACAATATACATCCTTCAACACCTGAAACCAGATGATTACCAACGTCGCATTGAACATTGTGAGACACTCCTAATACGCATTGAAGAGGATCCTAAATTTTTGAGAAAAATAATATGGACAGACGAAGCCAAGTTTTCGAGAGAAGGCATTATCAATAGATATCTACATTTTTGGGCCGATCAAAATCCATGCATGGTCAAGCAGAGGGGCTTTCAAGAAAAAAATATTTTTAATGTTTTTTGCCTTTTAAAAGACAACCAAATAATATTTTTCATTTACAATGAGCCATTAAATAGCAATCAATATCTTCACATTTTAAGGACAGTAGTATCAAATTTTTTGGAAAATTTAACATTAGAAGATTTCCGTACTTCTTGGTTCCAATTGGACGGAGCACCCGCACATTGCACCCACGAGGTAACACGTGAGCTGTTTCAGATATTTGATGACCACTGGTTTAGGCGTTTGGGCCCATGGGATTGGCCTGCAAGGTCCCCCGACCTTACACCCCTCGATTTCTACCTTTGGGGTACTTTAAAACAAAAGGTATACCAGACACCCGTGGACAGTAAAGAGGAGCTACGTCAACGTGCGATTAATTTCATCGACCAACTAGATGCTAATGAAATACATAAAGTGACAACTGATGGTGTACATCGCCGGATTTTGAAGTGCTTAGAAGTCAATGGGGGATATTTTGAGAATTTGTTGTAAAATGTTTAGAATCTAATAATAAATAATAATTGAAAAAAATATCTTGTATTCGCATAACCTATCTTTCGCTCATTGGTTGCAATTCATAATACATTTCATTGAATTTCTTACATGTTCTTGCTACAATTTTGTCACATTGTCCATGAAGAATAAATAGTGTCATCAAAACTTCATTTGAGTAATTATTTCGCTCCATCTTAACTTGTTTTCAAATAAATATTAAGTGGAAAATAGCAAATGAATTTTAAGACTTCGGCGTCTGTCAAGCACAGTAAACAATTAAGCAATTGTTAAATCAGATGGCGTTGCATGACCAACTAATGCAAATTATGTAAAGATCATGTGTTTTTCATTAATTATTGCGATTATTTCCAAAACTTGACGAGCTAGGTATACCACTATGATACATCAATTTGGAGGAAATTTAATTGCCTTTCAGAATTTTAAAGAATATATAGGGTGTCCTATTTGAAAAAATAAGGTTTCGGCCTTTTTTGTGTGTCACGTTAAAATCATCAATTTTAAACCGCCCTGTATAACATAAAATGAACTTATTCAGGTAACTATTAAATACCAGGCTTTCCAAACTGTGGGCAATATTTCAGCCTTCTATGGATTCAAATAGCAGCTAAATTAAAATTTTAGTGGGACCATTTTCTTGAGAAAAAAATAATTGAATAAGTATTATCTCGAAAACCGATCTAGATAGGTATAGAAAACTATTAATAAAAAATTATCATAAAGAAATTTCAATTCTAAAAACAAAATAATATACAGGGTGTCTAATTAAAAATAAGAAAGTTGTTACTACTTTTGAGTAGAAGCGGCGACACCGCCAAAATAAAAATATTTTAGAAATACAGGTCGTGCTTATTTATGGCAGTATCCAAATTTTCAGATTAATCCTATGTCCCGTTTTCCATAAACGTCTAACCTACCATCGACCATCAATGACCCTGTATATATGTATATATATATATGTATATAAACACAGATCTCCACATTAGCGAAGTTTTTTTAAAAAATTCTGTAAAATGAAAATATACTTTTCTTAAATCCGCTATTACATTTTTTATTAACTAAGATATTCAACTAACAATTCATATTAAAAGTTTATGGCGCATGCATAAAATTAAAAAAGTGTGCAGGCAGCAAGTGCGTTATGGTAGCGAATTTTCGTAAAAATGTTTTTATCGAATATGTATTGTTTTTAAAAGGACATTTGGTTGGCAGTATAACCTATATAGTAGTAAGAATGACCCACATTTCATTAAAATGGCTTTGTTGTTTCCAAAAGTTCAAATATTTTCCGAAAATACACTTAAAAAGTTCCAGAATAAACTGGTCCGATTTTCCTGGCCAACGAACTTCAAGCTAGCCAAGATATAATTATTGACAAAGAGCTTTATCCACCGCGTGGAAAAAAATTATGAAATTTTGCAAAAATTTCTTTTACAAAAATTTACAATTTTCTAGCCGAAATTGCTTTCAGTAATGTTACAGTATATAATATTTTTCACAAAAACTCGACAACTTTTATTTACAATAACTTACTAAACATTTATTATTAACTACCAACATTACAAAAAGTTACAAAAAATGATTTCTACAGAAACACTAAAAACACATATGCGAAAACTTTTCAAATTCAGCCACTATTTGAGAGTGCCTGTATAGGGCAGGTCGTTTTATCGACGAGTGATACGAACAAAAAGCTCTCTGAATGCGTCATTTCCCTAGGGCTCAGCTCTCTATTTGTACAAACCCCTTTTTACAATTTGTGATATGTGTTTGTGCAATGTGACAAAAAACGTGAAAAGTTGCAAAAGAATTGAAATAACTCAAAAACCATGAACGATATCATTTTTTCCTTACAAACATGCATTATATATCAATGGAAAATGCAAACATGCAATAACATATGGTGTATTCTATTTAAAAAAAAATGTGTATCACCAACGACTTCTGGGCCACGACGTGATTATCAAAATAATTTTATAAGATGCAGCTGGAAACACCCTGTAATTAACGTATACAATTCTTGCTCGTATCTTGTATATAAACAAATATATTGAGTTTTACCGTAGAAATGCGTCACCCTATATATGTTTAACCAGACAAAACCTGAAACTTACCCCGTATATGGGTTTTAGGGGTTCTAGCTCGCGCTCATTTGAAGAAACCTTTTCAAAATTTATAAGTCTATGAAAATATGCTAAAATATAGACTATTAAACCATAAACACTATAGCTGAAACTACTGCCAAAGCATGAGAAAGAAGGTCTATTTGAAATGGATTTTCCGATAACATTTTAGTAAAATGAAGGACAATGGTGGTTGAGGCTGAAACTTAAGGCTTTTTATAATGCACCTATTATGACATCACTTCTGCACAATCCGCATTTGTCTCAGATTATTTGTCTGAACATTGCAAATTTTGACGTTTCAAATCGCGACTTTGACGTTTTAAGACAAATTATAAAAGTTTCAAGGTATTTTTTCTGCTATTTTTTGAGTTTTTGCATAAAGAAAATTTAACCGTTGTGTGTAATATTCAATTGGTTTTGTTAACCACACAAAATATTTTGTTCTTTTGCTTTCCTTTGATCACCAGTGGCACCCAAATTTTTTTCCTTTAAATGCATATAACTTTTTTCCTTTCCACGTAGAGATCTGAGTTTTGGCACGTAGGGTAAGTTTGATAGTAAAAACGCATACGGCAATTGGTTGTCATAGCTTTGTTATTTTTGGAGATAAAATTCTTTTCCGAAAGAAAACCTAAAATTTTCCAGGAAAAACTAGTCCAATTTTCCTGGCTAACACACTTATCCAATCCACTTACAAAAGGAAGGTACCTACCAAATTTCATCAAAATCGGCCCATTTTTTTTTGGAGTTATCGGTGATATATATATATATATATATATATATATATATATATATATATATATATATATATATATATATATATATATATATATATATATATATATATATATATATATATATATATATATATATATATATATATATATATATATATATATATATATAGATCTCCTGATTCGTTTTTCGTTTTACGAATAATTCGCTAAAAATTACATTAAAAGTTACACATCGCACATCTTTTGCAAGACATGATAGTCAATTTTTTTCCCTGTGAACGTCAAATTAGTTCAATGCCATTTTTAAATATGAATACAATGTTTTCTTTTTGAAATTTTAAATTCGTTGAAAAATAAAGGGAGAACATGAATGTTATCATTTTTGTCTCAGTAGCCATAGAAATAATGAGAGCATTTGTTTCCAACTTCACGTAAAAGCATTCCATATTAAAATTGGAAACTAAAGCTAATTAAGTCACCACAAAATACCTGCTAAAACCAATAAAAATCTGTTTACAATTTATAAATGGTTAAAATGACCGCCATTTTCTTATGTGCACATGTTAACTTGCCTAATAACTTCTCCGCAAGCATTTCTTAAAACATCTATATTTAAAGCAGCAAATGCTCTGCTTATTTTGTCCCCAAAATCTTCTTGGTTATCATGGGTTTGCTGATAACGATTCTATGTCTTGCCTAACGATGTAATAGGAAGCGAAAACGGTTGCAAAGAATTAAGCAATAACTTCTGAAGCCACAGAAAAAGTATCTACGACTGTATTAAGAATTGATTTTCTCTACAAAAATTGACTAAATAAATATTGGAATTACATAATCTGATCAGATGACGTTAAATATGAAAATCTCGGGACGCAGCAAGTGCGTTATGGTAGTGAATTTTCATAGAAATGATCTGGCACAAAATATTTTATTATAACTTTTTTTTTCTTGTAACATAGAAATCTAAATTTTGGTGTATAGTCTACTTTTTATATCGTAAACCTACCTACCAAATTTGGTTATCATAGATTTTTTATTTTTTAAGATAAATTTTTTTTTCAAATGACAAAAGCTATTTTAATGAAATGTGGGTCATTCTTACTACTATATAGGTTATACTGCCAACCAAATGTCCTTTTAAAAACAATACATATTCGACATTAAAAACATTTTTACGAAAATTCGCTACCATAACGCACTTGCTGCCTGCACACTTTTTTAATTTTATGCATGCGCCATAAACTTTTAATATGAATTGTTAGTTGAATATCTTAGTTAATAAAAAATGTAATAGCGGATTTAAGAAAAGTATATTTTCATTTTACAGAATTTTTTAAAAAAACTTCGCTAATGTGGAGATCTGTGTTTATATACATATATATATATATATATATATATATATATATATATATATATATATATATATATATATATATATATATATATATATATATCCGACCGATAACTCAAAAAATAATGGACCGATTGAACAAATTTGGTAAATACCCTCCTTTTGCAAGTGGCTTGAATAAGTTCGTTAGCCAGGAAAATCGGACCAGGTTTCCCCGGAAAATTTTGTGTTTTCTTTCTAAAAAAAATCATATCTCCGTAAATAACAAAGTAAGGGCAGCCAAATTTGGTACGCGTGTTTTTATTATAAAGGGTGAACTCTGTACCAAAATTTAGGTCTCAAGCTTTAAAGACAACGAGGTTATGGGCATTTAAAGAAACCAATTTTGGAGTTTTCATCAAAACGTCAAACTCGCAATTTTAAACCTCAAAATTGGCAATGTTTAGGCAAAGAAGGTGAAACAAATACCGATTGTGAAAAGAAAATGTTGCAAGAAGAGTGTTCTGCAAACCCTTAAGTTTCAGATTCAACCGTCATTGCCCTTCATTTTACTAAAATGTTTACAAAATATCCATTTCAAATAGTGCCTTTCTTTGATGCTTTGGCTGTCGGTTTAGTTAAGTTGGTGCTTTTTGGATATTTATTTGCAGCTTTAGTGAAGTTTATGGTTTAACGGTCTATAGTTTTTTTTAGCTAATTTTCGTAGAACAAATTTGTTAATGCATTTTTGCATTTTTGTATCGAAATATGATGCGTTTATAAGAAAAAAATATGGACGCAGTTAGTGCGTTTTGGTAGCGAATTTTCGGTAAATGTGCAGATTAGCTCCCGAAAGCTTTTCAAAAAACTGTTTTCGGAAACCTGCCTAGGCCCCCCCTGGATCCACAAAACCCAAGAAAAATGTCTTGTTCACACCCCCCAAGGAAGTTACGGGACCAGGAGTGAATAGGGGTGCTGGGCGGGGTAGGTATTAAAAAGGAAATATAAGCGGAAAATGCTAATAAAACGGGCTTGAAAGTTGTCTTTTTCACATCTTGAAGCTATATCCCCCTTAAATCCTGTCTACCCCGCACAGCACCCCTATTTCCCCCAAAAAAAATTTATTTACATTCCCCAAGGAAGTTACGGGACCAGGAGTGAGTAGGGGTGTATAATTTGTTTTAGCTAATTTTCGTAGAACAAATTCGTTAATGCATTTTTGAAGTTTTTATCGAAATATCATGCGTTTGTAAGAAAAAGATCTAGACGCAGTAAGTGCGTTTTGGTACCGAATTTTCGGTAAATTTGCAGTTTATCTCCCGAACGCTTTTCAAAACACTGTTTTCAGAAACCTGCCTAGGGCCCGCCTGTATCCACAAACCCCAAGAAAAATTTCTTGTTCACACTCCCCAAGGAAGTTACGGGACCAGGAGTGAATAGAATGTATAATTTTTTTAGCTAATTTTTGTAGAACAAATTCGTTAATGCATTTTTGCATTTTTGATCGAAATATGATGCGTTCGTAAGAAAACAAAATGGACGCAGTAAGTGCGTTTTGGTAGCGAATTTTCGGTAAATTTGCAGTTTAGCTCCCGAACTTTTTTCAAAAAACTGTTTTCAGATACCTGCCTACGGCCCCCCTAGATCCACAAACCCTAAGGAAAATGTCTTGTTCACACCCCCCAAGGAAGTTACGGGACCAGGAGTGAGTAGTGGTGCTGAGCGGGGTAGGTAGTAAAAAGGAAATATGAGCAGAGAATTCGAATAAAGCGGGCTTAAAAGCTGTCTTTTTCATATCTTGAAGCCATATCCCCTTTAAACCCTGCCTACCCCGCACAGCACCCCTATTCACTCTTAGTCCCATAACTTCCTTGGGGGGTGTGAACAAGAACTTTTTCTTGTGGTTTGTGCATCCAGGTGGGGTCCTAGCAATGTTTCTGAAAACAATTTGTTGAAAAGCGTTCGGGAGCTAATCTGCAAATTTACCGAATTTTCATTAAGTTCTTCAAATTTCAATAACTCAATTTGCTATTAACATAAGCTTTGTTGGTTAAAAAACCAACATTTTAGTTTATTTTCGGAAAATTGTATATTTTCAAACCATAAGTAATTTTGATAAAATATAGTACATTGTTTCTATCACATAGGTAATCAGATTGATGCCTGCTTGCATTTGCTATTAAAAACATTTTTATGGAAATTCACTTCCATAACACATTTGCTGCATCTAGACTTTTGAAAAATGTTTATATATTTTCAACCAATAAATTTATTTCGATTAAATATGGTACATTGTTTCTACTATATAGGCAACCAAGTTTGATGCCTGCTTTCATCAAAGAAAGACATTTGCTATTAAACATATTTTAAAGAAAATTCGCTACCATAACGCACTTGCTGCGGTCAGATTTTTTTTTTACTACGTCAGTAGTGGCTGATATCATAATTCACATAGACATGCTGAAAGTTCCCAGAATGGCGCTACTTATATGTAATTCAACTGAAGTTGTATCCCATCTGGTTTTGGAAGTCTTTATAGTTTGCGAGATTAAGTGGCACTCCTGTATAGAACAGGTAAAAGTGGAGTATTAATTAATATTGCCTAACGGCGTTTAAATATGATTTAAATTTAATTATTCCCGTTTACAAATTAAAAGCGCTAATTAAGCAGTATGAATTGCAATTGATGCAACTAATTGAATAATGTAAGCATGATCAAGTATTGCGGCAAATGTAAATTAGGAACTGAGAAAGGGCAGTATTATAAGTGGTGAAACGTTGACAGAGTATTAGGTAGAAAATCTGGCAGCCACATCTAAGTGTATTTGTTAAGTTCTGAGTCTTGCCTCTTCTCCTACAGAACTCTTTAGTAAACAAAACGACGGAATTTAATTAGCCCTGCTGTGTAACATAAGCTGTATGTGAGCATGTTTTAGAAGAGAAGAGAAGGTAAACAAAAAGAGTATAAACTATGTCTCGTTAACAGCCTTTTGAAAACGTTTGAGAAACTATGACAGAAATACTTTTATCAAGTAAACATTTTAGGTAATTTAATGCTCTAGTCCAGATTCTCAAGAAGAACTCAAATTTAGTTTTCCAGAAATAGATTGCTTCACAAAATCGCTAAGAAATGTATATTTTATGCAATTTGATGTTGAAGCTTACAAAAAGCTTATGTAAGTAGGTACTACTGATTTACAGATCGTTAAAAAGATTGTGGCCAATTGACAATCAAAAAATGTCAAAAGTTTCATTTTTTTTTCAAATGCCATCTACCATTTCTGACGCCATTAATCGATGTAAAATTAAATTAAATGGCCACTTTTATTAACATGCCTATCTTTAGTCGGTTTGGAGTTGTTGCCAATTTTGTAAGGAATATGATAATTTTTCTTCAAGGGTAGAACAATCGTTTCAATTGCATTGTTGTTTATAAATCGAACCAAAAAAAATATTAAAAAAAATGGACAGACTAACAAAATAATTATTTTAGTACAAATGCTCGATGTGTGCACCTTTTCATTGAGACAGTGTACAATACGCTCCTGAACATACTTCAGTGCTCTCTGAAAAGGTTTCAAATTATTCTCAAAAGCTCAACTATCCCCATTATCAGGTCTTCGTAATTTAAAATCTTTCTGACCCAGGACTTAATGGCTCCATTGACAGTACTCTTTGTCACGCTTAGAACCAGTTCTGGTCCCATAAATGGTTCTGCTGACCCTCTCTTCGCGAGACTGGCAGCTTCTTCATTGCCTTTGACCCCTGAATGACCCGGCACCCAGATGAGGGTGACCGCATTATGCCCAGCTAGGTCGCTCGTCTCGTCTCGGCATTCACTTACCAGTCTGGAATTTACTCGTGGGCTACTTAGGACCTTAAGGGCTGCCTGGCTGTCTGTGGCTATGAGGATCCGCTTGTTGGTGTATCCCCTCCCCTTGTTCTCCCGCACACAGTGCAGGATGGCGTACATTTCTGCCTAAAAGACCGTTGCATGAGCTCCGAGAGAAATACTATGGCTTACCCTCGGTCCTTCCGAATAAACACCCGCCCCCGTCACACGCTCCCCGGCGGATCCATCCGTGAACAAGACGAGCGCGCCCAGTGGTATGCCCGACGTCTCCTCCCGCCATTCCTCGCGGTCGGGGATTTCCACTATAAAATTAATTTCCCTGCAGATTCGCGGGCTCGCAAAGTCTGACCTAATTTCAAGCATGGGCTCCTCCACGATCTCCTGATTTTTGCAGTGGCCCCTGAAGCCTGGGTTGATTTTCAGTCTACCATTGCAGGCTAGTCTGTATAGTCCTAGCTTGGCCTCCCCCTTAATAACAAAGTGTGGGGGGGGGGGGGACAGATCCAGCAACACCTCCATGACGGCTGTTGAGGTTAAAGACATGGCCCCTGTGATGCCTAGGCAAGCCATCCTCTGGATCTTGCCTAGTTTTTATTTGACACTGGATTGTGTCACCTTACGCCACCAGACCAGTGCCGCATATGTCGACGATGGTCTGATGTCACGTTTTTACATATAGCCGCCTAGTGACGGCTAGGGTCATGACTGCCTTACGCAATATTTTTTCTACGTGACCATTACAAGGTAGCTTAGAGTCCAATACGACAACAAGATATTTTACCTCCCTGGCCATTGGAATGTTCCTACGTATAGAGTGAGAGTGTTGTAGCTCTCCCACTTCCTTCTCCTCGTAACGGTATGACGGTTGCCGTTTACGAGGAGGAGGAAGTGGAAGAGCCTATCCCATACTGTTCGTACTGTTCGCTCATCCATTTGTTCTGTTTGGGAACTAATTCAAATATTGCCGGTTTATCGGTATTCGCTCATCTGTTCTGCTACAGACCAAAACGTCCTTCTCCGTGTAATATTAGCTTTGACTGAAATTAAGTATCGGGGAATTGGTGTGACGCTCCGATCAACTTGTTTCCCAACGGCATCTCAGCAAATTTTGACAATATATGAAAAGCGCGCAAAGCATGTTAAAGTTTCGTATTTTGACATAAATATAAAAAAATTACAACGTACTGCAAACAGTCACTTAACACTATGTTAATTACATTAAACTGTTAATGTTAACCATAAAAAAGTGCATATACTTTTGATTTTATAAGGCTAGATGTATCCTCACCACAATTATACGCGCAAACCGGTTTCGCTCTAATTAGCGCTCGTCAGTACGGTATAATAATTACAGCGAGTACACACCTATAAAGTAATAGGGCTATGGTAGCCAGCCTCCTAGAACACTGTGAGATGTACGACAGGGTCGCCATCTGGGTGCGGAGCTAGGTGGTATCTTGTCACGGCAGCTCCAAATAACAGAAAATTTTATAAAGTAGAGACTGTGTACAACCAAGTAATAATTTTGTAAATTGTCAGCAGAACATTGTGAGATGTACGACAGTGCAGATGTAGAATACATCCAGCCTTACATACATTGTCGCTATATTGGGGAACAAATGGGCCAGGGCTGACAATTTACAAAATTGTTAGTCGATTGTACACAGTCTCTATTTTATAACATTTTGTGTTATTTGGAGCTGTCGTGACAACGTACTACCTGGTTCCGCACCAATATGGCGACCCTGTCGTACATCTTACAATGTGCTACCTTTGATTTTTTTCAGCATTTTGCGTTACATCTGCTTATTATGATTATCGAAATCGGAAATATTGTAGAAGCTGCTGCGACTTTGAATGACCTTCCTTTTCTTCAATATGTGAAAATAATAGGGTTTATAGTGACAGCGAAACTTCGGATGAAGATGCACAGACCTCACTCACTTTTGATGAGTATAAATTTGTGTCCCTGAGAACGAGATATAACACGTTATTAAAGCTATTATGAACAAACAAAAGTTTATTTTTTTTTAATCACCATAAGAAGGCAGTTTCCTTCTGTATCTTGTACAGTTCCGTCTTCGTTTCTTTCGACTTCTTCAATTCTGAATGACCTTCCTTTTCTTCAATATGTGAATATAATAGGGTTTATAATGACAGCGAAGCTTCGGATGAAGATGGAGAGACTTCACTCACTTTTGATGAGTATGAATTTATGTCCCGACTGCCTTAGTTTAAATTTGACAGTTCACTAACAAATATATCAAGTGATAAAGAAATTTACTGGAGAAAGGTGACACTTTTTGGGAATATTCTGATACATAACTTTTTTACAACATTATTTAAATTACACATACTTAGAAAAAAGGAAAGAGGTAGACCGAGAGGGATGCTTCTGATTTAACATATAATGACGTATGTAAATATGGTGGATGGAGCATGCGCAGTCCAAACTTTTTATTTTTTCGTTTAGAGATCATGTGTGAAGTATCATTGCTGTCAGCATCGGTAGAGCTCTAACCTGAGATTTGATCCAAGATTATTCTGGAAAACCTGGCATGAACTACTGGAGACAGGGAGCCATCATTGCGACGACAAGGCAACATCGCCTTAAGACAACGATAATAATAATGACGAATAGTAACAGCATAAAACTCACACTTTCCCGCATTAAAAATTAAACAGCGACTAGAATTTGATTGATTAAAATTAATCTGAGAACATTTTCACATAGTACAGTTAATTATAAATGTTGTAGTTGTATTTATTACAAGACAATATTTTATTAATTGGAAAGAAACCACTGATAACGTTGGCTGTGGTAAATTGTATTGTTAACACAAAATTTCTCCAACAATGTTGAAATGATGAATATGTTATATAAATTTCTAATTTCAACTTTTTATTATTATTCTTTCTTTTGATGTGCATGGTACAATATATATTGCACCGGCAATAAAAATACCTGAATGCGTTAACGGCAAACACATTGAGTTTAACTAATTTGACACACTTACTCAGTTACAGTCTAATTGTATGACTGACCATGTTAGTTATGGTAATTTGTATACTCACATTATACCCACCGATGACTAGACCAGTTGACTTTTATTACCCACGTTTGCTATTATAGTGTAGGAAATTAAAAAGAGCAGGCGAGTCGAGTATTAGTACGCACCCCAGTAAGAGTTGATCAAATTCAATACAATTTATATACAGGGTGGCGCATTGAAAACGAAAAAGACCGATTTGCGTCCAGAGAATTTTTTTCTTTTTTAGAAACGCTGAAACACGTCAATTTTAATATTGAGGGGGGCATGTTTTGACATGTCACATCAACCCATTAAGAGTGGTGATAACAACCCTTATATTTTAAATAGGGAACATGGGTCGAGTGTTACATAACTTGAAAGCTCTTTCTTTTCTGAATTCAGCACACTAATCTTTTTGGAGTGTTTATGAACTTGTTTAAAAATTATTCACAGTTGGAGTTGCAAGAACGTATTTCATTCATTGTGATAAGAAATGCACTGATTAGTCAATTTTTCGTTAAAAAAATCTAAAGAAACAAAACCAAACGTTCAAAAGTGTTTATTCAGTTAAGTAAGTGTTCAAATTGTTGACCACCAGCTTCCATACAAAAGCACAAATTTTGTTCAAAACGAGCTCTGACATTGTGGAGCATTTGTGGAGTTATTAGACGGCATTCTTCAACAATGCGTCGTCGTAATTCTTCCAAAGACTCCGGTTCTGTTGCGTAATTTATACTCTTTAAATGGCCTCATAGAAAGAAGTCTAAAGTAGTTAAATTCGGTGATATAGGGGGGCACTCAATAGCACTTCTACGCCCAATCCATTGTCCTGGAAACTCTCTGTTCAAAAACTGCCTAACACGTTGTGAAAAATGCGGAGGAGCTCCATCTTGTTGAAACACTAATTGATTTTCTTGATATCGATCATCAGTTTGAACAATGTCAATTAGTAGAGGGTAAACGATATCTTCTAGTAACTCCAAATACGTTTCGCCACTCAAATTGCCATCAAGAAAAATTGGTCCGATTAAACGGTCTCAAAAAATGCCAGTACAGACATTCAATTTCTGTGGAGTTTGAGTGTGGACTTTGTGAAAATTTCTTGGATTATTATCTGCCCAATAACGACAATTATGACGATTGACTGTAGAGTTTAATAAAAACGTACACTCGTCTGCAAAACAGATATTGAACAGAAAGTTCCCGTTATCAGCTATTCGTGCAGTCATAACTTCACAAAACTCCAGCCGCCGATCAAAATCATCTTCATTCAGTTGTTGTACAAGATGAATTTTATACGGGTGAAATTTATGATGCTTCAATATTCGCTGAATAGTTCTTCTTTTAATGTTTGAAACAGTGGCCAATTTTCTCGTGCTCAAAATTGGGCCTCCAGCAATTTGTCCTAAAACTTCAATCTCAGTAGTCTCATTTCTAACCGGAAATTCACGTTCAGGATCCCGTTTTTTGTTGACTACTGAACCACTTTGTCGAAACTTTGCAACTAACCCCAAAATATATTTTCGGTTAGCATATCGGTTCGCATGTCGTTTATTAAACAAATTTGCGGTACGGTTGGCACAGTCGTCGTTTTAAAAAAAAAAGAGTAACTATTTTAACTCTTTCTTCTACAGAATACACCATTGTGAAATTAATTTTCGGTAGTACTATCAAGTACCAAACCGACCGATAAACTGAAATAATAAACCGCATTCCTCTCATTCCGATAAGAAATGTTCTGATAGTCAATTTTTTTTTACAGACCAACAAAACATTGACTATCAGCACATTTCTTATCGGAATGAGTGAAATGCGTTTTTGCATCTTCAACTGTGAATACATTTTAAACGAGTTAATAAAACTTCCAAGAAAATTCGTGTGGTGAATTCAGAAAAGAAAGAGCTTTCAAATGATGTAACACTCGACCCATGTTCCCTATTTAAAATATAAGGTTCGTTATCACCACCCTTAAGGAGTTGATGTGACAAAGTTGAGTTTTGTGTCAAAACATGTCCCCCTCAATATTATTGACGTGTTTCAGCGTTTCTTAAAAAACATTCTCTGGACGCAAATCAGTTTGTTTCGTTTTCAATGCGCCACCCTATATAGGTAATGTATGTGTAATCAAACTTAAGAAATGATTACATTTTCAAACTAAACTATTACAAAATAACAATATGTTTGATTGGTGACAAGTCCAGGGCATGAAAGCGGGGTCACGTTATTTTCTCGTGGGAACCTTGTAGTAACCCTTGATGTATGAGGACGTGCGTTATGTTGTGGGAAATGGGGTCGAATTAACTCTTGCAGGTATGGCAGTGTAACAACATGCAGTACGTTTTGTATGTAATTATTTGC